>JAMPIV010014345.1:0-446815 GCA_024509875.1 Oreohelix idahoensis
CATTTTTTACCTACATTTTTGCAAGATAAAACTCGGGTGAGATATAAAGCGAGTAATAAAAAAGACGTATGTTTCGTTATAGATAAAAACTAAATGGTTAATATGTAAAATTGTTTGGTAAAATTTTGACTAGGGAAAAGTGAGCAAAATTGAATGTAAATGGTGTGTAAGTAGGTAAAAAATTGTGGAATATAGATTTAGATATGTTGGTAGGATTGAGTGGGGTTAGGTAATTCTGGGAAGGTTGTAATGTGGAGTTTGGGTAAGTATTTGGTTGAAAGTGTATATGGTTGTTATGAGAAGTTTTATAGGTGGGTATTGTAATTGAGTTTGGATTAGAAATGTCGTATTGGAATTTTTAGTGATTATGTAGTGTTGATTTTTTATTGAAGAAATTGTAATAGTTTAATTTGTGATAGGGTATCAAAAAAACTTCCCCGACATTAAAAAAATATTTATTTGATGTAGTGATAGAAGCATCAACAATCGTGGAAGATGTATGTTTCATAAAATAAAATCTTGAAAAATTATGGTGCGTATTATACACGAATTTCCATTTTACCAGAAAATTTTGGACTAAATCAAGCATGCGTATTATACACGAGTGCGTATTATACGCGAGATTTCACGATATTTCCTCTCTAAAATTAGAGGATAGACTAAATCGTCTACCACTGCTGCATTGCTTTTGCCTCGTACATATCGGGTTGAGACATCAATTTCCGCCACCGGAAGGAGCACAGGCTTTATACTTTTCCGAGGCCCCTGTATTTCTACAGTTTCACAAATATATTGGTGGGCCTGCACCAAAGATGGAGAAACTAAAGCCGAGTATTCGAGACCCGAATCACAAAAGCACTGTATGGTTTGGTTGCCAACGGTTACTTGCTCAGTAATGGAAGGGCAACTAGGATTTTGTTCATATGCCTGGGGGTCATGTTTCCCTATTGGCCACCTGATCAGGCAAGCGACACTATAAGGGTCGGATTTCGGCCTCTTTCAACCCGATGTAAAATGCGTGTCAGTTTTGCACGATTTGCAATATCGTCGTCCAGTTCCCTGGGCTGAATTGCTTTGTTTCTACCTCTGGTGACCTTGTGGATGTTGTTGCTGTTGGTGGGCGGTTTTGTGTGTTGTGTTGTCCGTACTTTTAGATTTATCATCTGGGTGATCCTTCTGTTTGGGGTGACTATCGTGGTGGCGCCTTTTATACGGATTCTCTTCCGACTGGGCGCTCTGGTACCTATCGGCAAACAGTACCACCTGCTCAAGAGTTTCGGCCTCATGCTCCGCCAGGAACAGTCTCATGTCAGGGGTGAGCGAGTCTTTGAACTGCTCCACGACATCCATCTCCTGCAACCCTTCATAAGATTTATCAAAGGTGCTGCGACATCCCCACTTCTCCAAGTACGCTTCTAGTCGTGTAGCAAATTGTCTATACGATTCATCTTTCTGTCGTTTCGCCTCACAAAATTTACCACGAAAAGTCTCTGCATTTATCATAAAACGCTCTAGCAGAGCTTTCTTCAACATGTCGTAGTTGGTCTGTTCTTCCGTGGGCATTTTGAGAAATACATCAAAGCAGATCCCTTAAGACTCTGGGATAGCTTCATGTTGTATCTCTTTCTTTCTCTCCAAGCCATATGTAGCTGCTACGGATTCAAATCTAGAGAGATATATATCTATTTCGTTTGAAGCCTCAGAGTAAACATCTAGTTGGAAGGATATGGCACTAGGTGCCACCCCCTGAGTGATGTTTCCTCCATCGCTACTTTGAGAACTGCCAGACCCGCCATTGTTACAACTAGAATCTACTCTTCTTCCTTCGATCTCCAATTCCTTCACTCTAATGGCTCTGTCGGCCTGTTCCACTCTTTCGGCCTATTCCTTCTACTTAGCGAATGCCCTCTCGGCCTGTTCCTTCTTTTCTTGGAATGCCCTCTCCTTGTCTCTTTCTCTGCGGATTCGTGTTCTGCTTTGACTTTTTCGTGCTTTCTGGCCAGTTTTCTGTCCTGGCGTTCCACGGCTTTCTCTGCCTCCATACTGTCCTTTTCCTCTTTATCTTTTCCTTTCTGTTCTCTTACCAAAGTAAGGACGAAATCAGAAAGTTATTTAGCTGAAAACCGTAGTTCGCGGCCTAGATTAAGGTAAAATGCTTGGAGGTTTTGGGTCTTTGCCATTCTGAACGAATGTCTGAAGTCTGTTTACAAAGCTACACAAATGCACAATAGCTACTACCACTAAACACCAAATTACAACACTGAATTTGCTTCACCAAGTGAATTTCATATTTCTTTAACCTTAACTTTTGTTTACAAGAAATTGTGTTTCTTTTACTTATTCAATTATTCTTTACACAGTTACTTTTACTGTTATTAATGAATGCAATGTATGCTCAGTCTTACAATTAAACACACTCTTGACACTATTCTTTTAGTAAATCTGAAATTTATGTCAATTAAGTCTAGGGGAATTACTAGACAAGTTCTATAAACTCGGCGAGAGTCGACCAATTGTGAGTTATCACACTTGTGCGACCGCTTTCAATCTCATGTCGAGACCACAATAGTGACGGTATTACCTCCTCTGCTTTGCAGTAGTGGTCCAACAGTGGCCAAAACTCAAGAGTATCTAATATGGGCTTCAAACGTGTCTACCTTTGCACTAGATTATTTTTGGCAGATATGTTTCTATCTCCAGGGAGTCTTTACAAGATATTCAGAACAATACTGCTTTGGCTGAGTATGTTAACTCTGTAATTCTGCCGACACAGATGCTTTTCTGAAGAATTTAAGCACTTAAGTTCAGCTCGTTTACGCATCCACCCCTGATTTACTCAGTGGAATTCTATTATTTTAGTATAGCTCTGTTTATAGTGTGTGTAGTAAATTGACTGAGACAAACCTGCAGTAACTTTAAAATGATTAAATCGAAGTTAAATTTGTTACCTTACAAATAACAAAATTTAATAATCACTTTAGGTTTTAACAGTTGGAAAATAATTCGAATAGTTATGGATCAGATAAAGTTATCATCATGGTCTTTAATGACCGTGAAGTGTTAAAAGAAGTTCAAGTGGCAGCATATATTTAAACTTAGCTGCCAATGACGGTTTTGCTGCTTCTTATGGATTGGTTCTTTTCACTCTGCTTACTCTCGTCTCTGATCAATGTTGTCGGGGGTAGCTCGTTTCCCAGAAATGTCAAGGAGAGTCTACCACGTGGGTCCTTCGTCTTAAAGCTTAGGCCACTGTTCCCTTCTTGTTCCAGAGACAGTACTTTCTGCTGGTACCACCAATAAATATGGCAAAAGAATACAACGAAACGCTTTTCTGAGAATGGCGTTTTCCACACCATAGTTATGGGTTCCTATCTTCCCATACCGTATGGTTTGGTTGCCAACGGTTACTTGTGTAACCGGGCTGTTTAAACTTAGGTGGCAGATGGCAGACCTAGTGATGTAACTCGAGTTTACAAATCTCTTTTGTTTATCTTCCAAGTTATCAATGGGGGACTTGTGTACTGGCCATCTCCGCCAGAGATGTTGATTCCTGGATGAGACTCTTCTCCTTCTTATTCAACCCAAGACCCGTTCTATTCCTTCACCGTTGTTATTAGTGACTGATTGTATAGTGGAATTTGTTCTCAAAAGGGACATGGCCTACATGCAGCAACTCTCAAAGGATGGACTCAAACATTGGTTTTATCCACCAAAAACGTTTATTTACATATGGTAATTTTCTTCAGCAAGGCAAGTAATTTATCATAGAGCTCACATAAAATTATATCATAGTTGCTTCACGCACAAGCTCTATAACCCATGTATATACATATTCTCCCTTTGTCTTTCCATCATCTCCAGTTAACTTGTTTAGTCTATTCAAACTCTACTCCTGTTTGTCTGAGTACCTCAATACTCCATATCAGCACTTTTAACTCATTGTGTTTGTGCCTTTATCTTTTCTGACCAAACTTAGTCAGATCTGCCTCTATTACTGTTCCTGAAAACATAATTTAATCCATATACATGTATCAAGTCTTCTATACTCCGTATCAGCACTTCCAACTCATTGTGTTTGTGCCTTTATTCTTTCTGACCAAACTTAGTCAGATCTGCCTCTATTACTGTTCCTGAAAACATACTTTAATTCATATACATGTATCAAGTCTTCCAACTACATACTTACATGCGAGAGCATGTGGGCAGTTCTTACAGAAGTCGACTCTCCCAGTCGCTTACTTGTCGTATCAAGTTCCGAAATAGCTCTTACTTCACTTATCGTGAATTCACGATGATAAATATGGTTTTCTTCATGATATTCATCACCATTCATTTATGCGAATATAGTCATACTAAACTTGACCATCTGTGTATCATTCATTTCCAGTTATGGTTACCTAATCAATAAAGTTCTCAAAATATGTTTGACACATCAACTTGTGGCTTCTGTGTTACCTCTCCTGTAAATATCTAACTCGTATGAATGATAAGTTCAACTTATACTTACAGTCATATCACTGAATCTCTCCCGAAATACACTCTCTACACTCACTGTGTCTATAAGAAACTTCTTAATCATTTAGAACACTGTCTAGAGATAACAAATCTTCTAAACACTTCTATATTTATGCTTATTCTGTATAACCACAGAATCCGTCTACCTGGAGAGACGACTGTAAACACACCTTGCTTCTTCAATCCCAAACTCAGGACTGCCCTAATGACCTCTGGTCATTATTCTCTAATCATTTAAACACTGTCTAGTAATGGCAAATCTCCTGAATATCTCTGTACCTATGCTATATCTGTACAACCACAGAAGGCACTTCTTGAGACTACTGCAAACACGCCTTGCTTCTTCAATCACTCAAACCGGACTGCCCTAATGACCTCTGGTCATTATTCTGTCGTATGTTTTTTTTCCTATTTCTGATTCGTTGCTCTAAACTGTTTTCCTTAAGTTTATTGGTCGAGCCTTTTATTTACAACTCAAAAGAAATACTCACGTTTATTTAACGCGAGCCGAGTTACTGAACTCTTGTCTGTTTTATTCATACCTTATTTTCTTCCTCGTGAACTGTCTTAAGCGTCTATCTGACCTTGCCAATAGCATGAATAATGCTTGGGCAAACCCCACGGCGACACTTGCTCAGTAATGGAAGGGTAACTAGGATTTTGTTCTTATGCCTGGGGGTCATGTTTCCCTATTGGCCACCTGATCAGGCAAGCGACACTATAAGGGTCGGATTTCGGCCTCTTTCAACCCGATGTAAAATGCATGTCAGTTTTGCACGATTTGCAATATCGTCGTCCAGTTCCCTGGGCTGAATTGCTATGTTTCTGCCTCTGGTGACCTTGTGGATGTTGTTGCTGTTGGTGGGCGGTTTTGTGTGTAGTGTTGTCCGTACCTTTGGATTTATCATCTGGTTGATCCTTCTGTTTGGGGGTGACTATCGTGGTGGCGCCTTTTATACGGATTCACTTCCGACTGGGCGCTCTGGTACCTATCGGCAAACAGTACCCCCTGCTCAAGAATTTCGGCCCCATGCTCCGCCAGGAACCGTCTCATGTCAGGGGTGAGCGAGTCTTTGAACTGCTCCACGACATTCATCTCCTGCAACCCTTCATAAGATTCATCAAAGGTGCTGAGACATCCCCACTTCTCCAAGTACGCTTCTAATCGAGTAGCAAATTGTCTATACGATTCATATTTGTGTCGTTTCGCCTAATGGAATTTACCACGAAGAGTCTCTACATTTATCATAAAACGCTTTAGCAGAGCTTTCTTTAATATGTCATAGTTGGTCTGTAATTCCGTGGGCATTTTGAGAAATACATCATAAGCAGATATCCTAAGACTCTGGGGTAGCTTCATGTTGTATCTCTCTCTCTCTCCAAGCCATACGTAGCAGCTACTGATTCAAATCTAGAGAAATATATGTCTAATTCCATTGAAGCCTCAGAGTAAACATCTAGTTGGAAGGATATGGCCCTAGGTGCCACCCCCTGAGTGATGTTTCCTCCATCGCTACTTTGAGAACTGCCAGACCCGCCATTGTTACAACTAGAATCTACTCTTCTTCCTTCGATCTCCAATTCCTTCAATCTAATGGCTCTGTCGGCCTGTTCCTTCTCCTTAGCGAGTATCTAATCTTCTTCTTCCGTCCTTAGCCACAGACCGTCAAAGCAGTCAGTGGCCATTACGCCTAATGGCGTCTTAGGGCAACAGCAGATAGGTTTTCTTTGCCATTGTTTCCCATCACGCCTATTGGCGTCTTTAGGGCAACGGCAAATCAATCCATTTGCTGTTGTTTCCGTAATCGAAGTGACTGGCAAACGGGTGATCAGCCCGTTGGTGAGTATCTAATATGGGCTTTAAATGTGTCTACCTTTGCACTAGATTATTTTTAGCAGATATGTAAATAGAAGAAACTAAACGTTTCTATCTCCAGGGAGTCTTCACAAGATATTCAGAACAATACTGCTTTGGCTGAGTATGTTAACTCTGTAATTCTGCCGACGCTTTTGTGAAGGATTTAAGCACTTAAGTTCAACTCGTTTAAGCCCCCACCCCTGATTTACTCAGTGGAATTCTATTATTTTAGTATATCCCTGTTTAGAGTGTGTGTAGTAAATTGACTGAGACAAACCTGCAGTAACTTTAAAATGATTAAATTGAAGTTAAATTTGTAACATTACAAATATCAAAATTTAATAATCACTTTAGGTTTTAACAGTTGGAAAATAATTCGAATAGTTATGGATCAGATAAAGTTATCATCATGGTCATTAGATCGTGAAGTGTTACAAGAAGTTCAAGTGGCAGCATATATTTAAACTAAGCTGCCAATGACGGTTCTGCTGCTTCTTATGGATTGGTTATTTTCACTCTGCTTACTCTCGTCTCTGATCAAGGTTGTCGGGGGTAGCTCGTTTCCCAGGAATGTCAAGGAGAGTCTACCACGTGGGTCCTTCGTCTTAAAGTTTAGGCCACTTTTCCCTTCTTGTTCCAGAGATAGTACTTTCTCCTGGTACCACCAATAACTATGGCAAAAGAATAGAACGAAACGCTCTTCTAAGTATGGCGTTTTCCACACCATAGTTATGGGTTCCTATCTTCCCATACCACCATCCCAATTACTAAGACTTTACCCTCGATGAGAATTAAATTTAATCCCTCGGGCTAAAACTTCCTTTACATTTAAATAGAATAGCTTTAGCTTTACATGACATTTAAATGAAAGGATTAACAATACAGATAGAGTCTGTTTACATATACACCTCCACTGATTGAAAAGTGTTCACAATATAAATTGAATAAGTTTTCCTTTATGTTTTACATTGATTGAAAAGTCTGAAACTTCCATTACTTTAAAATGAATTTTCACATAGACATTTACACTGGTTTACACATTGAAAACTTACATTAATTTTAAAGTGAACATGTTTATATGGACATTTACACTGCTTTGGGGAGCCGCGCTAGCGTAGTGGTTACAACACCGCTGTGGCGACCGGGTGATACAGGATCAAACCCGGGCGAAGGCGTTTGAGGATTTTTCGTCGACCGGGATTTGGACTGGATTAACTCGAGACCTGGAGAGGACATTTGAAGGAGTGTCGTCGACCAGGGACTGGCGGCTCCTGAGCCGACCCAGCTGCAATGGGTACCTCCGAAATCGGCGAGTATTTGCCTGAATGGCGAGGGACACCTGTCTCTGTACAAGAAATAAAGGGATACTCACGTAAAATCAATGTCACGTTAGACATAAAATAATAACCTGAGATTTCGCCTCGAGTATTAGCGGGCGAACGCAAAAAAAAAAAAACACTCCTTTGAAATTGTAAGTATTATACTTCTAATGTACATCATTTCTTTCATCTTTCCCTCCCTGCTCCATAGGGAACCTGAAACTACTTTATGCTTTTAGATCTCTTTACGAAACTAGCAATATAGCAATCACCAGTCCGTGCAGTGGTGGTTCGTGAATCATCATTCTATACGCTGAGGTTGCCAGCCTCAAATGACTTTGACTTTCACAAGCGAGTTTCACACATTCAAATTCACATGGTAATATATATATATATGTGTGTGTGTGTGTGTTAGATCACATGTTAGTAATAAATATGAAATGTAAATCACAACTTACGCAAATCCTGACTCACAGACGTTTTTGCTCAGATGAATAAAACAGTCTTGAATCGGCCTCTTACACGCGTCTGGGGTGTCGTTAATTTAATACGTTCCCTCTCTGACTTCGTGTGTAGTCCTTCAGTTTCCTCAGTCCCGGTTTTCTTATTTTAAATGTTAGAGATTTCCTAGGCTATATTGTAAGTCCTGATGAATACTCCAATAAAAGGTGTCCGGTTTTTTTTAGATGGAATTCTGAATTATAATTTTTCACTGTAGCAATCTAGTGTCCTGGCGAGCGATTTCTCAAGTGAAATAGCTTGAGAAAATGGTCTGATTATATTCCCTTCCTTCTCACGCCTTCGTTTGTTATGAGCTATCAAAAACTCCAATCACATTCAAACAAGCGAGTGATGGGGCAATTTCAAAATATTCCGACATCGGATAATTTTGAACGTAAGGCAGAGGTCAACTCTCCCATATATGTCCGATGCCCTTGTGTACAAACTTACAGACTGATCGGTAAACTCATACAACTGCGTATTCAAAATGTAACCATCATTACTTTTTCCGAAAGTACTCTTGTCGTAACAAGGAGGACAGGAAACGCTTATGTCATAAGTTTCCACCTGTACACGAAATCTTGTGCTAATCTTAGCCAAGCTGTGCCGCTTCCTTGCGACTGCGAATAATTATCTCAGCAAATCTGGGTAGATCCAAGAAAATGAATACTACAGGCAGTGTCAAGCAATTCGACAATATTCAAATATCTGCTTCTTAGCAAAAAAATAACGAAGAAAGAAAGAAACAAAAGTGCGATAATTGAGAGCGCATAATAAAAATCAATACCACAAATGTACCGATACAGCCGGAGTGAAACAAAGATCGATAGGGCCCGCCCAGTTTTTTCACATAAACTATGGATCTACTTGTAACATCCGACGGAAGCACCATTTTGATGTGAACTGAGAAGTGGGAAATATAATCTAGCGAAACCAGAGACTCAGAGACACACAGACCACTTCGCACCTTCAAACGAGCAACTCCAAAAAAGCCAGAAAGAAAAAGGATCGGACCAAGGATTCCATACTTATAAGTGACAGATCGAAGTATTTGGGAAAATTAAAACAGTAAAAAGTAAGCCAGCCTTTATAAATACAGAGACTGGCAACCTGAACATATGAAATTAGTATATTCATAAACCACTACAGCCAAGTTCTAGCTAGTCGTGCGAAAACCGGAAGCAGAAGTGACCCCAAACTCCGAATGGAGCAATGATGAGTGATGATTACATCACATGTGCCTAAAGTGTATAATATTTTATGAGATATGCACTTTGTTAATTGTAACTCAGGCAACTCATTATTCGCGACATCCAGACACATTTTCCCAGTTAATACCCAGAGGAATATGGTGATTTTTAAATCATCTTCCCTGAGCTACACTGTGTACTCGGGAATTTAATTCTTCTGAGAGATTAACATTGGTGGGTGGACACCGAGAATGCGCCTGTTAATTGGCAGTCCAGAAATGTGCTTAGCAGAGACATTTGTTTTTTGTTTTGTCTAAAAAGGTTCGTAGTACAAGACTATTTGTGGTTACAAGCTATTAGACGGTTCGAATTACTGAAGTTACTTTGCCACTCATGTGGGAGAGGCACACTCATCACAAAGAAGTAACGAAAACCACGGATGAGAAAACTTTAGGACTCACCTAGAGTTAAGTTTTCTTGTAAAAAAGGCGAAAGCAACGGACCTTGATAAATTCTCACCTATGTCTCCGTGATGAAAACTTGTTTTTACAGAAAAAACATCATTCCCTCCTTTTTTAACTGTTAAAGACTAATTCATTTATAAATTTGTTACATGTTGTTTTGAAACTAAACAATCATAGTCGATTCAGTTTTTATATGTATGAAAGCGAACGTTTAAGCAAGATTCTTTAAAACATACATCTATATATTCATAGATATTTTTACATCTATAGAGCCATTACTTAAAAGAGGAATTCGCTGAATTAACTCAGATGGGGGCTTGAACGGGCTAAACCATTGCTTAAATCCGTCACAAAAGGCGATGGATAGAAATAAGTTAACCATTGCTCAGCCCTATGCCACATGGTTCTTACTTCTGAATTATCTTGTGAATACTACCTTCGGATAGAAGCGTCATTACACTTCTATCTACATCTCTGCCAAGACACCTTTGACGACCCATTAAGATACTCTTGAGTTTTGGCCACTGTTGGACCACTACTGCAAAGCAGGGGAGGCGATCCGTGACAATTTTACCAATGTGAATTAGACACGTTTTTCTTGCCCCGTGGTTATATATATGAGGCTGGCAATCCCAACATATGAAAATAGTATATTCATAAACCACGACAGCAAGCGCTGTGATTGCTTCATGCTAGTTCATACAGAAAAGCGAAAGTAGCAGCAACCCCAGACTCCGAATGAAGCAGTAATGAGTGATGAGCATATCCCATGTGCATCAAGTGTACCGTATCATTTTGTGAGATATGAACCTTGTTAATTGTAATTCAGGCAAGCCATTGTCCTCGCGCTGTCCAAACACATTTTCCCCATTAAAGTAATCAGAAGAATAATGGTGATTTCTAATCATATTCCCTGTGTTATACTGTATATACTCAGGGAGAATACTTATTCAGAGAGGCTAACATTGGTGGGTGGACATGGAGACAATGCGCATGTTAATCTTGGAACCCAGTGTGCTTAGCAGCGGCATTTGTTCTTTTAATTATGTGTAAAGTTCGTGGTATGAAGCAGCAAGACTAAAGTTTCGACGGCACTAGTTGTAAGTCAAGAGCAAGGATTCAACCCTGACCGCCTACATTGGACGAGCTGTGTGAAGAAGTGCCCTCATCACAAAAGAATTGACGAAACCACGGCTGCAGGACTCACTTAGATCAGTTTATTAAGGGAAACAGCAAAAGGACAAAATTTATTATAAATCCTCCACCCGTGTCTCAGTGAAGACACTTTTTTATATACTTCTAAATTTCACCATCATTCCATCGTTATTTTAATCTGTTAAAACTAATTGATTATTAAATTTGTTACATGTTATGTTAAAACAAAACAATCATTGTTGATTCAGTTATTACAGGTATGAAAGCAAACGTATGAGCAAGACTCTTTAATATATATACATCTAGACATATATTTACATATATAGAGCAAATACTTATAAAAGAATTTACACCAGCTGGAGGCTTGAACGGTCTAAAACCATTGCTTAATTCTTCATGAAAGGCGACGGATCAGATATAAGTTAATAATGCTCTGTCCAATGCAGCATTGTTCTTGACTTCTGAAAACATCTTGTGGATACCCCCTTGAGATAGAAGCATCATTATCCTTCTATCTACAGCTAGGTCAAGAGTAATCGTGTGCGAAGGTAGACACCTTTGAAGACCCATATTAGATACTCTTGAATGTTGGCCACTGGTGGAGCACTACTGCAGAGTTAAGGGAAGGCAATCCGTGACACTGTCACCCGCGAAACCAAAACTAGTCCCTTACTTTCGACTGAAGTTGAACGCGGTTTTTATGAATACACGTTTGCTATCATCTTAACAAATATCCTCCTCCTCTTCTTTGGTCTTTGGCCGCTGACTGACAAAGCAATCAGTCGCCATCACGTCTGGAGGCGTTTTGTAGGGCAGAAACAAACTGTCACCACTTTGGTCCTTGGCTGCTGACTGACAAAGCAATCAGTCACCATCACGTCTGGAGGCGTTTTGTAGGGCAGCAACAAACTGTCTCCACTTTGGTCCTTTGCCGCTGACTGACAAAGCAATCAGTCACCATCACGTCTGGAGGCGTTTTGTAGGGCAGCAACAAACTGTCACCACTTTGCTCGGTCGGCAGACATCCTTCGTATGGTGCCCCAGCTCTGATTCATGCATTACCTCACTGGGCCTGCAGAGTTCTCCGCCAGGTAGCTTTTCGCCGGTCCTGCTTTCGATTTCTTTCTGGAGTCCATAGCATGTCAGTTCTGGTGACGATGTCAGGGCCTCTTCTGAAGATGTGGCTAACCCAATTCCAGCGTCTACCCACAATGATGGTGCGCCTGTCTACTTGGTGGTTAACAAATATGGTTTTAAAATTACATAATTTATAGATCACAACATTTCCAGATATAGAATTAGGCAATTTTTTTTTTAAAGTTCATCATTATTTCAATTCATGTTCCAATGGAGCACAAATCTTCAACAACTTCATGCCAAATCTTCAACAACTTCATGCCAAATCTTCAACAACTTCATGCCAAATCTTCAACCACTTCATGCCAAATCTTCAACAACTTCATGCCAAATCTTCAACCACTTCATGCCAAATCTTCAACCACTTCATGCCAAATCTTCAACAACTTCATGCCAAATCTTCAACAACTTCATGCCAAATCTTCAACCACTTCATGCCAAATCTTCAACAACTTCATGCCAAATCTTCAAAAACTTCATGCCAAATCTTCAACAACTTCATGCCAAATCTTCAACAACTTCATGCCAAATCTTCAACAACTTCATGCCAAAATTTCAACAACTTCATGCCAAATCATTTTGTCACTCAAAGTCTGTCCATGTCGTCTTTATTACGTTCATTTCTATCTCCAGTTCTCTTCTCCGCCTTCTACCCTCTCTTACCCTGGAGATTCCAGGAACAAGGGCTGCCTTGAAATGCTATCAACAGACTTTCATCATGTGAGTGCTATCCAACCCCAACGTTTTCTTGTCGTCTCTTGTTCCACTGGTAGTTATGTTGGTTCTTCTCATCAGCTCCACATTGGTGACCTTGTCAGCAGCTGCTCATTGGTGACCTTGTCATCAACTCCACATTGGTGACCTTGTCATCAGCTCCACATTGGTGACCTTGTCATCAGCTCTACATTGGTGACCTTGTCATCAGCTCCACATTGGTGACCTTGTCATCAGCTCCACATTGGTGACCTTGTCATCAGTTCCACATTGGTGACCTTGTCATTAGCTCCACATTGGTGACCTTGTCATCAGCTCCACATTGGTGACCTTGTCATCAGCTCCACATTGGTGACCTTGTCATCAGCTCCACATTGTTGACTTTGTCATCAGCTCCACTTTGGTGAACTTGTCATCAGCTCCACATTGGTGACCTTGTCATCAGCTCCACACTGGTGACCTTGTCATCAGCTCCCCATTGGTGACCTTGTCATCAGCTCCACATTGGTGACCTTGTCATCAGCTCCACATTGGTGATCTTATCATTAGCTCCACATTGATGACATTGTCATCAGCTCCACATTGGTGACCTTGTCATCAGCTCCACATTGGTGACCTTGTCATCAGCTCCACATTGTTGACTTTGTCATCAGCTCCACATTGGTGACCTTGTCATCAGCTCCACATTGGTGAACTTGTCATCAGCTCCACATTGGTGACCTTGTCATCAGCTCCACATTGGTGACCTTTTCATCAGCTCCACATTGGTGACCTTGTCATCCGCTTCACATTGGTGACCTTGTCATCAGCTCCACATTGGTGACCTTGTCATTAGCTCCACATTGGTGACCTTGTCATCAGCTCCACATTGATGACCTTGTCATCAGCTCTACATTGGTGACCTTGTCATCAGCTCCACATTGGTGACCTTGTCATCAGCTCCACATTGTTGACTTTGTCATTAGCTCCACATTGGTGACTTTGTCATCAGGTCCACATTTGTGACCTTGTCATCAGCTCCACATTGTTGACTTTGTCATGGATGGGTTTGAAAAAAAATCGAAAAAAGGTGATTCGTCTTACGAGGACAAAAGACAAAGAAAATAGTCTACATTACGGCCACAAGGCCTTCGTCAGGAAAGGAAAGAAAGTGAAGGCTAGATAGGACACATAAAAACTAAATAAAATAAAAACTGGGTACTTCCCTGAAGGCAAGAACCGAAATTCTATCAAAATCGCTGTCTGTTGATGACCGCGTGGCTGAACAGAAAGTGACTTCCGCCGCCGGATGTACACAATGCATACTGTGACTTTGTCATCAGCTCCACATTGGTGACTTTGTCATCAGCTCCACATTGGTGACTTTGTCATACCACTTCAATCCCTTGATTCCACACAATCACTGGTTGATGAAAGCCTGCAACGTTTTGGTTGTTTTTGTTGTTCTCCATGTTTCAGTGCCACACTTTTGGACTGCCTTGACATTTGATTACGGCAGTAGTCAGTTACATTTTTGGTACTGATTTTATTGCGATTTTTCCCGAGTCACACCCTTTTCTTTCTCTGTCCACTGTAGCAGATATTTTGTATTTTCCTTTTTAGAAATCTCTCACTGATAAGTCATCACGTCTGTCTGCTACCCGTCCCTTCCCTAAAGATTTGCAAGGGGCGGCAAAGATAATATTAACAACAGGCAGGTTGGTAACATTCCCTTGTCCCAAACCTTGGCCACTACCGATTAACACGAAAATCGCCAGCGTATTTGCTAATTGCTGATAAGGCCAGGGTACGCGACAGATAAGAGATTACTTGTCTGGGTGACACATTTTGGACAGACAAGGATGACAAGATTACTTTAGATAGTAACAATTTGTTACATCTGAAACACATTGTCGTATGAGTTTACATATGTGTTAGTGAGTTCGCCTGCTAGTTAATCGGATGTTTTCATAACATATACGGAAGACTTGACCTCTACAATACGTTCAGATTTTTTCCATGTCATGAATATTTTCAAATTCCCCCCCCCCCCTCCCCCCTCTCCCAACCAGCATGTTTGAAATGATTGGAGCTTTTCACCTAGCTTCATAACAAACAGAGCGGGAGAGAACAGTGAATATAACCTGACGCTTCAGTCAGTCACATTTACTGTGAAGATCGCTTTCCAAGACGGCACAACCAAACCTTGCCAGAGTGAAGACTAGAATTCAGAATTCCATTTTAATAGACCGGACATCTTTTATTGGAGAATCTTGACGGACTTAAAACAAACAGCACATTAAATCTCTATCGTTTTAAATAAGGAACATTGGAATATCTGAGGAAACTGAACACACGGAGTCAGAGAGGGAATTAAAGTTAAAATTAACTACCCCAAGTACACGTGTAAAAAGGCATCGGCTAGTGCCTTAATTTCATTCATCTGTGCAAAAAGTCTGTGAGCCAGGATTGGCGTAAGTTGTCATTTTACATTCTATATTTTCATTACTAACATGTGAACTAATATCCATATATTACCATGCATGTGAATATTAATATGTGAAAATCGCTAGTGGATGTCCCAGTCATTTGAGGCTGGCAAGCTCAGCTCATAGAATGATGATTTCATGAACCACCACTGCACGGGTTGGCGACTGCTTTATTGTTAATTTTTTAAGGAGAACTAAACGCATCAGTAGTCCCAAGTTCCATATAGAGCAGGGAGGGAAAGATGAAAGAAATGATCAACATTTTAATTATAATACTTGAAGTTTCGAACCAGTGTAAATGTCGATGTTAACATATTCACTTTAAAATTAATGGAAGTTTCAAACTTTTCAAATCAGCTTAAATGTAGCAAAAGTTGTTTACCATATATCGTAAAGCGACCTCGCGCAGTCTTATTGACCAACCATCAATCGCGAATCACGGGGCACGCTGACGCAAACGACAAGCATTAGGCAAAATGGAGATGTAGGCATATATTGGTTTGTCGAAGACTAGTCATCGATCGGAAGGGATATAAGGGATAGAATGGAATTATTATGAAAATGATTTCACCTTTGATTCCAGGAGAGGATTGTGAATAAATTTATATAAGGAACAACGGTAGGAGTTTATCGTGTACATAGATAAATGCTGATTACTGGTGTCTACAAATGAGTTAAAAGCATGAAAACCCACATCTGCTGAACAAAGAAAATTAAAGATTGTGGAAATACATGGATACGAAGATAGATCTAGATCGGCTGAATAAAACAAGATAGGTTGGAACAGGATCGATAGTATACAAGCTGAGAATTATGAAAGGAAAGTTTCAAGAAACGAACACCTCTTCTAAAATCACCGGTTCCATAAGAAAATGTCAGGCCTAGTCTTAGAATGTGACGTCAGTACCTCTCGGCCGTACGATGGGAGCCAATAAAAAGCGGAGCGCTAAATTGAAAGGACACACTGAAAGAAAGTTTGAGACAGACTGGATGCAGAGTTTGCCACTACGCCTTTGCCATCTGAATTGTGAGCAATCTGCCAAATAATTTAAGTCCAGTGGCTGTTTTCTGAAGACTGAGGGTAAGCTGAAATTATGATAACTATCATGTATATAATTTATTTATTGCAGGGTAATATATGATGTGTATTAATTTTGTGTAGATTATAAGAATTGCATCAGTATTTCAATTTGTACCTGATGTGAAGGATCAACCATATTCAGGAATATTAGAAGATCTGTGTTTAATAATTGGAAGGACCATCCTATAAAATATTAAAGGATGTACAGGAGAGGATCAAACCAGATGGTTAATACTTATAAATAATTGAAATGTTAATACTAATCCTGTATTACTGAAATTATGTCTTTACGTACTATGACTGTATAACTTCGACATCTGATGACTGACTGGTCTGACATCTGTGCTAGTCAGTTACAAATCTAGCCAGATACTAGCCAAGACTGATATGGTGTTTCAGGTTTCATGTAACAACTCAAACCCGACTGTCAAGTATCAGAAGCCTGTGTTGTTCATCAGAGGCAATCCCACAAAAGTGCAGGACCCCAAAGAGTGAACTTCAGCTGGTCATTGGTACCCCTATTGCTGGGTCTGTCAATTCTGATAAATACAGTGACCGTTCAGTGTTAGCACTATCAAGATTCAAAGATAAGTGTCAATTAAGGCACTGACAGAATCCATATATGAACCAACAGCCAATGTTTGTGATATGAAACATTCTACAACAGTATTCCACTTATTGTAGAATTCAGTCAACTGATGACAGTAATCTGTAAAGTCACAGGACTAAGAAAACAGTGATATAGTAATATTGATTCCAGTATTCATTAACTTTACTATACAAGAGGATATTGCTCACGATCCAGAAGTGTAAAGGAAAATAATACTTATTAAAATTGCTAAAGGACTTTGTTTCAAGTAAATAAATTTTGTAGAAGGAAAGACATTCCTACCAACACATTAGTTAAGAAATAACATTAATGGTGTGAATATTTTGTGTATATTTTAATGCTTATTTCCAAATTGCAGAAAAAGAAGATTAATGTAAATATTAAAGGATTATAATTGTACCTGAGGACTTACTCACTTTTTACAATTGTGTTTAAAGGAAATGTTCATTTTATTAAATCCTGGTACTAATTCTTACCATCTGGGCCAGGATTTTCACAGTCTGACTATTTCTATGATATCCATACACAAGTGCTTATTTCTAAGACTGGGGTATTACTTTTAAGACCAGAACTCTTGACTGGCATACTATCCTGGCATCATCTGATACACCTGGATATCCATCTACTATCAGCAATAAAATACATATAAACTTAAAAAAAACCTCTCGTTACAGTAAACATAAATGAAAACATTTTCAATTTATATTGTGAACACTTTTCAATAAGTGGAAATGTAAATGTAAACATATTCTACTTGTACTATTAACCTTTTCATTTAAATGTAAAGCAACAATAAAAGCTATTCAATTTAAATGTAAAGAAAGTTTTTTACTCGAGGGATTAAAGTTAATTCTCATCGAGGGTAAATTCTGAGTAAATGGGATGGTAGAATGGGAGAAACGGGACACATAAGTATGTGTCGGGAAACGCAGTATTCAGGAGAGCGTTTCGTTTCTATTTTTTTTTTTTACCATAGTTGTTGGTTGTGGTACCAGTTGAAGGGAACTATCTCTGGAACAAGAGATAGGGAACAGTGGCCTGAGCTTTAAGACGAGGGACCAACTTTGTAAACTCTCCCTGACACTCCGGGGAACGAGCTGCACCTTGACCAGCGACGAGCGTTATCAGTGATCAGTCCATCAAGAACCAACCCAGCGGGAGCAGAAACAACCACTTGCAACAAAGTGCAATATATAAGCTGCCAAAGTGAACTTTTTTTTCCATAGAACCTACTATCCATCAATGATGTTTCTTTTTTGTTAAACTAATCAATTATTTTCAAACTGTTAAGAGACAGTGATTATTAAATTTTGTTATTTGTAAATTTACAAATTTAACTTCGATTTAATCATTTTAAATGTACTGCATGTTTGCCTCAGCCAATTTACTACACACACTCAAAACAGAGCTATACCAGAATAATAAGAATTCCACTGAGTAAATCAAAGGTGGGGGCTTGAACGAGCTAAAATTAATCATTGCTTAATTCTTCACAAAAGTTGTCGGCAGATTCTAGAATTAACGTGCTCAGCCAATGCAGCATTGTTTTCGCTTATCTGAATATCTTGTGAGCACTCTATTGAGATAGAAGCGTCATTACCCTTCTATTTACAAATCTGCCAAGAGTAATCTTGTGCGAAGGTAGACACATTTGAAGCCCATATTAGATACTCTTGAGTTTCGGTCACTGTTGGACCACTACTGCAAAACAGGGGAGGCAATACCATCACATCGACAAAATCTAGATCACCAAGCTGTTTAATTAGAGTCCACTGGATTCAATTTCTCCTGGCTCATGTCGGTGTTTTATAACGCAATCTACTGCCAGGAAACAAGAGGAATAGTGACAAGAGACACCCCTGTCGTATTCCAGTTCTTATCTCAAAGGGTTTTGTTAGATGTCCTTCATGAAGAGTATTTGTCTTCTCGTGTTTTCTTTATGACGTTCATGGTCTTCAGGGGAACTCCATAATACCCCATTGGTTTCCTAAGTGGTTCTCTGTCCTAACTGTCAAATGCATTTTCATAGCCCAGAAATCCATTGTAAAGAAGTGATTTCACTTTAGAACGTTGTTCAAATATTATTACCAGTGTGGCTGTCTGGTTTTCAGCAGGATCTATCTTGCCGAAAACATGCTTGTTCATCTTTCAGTTGTCTATCTATGGACTCTTTTCATCTCTAAAGCTTGGTTCTGTTTATTATTGTCCTTAGCACTGTTAACATTATTCCTCTGTAATTTGTGCACTCTTGTAATCTCCCTTCTTTGGCAACTTGACCGGATATCCTTTCATTCTGATTGTATTTATTCCCTTTGCCAGACTTTACCAAGTAATTTGTATAATATCTATGTAGAGGTGTCAGTATCTGTTTTGATGGCGTCTGCTGCAATGCAATCTGGGTCAGTCGCTTCCTTAGGAAGCTTTATGATGTTTTTAATTCTTCTTGTTTGGGCTTGTAGCACCTTTTCTGTTCGCTGCATGATGTAGGATTTGGTGGAGGTCTATTGAGAAAATTTTCAAAATCGTTTTGTCCATCTCTTCATTTACTGTTACATATTGTTAAGCGATTGTCTTTTCTTGTGCTTCGTGAGGCCAATTGCTTGCTTATGTTTCCCTTTTGGCTTCCTTGTGCTGTTGTACAGGCCCCTAATATTTCTTTTGGCTGCAGTTCACTCTACATTTCTTGCAACCTCATCAATGTCTTTCTTCTTGTCTCTTTGGGTGTTTCTTATTACCCCTTTGTTCACTTCTATGTGTAATTCATGAGTCTGTGCCCTGGAACTTAGCGCTTTGCTTCTGTTTAAAGCTATTGGAGGGGGGAGGGGGGAAGGGGGGGGGGGAGAGTGGCGAATTTATCGGAGTGATGTTTCTGTCGGTACTCAATGTTTTTTGCTGGCGTTTTTCATTCTCCCTGTACTTGTGAACATTTCTCATTCCATGTGTTTTGTGTCTGTACGTCGTTCAGCTGTTTAGAACACTTGGTAGCTGTTGTATATTGTAACAGTAAATGTTATCTTTTGTTTCTTGATTTCTGAGGTATCTCACATTAAACTGTCTATAGCTATGTATTATTGCATATCTTTTGAGTTCCATCTTTATTTTTGTAACGATGATCTAAACTTTGAGTTTATAAAATATATGATCAGTCTGATTCTGTCCTGTGGTATCCACGTTGCTTTATGCATTGTTTTATGTAGAAACATGCTTCCCCCCATAGGCAATTGATTTGAAGCGAAATAATTTAAGAATAGTTGTCTATTTTCGGTAATTGTCCAAAGCCTGTGTTTTTCCATGATTGATTGAAAGCCCACTATTGTTTGTTCCTGTCAGCGCATTAAGGTCCCCAATCAAAATTGTGATGCATTTTCTTCCTTTTTACCCATGTTTATTTTTTAATCTGGTGTCAAATTCTTCTTTCACATTTTCTTTTTAGTCATTCATTCCCTTTCAGCTGCCTGAAGACCACAGGCCTTCCACAATCTCATGCCTAGCATTCCTGCTTTGTTCCATCAACTCAAGGTCTTTCCAAATCTTCTTCGTGCCCTATATATCTGTCTCCAGTTCTCTGTCTCCAGTTCTCTGTCTCCAGTTCTCTGTCTCCAGTTCTCTGTCTCCAGTTCTCTGTCTCCAGTTCTCTGTCTCCAGTTCTCTCTCTGTCTCCAGTTCTCTGTCTCCAGTTCTCTGTCTCCAGTTCTCTGTCTCCAGTTCTCTGTCTCCAGTTCGAAGCACAGAAAGATCTAAATAGGTTGATATAAAAGCTTACTGTATTATTACCCGCCTTCTTCAATGAAACGTGTGCTGCATTTCTAAGAAAAACATTGAGACGTACTGCGTAATGACCTAAATTAATCCTAACATTAATTATACTGCGTTACCAAAACGAACGAACAGATGGACAAAAGGATAAAGAGAGAGGGGAGGGCTGAAATCAGGAACGCATGCAACACGCGTCGCGCGATACACAAATGCTGCCATCACGCGTGTAAGTCTACATGCACTAATTTTTTTTCAGACGGACAGTGATAAAATACACTACCCTTTCCCAGAGTTAGGTTTATAAATCATAAAAAAACTCTTATTAGAAAAGATAACATTAGATGGGTTTACGGTTGAGAACATAACAGTACCCAGACAGCACATCTTCGAAACAGGAGGTAGAAGAAATTGCATATTTTGAATGCAGCCACGTAGCTCCTTTAAATTTGTATTTTTGGGTTCCTTAGGGCTTGCTGACAAATAATATGTAAAACGTTACGCAAATAGTCCAGGAATTAATAAATTATACCCAAAATAAAATATTGGGGGTGCCTGACAGCATAAAATCATTTCTGCTCATAAGATTTTTTTTTAACGTGTTTGAAAAAAATTTACGTTACAGAAATAGCCTACCATGTAAACTCCAAATTGATTGGAGCGCAACAAATGAAAGCCTAACCACGATTGGTCGGGCTATAAATACTATCTTGGTTGTTAGGGGAAACGGGGAAAGGTAACATTTTTTTCAAACACTTGTCGAAACGGGGCTCATTGGTCAGACTCGCTGATATACACACTTGGGAGCGTTAGTTCGAAACCACTTGTTTAAAATAGCTTGATAAAGCATCAGTGCGTTGAAGCCAGCATTTGTATTTGGCTAAATAAAAGCCTGGAAGATAAGCAGATGGGAATTTGTGCCAGTTTGTGCCAGAATTCATTGCTAATCAACGTATCTGTGTTTATTCGTATGAATTGTGGTAAGCTTGAACCATTCAATATCTTTTAATGAAAATTGAATGTGAATTGTTGATTTATGCCTGTATATATATGTGTAGTTCAGTGGCCAACGTGAGGTAAAGCCTGTAATGCTCCAGCCTGAACAGAGGGTGTCGGAGAGAAGTAAAACGGCATGGAATGGCCAAACAGTACACTGACACCTGGATGATTGACTAGAAAGAAATAATGCTGGAAGTGCAGAGGCGTAGTAACCATTAAGAAGGGTAATACTGGAATAAAGTATTTCAAATGAAGCTGACAGTTGGCCTAATGCTCTGAACTCAATGTTTGTGCTGTGTTGTGATCAATGTAACAAGAGAGTTTAAGTTAGTTATGAAGTAGAAGGTACATCCTTCTTGATTTCAGGTACAGTGGTCTTGATGGTACTGAGCAGCACCTGGTCAGAGCTTTGCTGAATCCAGTGTCGGACAGCATACTCCTTGGTCCTTTTAGCTATCAGTGAGGTGTCTCCAGAGCCCAGAGGAGAATTCGAGCAGAGGAGTCCTTTCCTGCCGCCATCACGCCAGATAAGCGAATTGGCCAGCTGAGCTCAACATTATGTCCCCTCATCTTGAACTGACTTTGTAAAATTAACATTAAGAGGGGAATTTACTTGTCTTAAAATCAGGAACTGTGAACATCTCCAATACTAGTCCCTAAAGACAAACTATTGAAGTCATGATGACAAATACCAACAGAGCTTGAACAAAACAAAACCAGTATTACCTCATTTTACTACTACACAACTGACACACATAGAACATTTGTAATAATATATGTCACTACAATATTCATATTAAATACATTCTGTACATAACTTGTAATTTAAATTGATTGTGATTCCTGGTTCCCTTGTAGTTGAATCAGGACACATATTCATTCATGCCAGTAATGAATACATATTGTTATTTGAAAGTTTATCAGTGACTCTTTTAAGATATCTTTGTAGAGTGTTATATGTATGTGAGTGTCACAGTGTTGTCAAGAGTAGTGGATTAAATTAAATTGTTTATCTGTCTGTTGTTGTGACTTACACTTCATCATACACATACCCTAGACACATAACGTAGCATCACACTATTCCAGAATAATTCTGACTGAGATATATAGATATGTGGTAGCAAGTAAGGTTATCTATAATACACTACTCTAAATAGATATAGATACCTTCACAGCTGATCTCAGTCAGTACACTAAGTTCCCTATAAGTATTTATAACATCCCACTTCACCACATATATTGGGGTCTCGCTCTTGGGATTTTGAATCTTTAACTATTAAAAATATTGGGGGTAATTCACTTCAGGGAATATAAGAATTAAAAGGTATCCTTGGGTGGAATTAAATAAGGTTGAGCTCACGGTGCCTGTGTTGTCCATTAGATATATAGTTAGAAATTGAATTGTTGGGTAGACATTATAAAAATTTACCTGATAGACAATGGCGGACCTGGCCAAATTTCGATCTGCTGCGGTTCAGACTGCAAAAGAGTTAGGATTAGATGGGCAAGTTATGGTTGCCTATGTCACAACGGAATGTGACAAATTTATTGAACGCGAAGAAAGAAGATTAGAAAAAGAAGCCGAAAGAGGTTAGAGGCTGAAAGGGAAATTAAGAAGTTACAATTTGAAGCTGAGGCTGAGACTAAGAGGTTGCAAGCTGAGGCTGAGACTAAGAGGTTGCAGATTGAGGCTGACAAAGAGGCTAAGAAATTGGAAGCAGAAAGAGAAGACAAAAAGATTAGCTGCAGAAAGAGAAGAGAAGAAATTAGCTGCAGAAAGAGAAGAGAAGAGATTAGCTGCAGAGAGGGAAGCAGAAAAGGAGGAGAAGAGATTACAAAGGGAACATGAGTTACGACTAAGGGAGTTTGAGTTTCAAGGCCATGCTCCTGAAAATGGTGCCAGTCCCTTTGCCTCTGATGCTACGGTTACTCAGGGAGCCTCGACCTCAGCTATGAACTTTCATTTAGATCATTTTGTTGAGAAAGACGATGATATTGAGAGCTATATAAATAGGTACGAACTATTAGCTACCACGTATGGGTTAGAGAGAGAAAGGTGGAGCTTAAAGTTATCTCAGGGACTTCGTGGGGCAGCTTATGAAGTTTTTGCAAAAATGAGCAGAGGTGATCAGGAAAATTATGACATGCTAAAGCAGGCTCTTTTGTTAAGGTATGAAAAGAATGCAGAGTTTTACAGGAAAAAAATTAGGAATGCTAAACTACTGTCAGGTGAAACCTATCACCAGTTCTCTGCACGAATAGAGACATACTTGGAGAAATGGACTTCTCTGGGGAAAACCCAAGATCTTAAGGAAATCGTCCTTATAGAGCAACTAAGAGAGTCCATGGCTCCAGACCTGAGAAAGTTTCTCATGGAACAAGGTGCAGAGAGGCTGGGTGAGTTGCTAAATGTTGCTGAAAGGTATCAAGCAGCTCAAGCAGAGGTAACAGGTAATAAAAAGAAACAGGTGGATAACTTTAGGGCACCACAGAACTTTAATCAATTTGATCCTAGGGATCAAAATAAAGGTAAGCACCAATTTGATAGGCCACGGTATGACAATAAAAATAAATTCCCACAATTCGATGAAAGGAAATATAATGAAAGAAAATCTTTCAACCAAGGAAAAAGGTGGTGTAAGAATTGTCAGATGGACAATCATGACACTGACCGTTGCAGAAGGAAACCTGTGTATATGGCAACCCTTCAGGTCAGGTCGACCTCAAGACAGGAGGAGGATATTATGTTAGATACCACTCCAGAAGAGATGAGGAAGGCACAGCTGGGGATAAAACACTCAAGCCTTGTTTCAGAAAATTGTCAACTTGTCATACAACTCCAGGCAAGGGAGATTTTTATATGAAAAACAAGTTGATGTATAGGAAGACTGGAGCTAGATCCAATGGTCACGGACAGCTGGTTCTTCCAAAAAGATACAGGACAGAATTAATAAGGAGCCTACATGTGAAACCAGATGGGGACCATGAGAAGATAGGTACCATCATTCAAAAGGTGGCTCACAATTATTATTGGCCCAAAGCAAGATGGGACATTGAGAATTTTTGTAGAAAGGTGTAGCATAGCACATGAGGGAACACCCACAAGTGGGAACATGGATCAGGACCTGGACACGCCACGGGGCAAAATTAGGCCTGACAATAAAAAGAATAGATTTGATAAAGTGGACCAAATGGAATGGGAAGCCCCTTTTCACGGACAAGCTTCACTTAACTGTTTTACAATGGCCACTATGCGGAGAGTGCAAAAAGATGTCTTACCCCAGGATAAGCCGACAATCCCTCAATCGGACTTAAACAAACTGGAGGAAGAAGATGTAGAGAGGAAATCTCTCATCAAGAATTTTAAGTGGGGAGAAAGCCCCAAAAGAAAAATTGGTAGCGGTCGTTTTGTGAATGATAATTCTGGGAGGAAAAATCATCACTATAAAGCTTCGAGTGGAAGAGACCATACCGGTGCATGGACAAATAGGTCCACACAATTAAAGGTCCACATGTAGCTTTGTTAAGAACGTGGACTGATGAAAAGGCAGAGGAAAACATTACATCTTCATACCAATATGTGAATGAGCTGACCACTCGGTTAAAAACTGGCTGGAAACTTGCCAATGAAAATTTGAAACAAGCCAAGAAGAAACATGCTGCCTATTATAACAGGAAGGCGAAAGACAGAAATTTGGCTGTGGGAGAGAAGGTACTGCTTCTTTTGCCCGGGAGTCAGAATAAGTTACAAATTGGATGGCAGGGTCCATATACAGTTCTAGAGAAGGTGTCTAGAACAAATTATAAGATAGATAAGAAGGGGAAAGAAAAAATCTATCATGTGAATCTCCTGAAGAAATATTTGGAAAGAGAACATCAGGAAAAGACACACTTGTTGACCTTGTCCATCGCCATGGAGATGAAAAAGGAACCACTTTCATCATTTGAATATCCATTACACCCCTGTGAGACAGCAGCACAGGTGAAAATCAGTACACATTTAACGAAAACTCAGAAAGAGAGAGTGCAACAGGTTCTAAATAATCATGCAGAGGTGTTAACAGACCGACCAGGGCATACAAACCTATTGGAATATGATATGAAACTCATAGACTCCACACCTGTCTGTATGAAACCATATTCGATTCCGTTTGCTAAGGAAAAAGCTTTGAAGGAAGAGATAGACTATCTGTTGAAGGAAGGAATTATTTCGCACAGTGAGTCTTCGTATAGTTCCGGGGTGGTACTCTTAAGGAAGCCCTCTGGAGAACATAGACTCTGTATAGATTACAGGAGACTGAATGCTATTACAGAAGGACAGGTGGATCCATTGCCGGATACAAATCAGCTGTTTGCCAGACTAAATAAAGCTAAATATTTCTCAAAAGTGGATCTGAGTAAAGGATACTATCAGATTCCAGTAAAGCCTGAGGTTAGACCATACCTAGCTTTTAGTACCTCAGAAGGACACTATGAGTTTAATAGATTGCCTTTTGGATTGAAGAATGCGCCTAGTGTCTTCTCTAGAATGATGAGAAAATTATTGGATCCTCTGAATAATCCCTGTATAACAAATTTTATGGATGATATCCTTATAGCAACAGAAACATTTGAGGAACACATTGACTCTCTGAACATGCTGTTTGATCGACTTAGGGAGGCAAATTTAACAGCCCGACCAACCAAATGTTGCGTTGGATGTAAAGAATTGGAATTTTTGGGACACACAGTTTATCAGGGAAACATGACCCCTGACCCAAAGAATTTAGAGAAACTACAGAAAGCCCCGAGACCACAAACCAAGAAGGACGTGAGATCCTTTGTCTCATTATGTGGTTTCTACCAGAAGTATATCAAAAAACTTTAATTCCATATGTGCACCGTTAACTGAATTGACACGTAAAGGACATCCAGATCGCATTACATGGACACCACAATGTGAAATGACTTACCAAGAATTGAAGGAAAAGCTCACAAGTAAACCCATTTTGAAATTACCTGACTTAAGTCAAGAATTCATAGTAAGGACGGATGCAAGTAATATTGGGCTAGGTGCAACTCTACTACAGAAATCAGATGCATTGGATGGGGAATTAAGCCCAGTGGCATATGCTAGCAGAAAGTTGAATAAAGCTGAAATCAACTACTCAACTAGCGAAAAAGAATGTCTTGCAGTAATATGGGCGATAAAGAAATTCAATATTTATCTATATGGGAAGGCATTTAAGTTGCAAACAGATCACAAACCTTTATCGTTTTTAGCACAGGCTAAGCATGAGAACTCTAGGTTACTCCGATGGTCTTTGCTTCTGACTCCATATAATTTTAGCATTGAGTATATATCTGGAAAAACCAATTTGGGAGCTGATTTTTTAAGCCGCCATCCGTGTGATGAGAATCACCGTAAACCCCAGAAATAATAATAAATTTCTCTATGTGTATATAGAATAAAGGACTGACATATAATGTCTGTTTTAAGAGGGGAGGTGTCATGAAATATTCTAATCCACATATATAAATTATTAGGTAAATATGAAGCCTAACAAATAAAATTAATAAAGAGAAGAGCAATGGTAAAATAACAGTGCTGTCACAAAGAATGTACTCGAAATCCCCCTTGTTTTCTGCTTCGTCTGCAAATTGTAACGCTTTCACGTTGATATAAAAGCTTACTGTATTATTACCCGCCTTCTTCAATGAAACGTGTGCTGCATTTCTAAGAAAAACATTGAGACGTACTGCGTAATGACCTAAATTAATCCTAACATTAATTATACTGCGTTACCAAAACGAACGAACAGATGGACAAAAGGATAAAGAGAGAGGGGAGGGCTGGAAATCAGGAACGCATGCATCACGCGTGTAAGTCTACATGCACTAATTTTTTTTCAGACGGACAGTGATAAAATACACTACCCTTTCCCAGAGTTAGGTTTATAAATCATAAAAAACTCTTATTAGAAAAGATAACATTAGATGGGTTTACGGTTGAGAACATAACAGTACCCAGACAGCACATCTTCGAAACAGGAGGTAGAAGAAATTGCATATTTTGAATGCAGCCACGTAGCTCCTTTAAATTTGTATTTTTGGGTTCCTTAGGGCTTGCTGACAAATAATATGTAAAACGTTACGCAAATAGTCCAGGAATTAATAAATTATACCCAAAATAAAATATTGGGGGTGCCTGACAGCATAAAATCATTTCTGCTCATAAGATTTTTTTTTAACGTGTTTGAAAAAAAATTACGTTACAGAAATAGCCTACCATGTAAACTCCAAATTGATTGGAGCGCAACAAATGAAAGCCTAACCACGATTGGTCGGGCTATAAATACTATCTTGGTTGTTAGGGGAAACGGGGAAAGGTAACATTTTTTCAAACACTTGTCGAAACGGGGCTCATTGGTCAGACTCGCTGATATACACACTTGGGAGCGTTAGTTCGAAACCACTTGTTTAAAATAGCTTGATAAAGCATCAGTGCGTTGAAGCCAGCATATATTTTGCTAAATAAAAGCCTGGAAGATAAGCAGATGGGAATTTGTGCCAGTTTGTGCCAGAATTCATTGCTAATCAACGTATCTGTGTTTATTCGTATGAATTGTGGTAAGCTTGAACCATTCAATATCTTTTAATGAAAATTGAATGTGAATTGTTGATTTATGCCTGTATATATATGTGTAGTTCAGTGGCCAACGTGAGGTAAAGCCTGTAATGCTCCAGCCTGAACAGAGGGTGTCGGAGAGAAGTAAAACGGCATGGAATGGCCAAACAGTACACTGACACCTGGATGATTGACTAGAAAGAAATAATGCTGGAAGTGCAGAGGCGTGGTAACCATTAAGAAGGGTAATACTGGAATAAAGTATTTCAAATGAAGCTGACAGTTGGCCTAATGCTCTGAACTCAATGTTTGTGCTGTGTTGTGATCAATGTAACAAGAGAGTTTAAGTTAGTTATGAAGTAGAAGGTACATCCTTCTTGATTTCAAGGACAGTGGTCTTGATGGTACTGAGCAGCACCTGGTCAGAGCTTTGCTGAATCCAGTGTCGGACAGCATACTCCTTGGTCCTTTTAGCTATCAGTGAGGTGTCTCCAGAGCCCAGAGGAGAATTCGAGCAGAGGAGTCCTTTCCTGCCGCCATCACGCCAGATAAGCGAATTGGCCAGCTGAGCTCAACATTATGTCCCCTCATCTTGAACTGACTTTGTAAAATTAACATTAAGAGGGGAATTTACTTGTCTTAAAATCAGGAACTGTGAACATCTCCAATACTAGTCCCTAAAGACAAACTATTGAAGTCATGATGACAAATACCAACAGAGCTTGAACAAAACAAAACCAGTATTACCTCATTTTACTACTACACAACTGACACACATAGAACATTTGTAATAATATATGTCACTACAATATTCATATTAAATACATTCTGTACATAACTTGTAATTTAAATTGATTGTGATTCCTGGTTCCCTTGTAGTTGAATCAGGACACATATTCATTCATGCCAGTAATGAATACATATTGTTATTTGAAAGTTTATCAGTGACTCTTTTAAGATATCTTTGTAGAGTGTTATATGTATGTGAGTGTCACAGTGTTGTCAAGAGTAGTGGATTAAATTAAATTGTTTATCTGTCTGTTGTTGTGACTTACACTTCATCATACACATACCCTAGACACATAACGTAGCATCACACTATTCCAGAATAATTCTGACTGAGATATATAGATATGTGGTAGCAAGTAAGGTTATCTATAATACACTACTCTTAATAGATATAGATACCTTCACAGCTGATCTCAGTCAGTACACTAAGTTCCCTATAAGTATTTATAACATCCCACTTCACCACACTGATATTAGTCGGGTTCCCACTGCTTCCCATTCTACGAGTGCTTTCTGCGCGCGCTTCTTTTGACAACATTAGAGCCACCCACTCACTATAATGTGAGCTTTCTTCCTCATTGTCTTCTTCTATAGAGAAAAAACAGATTATGCGAGCAAAGTATGGGACACCGCAGGGTGCAATAACAAGATTAAATTCAACCGGTTACAGCACAAAGAATTAACAACAATAGCTGGATTGCCCTAATCAATAGCAATAGGAGCATTATAAATAGTGATCGGAAAAAAGACGTTTTTAAGTTGATTAATAAAACTATCCTGGCAAATCCCTTATGGGTTAATAAGAGATCCTTTTAACATTTTAGATTATATATTCAGTTGCTGACATTTGCTTACTGGCAACACCATTCCTGCGTAGTTATTTTTCCTGGTATTGTATACCAGTTAATGGAAACACTGAATGTATGTTTTATTCTTCATATCTTAAAGAATCATAATTATTACTTTCTTTTAACAATAAATAAAAAACCGAAAAGAATGCGTGCGCATGTGGAGACAGTTGCTGCGAAAAACATGGCGATTTCTTTTTAATATAATAATTTTGGTAACTTGAGATGAAATAAATCACCTTTTAAAAATCATTCCTCATTTAACTCTGCTTTATTTAATCTTCTCATAATTTATTTCTAAACAAATGGATGCCTACTTCAATATCTACTGTTAAATATTTACATTTATGTCAAATATTAATGTTTTTTCTTATTATATTCTGTTTTTCTACTTCCCCCCCCCCTCTACGTGCGATTGGTAGAGTTGTTAGAGCGCTTTCCTCTCGCGGCAAAAGGTTCGAGACACGAAGGCGTCAAAGCTCCAGTCTACCCAGCTGTAAAGGGGTGCCTGATTCTGCTCCTGAGTTAGGAAAGGCAAAGGCAGCGAGGAAGGGAACTTGTCACTTCATCTCTCGTAGTTGAACACTAATAATGTGGGAGCCGCGCTAGCGTAGTGGTTTCACCACTGCGCTGGCGACCGGGTGACCCAGGATCAAACCCGGGCGAGGACATTTGAGGATTTTTCGTCGATCGGGATTTGGACTGGATTAACTCGAGCCCTGGCGAGTACATTTGAAGCAGTGTCGTCGACCAGGGACTGGCGGCTCCTGAGCCGACCCAGCTCTAATGGGTACCTTCGAACTAGGCGAGTAACTGCCTGAATGGCGAGGGACACCTGTCTCTGTGCAAGAAAAAAGGGACACTCACGTAAAATCAGTCTCAGGTTAGACATAATAACTTGAGATTTCGCTTCGAGTAACAGCAGGCGTACGAAAAAAATAATAATAATAGTGAAGTCTCTAACAGGTCACTCCCTTACGACAGTATCTTCTGTGGAACTACCTTGTCGTGAAGAGTAGGGGCAGCCGGAGTTATCGTTCTTGTGCCAAGTGTGTCACATTGGTTACTGAGAGACCGTGCTGGTGAAGGATATCTTTTTATCTACCCATCCGCCTCATGGTCAAACAAATTCTCTTCTATTGTAGGCGCGTAGTGGTAACTTACCCGGCTAATTTCCCATGAGATGACCAAACCACTTAATTTTCCATCTTCTTACCCTACCATGCCATCAGAAGCACAGTTTCTGGCAGGCGCCCCTACCGCCCTCAAGCTCATTAATTGAGAACCCCTTCAGCACCCGTGGACGTCATTATCATTAGGTAAATTTTTGCGAAGCTGACCATGAATATAGATATAATACTCATCAAGATTTGCTGTGTAATCGCTTACTGACCCCACTATTGCTCGAGGACCTTGCGAGGGTACCCCAGAATAAGAGAATCAAAATTCAGCATTGTCCCTTGTCACGGTGACGATCGATTGGTTTGTTATTTTATCATACACGTTTTGCGGTGATTAGCTTGTGTCTACTGACGTATTTTGGCGGGAGAGTGGTAGTATTACTGCGGTACGCCCATTCTTCTTATTCTTCTGGTGGATGCTATCAGGTCTCTCCATAGCTTCCAGTTTTCAGTAATATTTATCATTTATGTTGTTGACCTATTTTCATACAATGATGTCAAACTTCCCAGTATCGTCTTCCGTTGTCTTTCTCTATCTCTTTTTCCTTCAACATTTTCTGTTGTCACAATCTAATCCAACTTTTTCCTTCAACATTTTCTGTTGTCACAATGTAATCCAACTTTTTCCTTCAACATTTTCTGTTGTCACAATCTAATCCAACTTTTTCCTTCAACATTTTCTGTTGTCACAATCTAATCCAACTTTTTCCTTCAACATTTTCTGTTGTCACAATGTAATCCAACTTTCTTTTTCTCATAACATGCACACATAAAGTGGATAGCTGCCTTCTAACATGAGGAATAACGTTCGTTTGCACACTGGCCTCTTTCAGTAGATTCTGGTTGCACTTTTTTAGTTGTCCTTGATATTTAACATTCTTCTGTAAAACCACATCTCTGTGACCTTTAGTACTTTTACTACTTGTTTACTAATTATCCGTGATTCACTTTCACATGTCAGGATTGGTTCTGTTCAGCACTGAAGAACGTTTTTCTTACTTCCATAAACAAAGAGTTGCTGCGTAAAATACGTTTCACTCTATGGAATGCTGCTCTTGCCTGGTACGCCCATTAGATAATAATATTTCCCTCCTTTTTTTTCATCTCACCTGATTTATGTTTGCATACGGGTACCTTTAACTCCTTTGTTTATCTATTAAATCTAACGAAATAGGAGAATGTGAGCAACAAATGAATAATTAAACTTATAGAGAAAAAGATGAAGGAATAGAGATAAATATCTCGCAAACTGCCTACCTGACATGGGAAAAGATTGAAGACACAGATGGCTTGAAGAGACCAGATACTGAAAACAGAAATTGAGAAATCTAATGGCCGGGTCCAGTGGGTACGTCACTGAATGAATGAATCTGTCTAATTTGCGTTTGTTCAAGCGACAATTTTGCTATCATAAATTACGACACATGTTTTTTAATTTCCTACCCCCATATTACTAATTGTCTGAGTGAAACGCTATGTAACAAACAATGAAAAAAACCCAGCAGATTTTTGGGAAGATACGAAAAAGGTCTCCTCTGCATCGTCTACAGTAAATTGTGCACCAATTAACAGATAATGCAGGCCTTTCAATTTTTTTAATAGTGCAATAATGAGTTAGGGTTACACTGTGACAGTATTGCCTCCCCTGCTTTGCAGTAGTGGTCCAACAGTGGCCAAAACTCAAGAATATCTAATATGGGCTTCAAAGGTGTCTACATTCGCACAAGATTACTCTTGGCAGAGATGTAAATAGAAGAAACAAAACGCTTCTATCTCCAGGGAATCTTCACAAGATATTCAGAATAAGCGAGAACAACACTGCTTTGGTTGAGTATGTTAACTCTGTAATTCTGTGACACTTTTGTGAAGGATTTAAGCAGTTATTAATTTCAGCTCGTTTAAGCCCCCACCCCTGATTTACTCAGTGGAATTCTTTTATTTTAGTATAGCTCTGTTTAGAGTGTGCGCAATAAATTGACTTAGACAAACATGCAGTAACTTTAAAATGATTAAACCGAAGTTAAAGTTGTATAATTACAAATAACAAAATTTAATAATCACTTAATTTTCAACAGTTGGAAAATAATTTGAATAGTTATGGATCAAGAAAAGTTATCATCACGGTCGTTATGGAATGTGAGATGTTATAAGAAGTTCAAGTGACAGCATAGATTTGAACTTAGGTGCCAATGACGGTTCTTCTCCTTCTTATGGGTTGGTTCTTTTCACACTGCTCACGATCGTCCCTGGTCAAGGTTGTCGGGTGTAGCTCGTTTCCCAGAAATGTCAAGGGGAGTCTACCACGTGGGTCCTTCGTCTTAAAGCTTAGGCCACTGTTCCCTTCTTGTTCCAGAGATAGTAATTTCTGCTGGTACCACCAATAAGCCAATCCTGGCTCACAGACTTTTTGCTCAGATAAATAAAAGGGACTTGAATCGGCCTCTTACACGCGTCTGGGGTTCGTTAATTTAATGTTCCCTCTCTGACTTCGTGTGTTGTCCTTCAGTTTCCCCAGTCTGTCAAAACTGATAATTACATCTCATTCAAAAGACACCACCATTCACATATCATGAAATCTTGTACACACATTTAACGACAATTCTGTTTCAGTTATTTCAACGTTTCCACGAGCCTTTAACTGTCATTGTAATATTTTCAATTTTCAATTGAATTTTTAATATTAAGTAGCTTTATTGCTTGACCTCTCTCTCTCTCTCTCTCTCTCTCTCTCTCTCTCTCTCTCTCTCTCTCTCTCTCTCTCTCTCTCTCTCTCAACATCTCATCCATAGGTCAACATTTCTTTTCCTCTTTCGCTCGTTTTTTTTTAAATAATTTGTTTTATATCCATGTAATATTATTATTTTCATTTTAAAATATTACTATATAATGTAATGTATGTGAGAATGTACCCGCATACCACTGTGCTTTAGGAATGTGAGTCGTGAGAATGTACCCGCATACCACTGTACTTTAGAAATTCGAATGTTTTCGTTTGCTTATGTCACCTTTTTTTTTTTTTTTTTTAAAACCATGGGGTAACTTTTTTTTTTTTGTTTTCCCTTTTTTTTTATCGTTCTTCAACTTTACAAAACGGGTACATTGCATGAAATACCAGGCAAATACATTGTATATTACATATAAAGCCTCATTCGCACTCTCCCAAATAAAGTTAAACAAAAATATTTAAATAAATTGTAATAATAATAATATAATAAAGGATTAAAGAAAAATAAAAATTAAAAATTTTAAGAAAATTAAAAAAAGGATCTATAGTTAATTCAAATTCCTAAACAGTTCATAGTATTTTACATATGTATAAAAAGCTTACACTTGCTCACACTTCCCTTTTTTCCTTTTTTAAATTCCTTTTAGAATTTACAAGAGCCCACAAATTTTATAACATATAAAAACCACGCGTACTCTCACTCACTGGCACTCTTGAAAGAAAATTTTCCAAAAAAATCTTCACATATACATTGAACTTGCATCCAGAAAGCCGGAACATGGCTATAATTATTTAAACCTATGTACAGTCAAAATCAGGGTTGAAATTTATTTCCTCCCCCCCCCCCCCCCCCCTTCCCCTCCCTCAATCTCTTCAACTTTTAATATATTGTGTTTTTTGTAAGAATATTTTTAAGAATAAGTGGGCGTTGTACTGTTTTCCTTCAAACACCGCGTAGTTCCTACAAATCCAGACTAAATATTTAAATTCCACTATCAGGCTCAAAAGTTTCAGTTCTACTTGTTGTGTGCACTTTGGTAGGGAATTCAGCATGATAGCTCTATACATGTCTATACTGCGTGGAAAGTAGACCATCAATTCCTTTTTCAAAATTCCTATTGTAGAAGTGACTGTACTACAGTAAAAAAACAAATGATCTTCTGTTTCCTGTGTATTGGTATTACATAATTTGCATTTTGGGAGGTTCTTCCACTGTGCAACAAGTCTTTGCCTAATGGGTGTCATGTTATATAATAATCTAAACGTGACTTCCTTTGCGGGTGGAGCAAGTGGTAACTCGTGTAAGCTCTTAAAAAATAGGTTGGTAATCAGTTATAAAATAGTTATACCCACGTTTTATCCTTGTCACTAATGAGGGTTCTTGTGCACTAATAAGACTTTTGTAAATGGAGCGTGTATTTTGTTGTAATAAAGGTGTATTCCCTTGTATGCTTTGTATGCATTGTTTGTAGAACCGTGGTAAAGTGCCAAAGTAATGAGGTTGATTGTTTTTGTAACGGCACACGTTAGATAATCTCAGACCAATATAATAATGAGCCAAAGGGTATTGTTCAGGATTTTTTACTATTTCTCCTATGTACTTGATTCTTAAAGCTTTTATTTTAGTTGCTATATCTTGTAAAGATACTCCCCCCTCTATCTTTGGGTTGTATTAACGTTTTATGCTTTATACAGTGTAAGGTGTTGCGGAATAAGAAAGTTCTTATGAGTTTGTTTATTTGTGTAATAATTTCTTGAGGAATGGTTTGAACATTTGCTATGTAAATCAATTTAGGTAAAATAAAAGTGTTGATTAAAACCGATCTTCCAAAAATTGTAGTAGTTTTATATTTATATCTTTCTAGTCTGTTTTTTATTTTCTCTAACAAGTTTTTCCACACCTCTGTATTCCTTTGTGTTGGTGTGGCAGTGTATGTAATACCGTAAATTTTTATTTCATTTACTTGTAGCAACTGGAAAGGGAAATCTGATCTGTTTCTCCATTTACCTATTCCCATTAACTTTGATTTCTGAATGTTTAGTTTTGCTTCACTGGCTCGTTCAAACTCCTTAAAGGTATTTAAAATATTTTGAATAGAGGAAATTTTGGTTGGGAAAAAAATCGTATCGTCCGCGTACGCGGCTAATTTCCTTTGACCTTGTCCTGGAATGAAAACCCCCGTGATGTTTGTGTCTTGTCTAATTTTCTCTAACACGGGTTCTATTGACAGTACATATAGCAAAGGCGAGAGTGAACAGCCTTGCCTGACTGACCTAGTTAGAATAAAGGGTTCTGTAATTGTGTGATTAATTAAAAGTCTACTTTCGGGTGTTTTATATATAATTTCTATCCATTTCCTAAAGTATGGCCCTACATTACAAGCAAGCAGTGTTTTGTGCAAAAAAGAATGGGATACCCTATCGAAGGCTTTTTCTTGGTCCAACGATAGAATAGCGGCCTCGTGCTGCTTGTCTGCCGCGTAGCTAATCAGGTCTCTAAAAAAGTGTGTATGTTTGCTAATATTTCTCTGCGGCACGCTGTTCTGTTGGTCGTCATGAGTTAGGATATGCATGAATGATTTCAATTTATTAGTTAAAGTTTTAGTTAAAATTTTGTAATCAGTATTTAGAAGTGATATGGGTCTATAGTTTTTTAGTAGTTTCCTATCTGTTTGTTCTTTTGGTAAGAGTACTATGTACGACTGGTTTAAACTTTCAGGAAGTTCGCCTTTCTGAAAAGCTTCCTCAAAAACTTTCATTAATAGTGGTCCAAGAACGGGAAAAAAGAAAATATAGAATTCTGATGTAAGGCCATCTGGGCCAGGGGTCTTATCTCTGTTTAGTGTGTTTACTGCCTCCCTCAAATTTTCGAGTGTTATAACTTGGTCTAAATTTTTATTTTCTTGTTCTGTAAGAGATTTTGTGTACTTTAAAAATTTTTCTTGCGTGTCTGTTCTTGTTTCTTCTTTGGTGTATAAATGTTTATAAAATTCCAAGATGGTCTGACATATGTTTGTGTTGTTTGTTTGCAATTGTCCATTGTTATCTTGTATTTGGCGAATCTGCTTATTTTGTTGAACGTTCTGTTCTATCGCCAAATACTGTTTGTTTGGAGTCTCTTGTGTTGTGTATAACTTCGTTCTCAGCATTGCACCTTTGTATATGTGTTGTTTATGCTGTTCTAACTGGTCCTGTAACATCTGAATAACCGGGTCAGTTTTGTCTATCTTTTTTGTCAGTTTGATAGCTTGTTCTAATATCTTTTCTTGTGTTTTGGATGTCCTGTGTATGTAGGTTGCCAGGACCTGTGTCCTGTCTTTTATGGTGTTTTTTAATAGGTCCCAATATCCTGCAATATTTTGTTCAGGGATCTGTTCTGTGTATCCTAATATGAGCTGCATTATTTCCTTTGTGAAGAAATCATGTTTAAGTAAACTGTTATTAAACTTCCAATGTGGAGATCTTTTAGATGTTATAATGGGCGTCCCTATACCTAACACTGTATAAACTGCTTTATGGTCTGTGAAATCGAGTGTGCTGTTAATATGTTGTGTTTTCTGTACCTTGTAAATTTCTGATGTATATATCCTATCTATCCTAGAAGCTCGTCGTAAGCCTGGGTATGTCTTATCTATGAAAGTGTACGATCTATTATTTGGTTCAACACTTCTAAAGGTATCCTTTAGACCATGCTCATCTACAATAGTTTGTAATATCTTCCACGGAGATGTCTGATTCTTATTCACATGTGTGTTCTGTTCTTGTAAGGTTCGACCAGCACGATCCAAATCAGACGTGACACAATTAAAATCCCCTCCTAAAATTAAGTTCCCTCCTTTGTATTGTGGTGACAAAAAATCAGAGAGCTCTCCATAAAAAACTGGCTGGCTTGCCCTCTGACTGGGAGCGTATACATTGACCAATGTGTATGTGTCTTGTTCGCTTTGTTTATTTTTGATTTGGACACAAACTAATCTACCGCTAGTGTCCGTGTTATGGTGTGTTGTTTCCCAGTCTTCTGATACTTGTAAGATCGCTACACCTGTGTGTGATGTCCCTATACTAAACCACCCGTTTCTTAAGCCTAATTTTGTTGTAATTTGTTTAGCACGGAAGTTTGAAATAACTCTGGTTTCTTGCAGAAAAACAAAATCGGGTTGGTATTTTTTAATTAGTATTCCCAGAGAGTTTAGTTTATTTGTTAAACCATTTATGTTTAAAGACAACAAGGTTAAACTAAAGGGCGTAGTGTTGGGGTGTAAAACTGTGTGCGCCATGAAAAAAACCCAACATTAAACATTATTAAACGTTTACATAAAATAAAACAAAAATAGACAAGACAAAACATATGCAGTTCCCTTGTTACTGCATAGAGCAGGTGCAGTCAGTTCTAGGAAAGAGGAAAGGTACTTGAGCATCCGTGTGGGTAAGGAATAAGGTTGATGGATGAGGAAAAAAAAATGCCACTCAAGAAAGGAAAAGCCCGAGACTTGGAACACGGATCACAGGATGAAAATTGACAAAAAGGACTATTGGAGGAAAGAGTGTGGTTATGTGGTGAAAAGGATATGAAAAACCAAAAGGCAGAAAAGTAAATAAGTATCAAGATACTACAAAGGGAAAGGATGTCTTGAAAAGGAAGAGAATTATAGCATTGTAAATACATACTTGTGTATCTCCATTTGCACATATATGTATCCACTATGTATCTTGTGTCTCTATCTGTCCTTGAATTCATATTTATATGTATTATTTTAATTACACAGTTCTTAACGTCTTTAATCATCACGAGTTTCCCTTCTGTAACTCTGGGTCGTCTGTGTACGCGCGACGCACTCGTGAAAAAGTTCTTTTCCATTTTCAGAAGGTTAAGTCCTGTCCCGGTGAGTTACTCTCCAAGTCTATTGATAACACTGGGTCATAGTAGTCCTCTGTAGCCCTCGCTGCCCAGGAAGAGGGGGCACCACCTCGGAGTGGTGTATCTGTGTCACAATCACTTGTGCTGCTGTCATGCTTGTTGTTTATGTCAGTGGTCATATTGGTGTCACCCAGAGTGGACTGAGGGGACATCTGCGTAATTCTTCTTTTGACTTTAATCTGTTTCGACTTCTCTTTCTTCTGTTTCCTCTTGTTTACAAAAAGTGTAAATTTGTCATTGTTCATATCTTCTGGGTCAGATTCGGGTAAATCCACATTATTTGTGTCTTGTGGTGCGTCATTGGTTATCTGGGGGTTGTTTTGTATTAATGGTGCAGCTGATGTTGATGGTGCTGATTTTGTAGGTTGTGCTTTGTCCGGAACTGTAACTGTGGTTGCTACTTGCGGTTTCCTTTTTGGACATTGGTTAACCCAATGACTGTCCAAACCACAAATCGCGCAAGGCGTTCGTCTACCGGTCATTGTCACAGAAATTGTTACGTTTGTCTCGTGTCCCTGCGACTGTAGTCTCATGTTGACATAGTGCGGGACGTTTCTGGTCGGGTTACTCATGAAGGCCCACTTGTCAGTGGCGTTCTTTAACTGGAAAGCGTCGGCTTCTCTGTCGCCCGTAATGGATGTGACTATTTGCAGAACAGCGTCCTTTTTTATCGTTGGGGGTAGCCAGTGTAGCACCCCCTTGGATTTTTCTTTCTCTTGATGTTCTATGATAATAGACATCTTGGGATTATCCCATTCGAATTTCTTCCCATGAAGCTTCTGGTAATGTGTTATATGAGCTGACGTCGTCAGGGTCGCATACCATTTTAGAGGGTCTGAAAATCTGTAAAGGGCTGCAATGTTATTTGAGCCCACCCCTGCAGGTCCAGCCAAAATGCTGGCCATCAGCGAGTAAGAGGCTCTCGCGGCTTGTGGTCCGGATGTTGTTAGAACTAGAGTACCGGGTCTGTGCAACGACCCGCCTTCCAGGGCGTCTTCCATGTTTAGAATAATATCTTGTACTTCCATTTTGGATAGAGAAAAAAAAACACACACGCACACAAACAAAGGTAATCCGCACGAAAATCTGTGAAATAACACTTGAACACTTGTGTCACCGTGTGGTTGTACAGTGTAAAATACACTGTAAGTTTAAGTCAGTCGAACAGTTATTTGGGGTTAACAAGATGAAAGAGTATATAAAAATGGGTTAAAAAATCAGAATAATCTAAGTGATAACTTATTTGTTCTTAACATGGGAGATAAAAGAATGTAAATGTAGTGTTTTTTGTAAGGGAGGGAACCTTTTTAGACCTTAAAGTAATCTAAGTATATATCATTAGAGTTTACCAAATTTGCATATTAGACTAGTTTTAATAAAGATATAGAAGGATTAATGAAACTAAGTTAAAAAGTACAAAGGGGAATAACAATGTTATTAGCGCCCTTTACAGGTTTAGTGAGTTAAGAGAACACAGAGCAGAGTAAAACGCACGTGAAAATAGTGACTAGAGGTAAACAGTTATGTAGCACAGTTCACGGAGCTAACAGCTTAGAATTAAGCGTGCCGATAGGTGAGTGAACTGAACAACGGACCAATCGTATTAACTAAAACAACTTTTGGACCATCAGATAGGAAATTGAAGGACGATTAGAGATGAGTCCTACCAGAGAAGTTGACCGGGCAGGTCAAGTTTCGCTGAGCTCTCAAGAAATGTGAAACCTGCGGTATGCAGAAGGGCTACAGAAATAGCTAGATTTAGAATTGCTTAGAAATAGGAATTCAGGAGAACATTTAGAATTGATTAATAATTTGTGTGATCAACTGTAGGATTAGCTGATAGGTGGTGTTAGTAGGATCGTGATAGGTGCTGGACTTCGTTTAAAATGGTAAGAACAAAACTTTGAACTATTTTCTTGACTTTCAGCAAATTTGTCGCAAGCTAACGACGCTCGCATTTAAGGGAGCGAGCTAAAGAAGATAATATTGAGTCAAGGTCAATATTAAAGCCTAAAGGAAAATAATAACTTTTATTATCAGATAGCCAGGATGGGCTGTCATGCCAAGAAGATGAGGCATTGCCATTAAACGAGATTGTATCGAACAAAGGGTTCACAGCACTGACAATTATGAAATCTATTAAGCGCTCTCTCATATAAGAGTAAGTATGGAGACGCCACCACAAGTGAGTCTGACATTCACGAAACATCTCATGCGCTCTCTCATACAAGAGTAAGTATGGTGGAAGCCATTTTGGTATTGGACATTGTTTATTTCAGGTGTAGCTATTGAATTTTATATGCTGCATTTAGAGGAGTTAAACCTATCTAGAGTGAGATTGGGAGAGAACATGACTCCAAGGATTTAGAAGAACTGTTGTAGAAAATATGAGCAAAATAGGAAAATAAAAGGAGAAGGAACTTTATTAAGCTAGGTATACCACGAAATGCAAGAGGCTACAAGAGAAACAATATATAACTAAGCTTTGAGATATGTGTTTGAATCAAGCGGAAGACTTGAGGACATTGAAATTGTGAACTGTAGCTGATGTATTATGTTGGATGATCATGCATTATCTTATGTAAATAAAGGTTGCTTGTTGAATTTGAATCACATCACTCCAGTTGCTTTGATGTGAGAAGAGAATAAGGAATGAAGAGATATTAGAATTGAGTATTAGGAAAGATAGAAATAATAGAACACCCTATACGCATCAGTCACTATACACCACCAAGGAGGGAAGAACGTGGTCTGGGTTGAGCAAAAGACGAACCTATTCTCATCCAAGAACTATCATCTCTGGCGGAACAAGGGGGCCAGTAAGAGAAACAATCTCACTTGGAAGAAACAAACAAAGTAAATAATAGATAACTAGGCCTGCCTCAGCCACCTAGTTATAGCTATCAACTAGTAGGGACACCTGCACGGTCACACTTAAATGGGATGATGTATACGAGAATAAGCAGATATTACATATATATATATATATATATATATATATATATATATATATATATATATATATATATATATATATATATATATATATATATATATATATATATTTTTTTTTTTTTTTTTTTAGCTGCTCAAAGACTTTACCTGCCACAGAAGTGCGTAAGAATGTGTTATTATTATTATTTCATTTTCCACCAAGAATGTATGGGTATAAGCGAGAATGTGTTTATGTAATTTTTGTATTGATGATTGATGACGCATTCGAAAATACAGATTAATTGTAGACGGCCTGACCGCATGAGTGAGTGTCGGTATATATAATTATTTATTTTTATTTATTGTTTTGTTTATTTTATTTTATTATTAATTTTTTTCCCCAATTACTATCTTGTTTGTTTGAAAAGAACAAACCTTCTCATTTTTTATTATGATTGCATACTGTAAATGAATGCTGTTATGTTAACTTTATAATGTGCATGCCTTTAAATTAATGCTTAAAGTATCATGTGGGAATGAAAGGATATAGTATGCAAGATAAATGAGAGTGGAAGGGCAGAATGTAAGACGGGCCTGCGCGCCCAATTCTTAACCCTTCGAAAATAAAGTTCGTTTGTTCGTTCTCTCTTTCTCTCTCTCTATCCCTCTCTCTATGTGCGTGAATGACTATGAGTAAATGTACTGTATGCTCAGTTTCTGATTGTGATGATAATATTAATTAATCCTGTCTGAAGTTGTTAATATTTTAATTTGTAAAACGCGGAAAATTGTATTGCAGGTCAGAAATGTAAAAAAGCAATTATGCCTATTTCTTTACCCTGATGAAATAAAGATTTCGTTCGTTCGTTCGTTCAGTCCCAGTTTCATTATTTAATATGAAAAAGATTTCATGGGCTATGAAAGTCCGTCCAAAATTCTCCAATAAAAGGTGTCCGGTATGTTTAATAAGGAATTCTGAATTCTAATTCTTCAGTCTAGCAAGGTCTGGTATCTTGGCGAGCGATTTTTCAAGTGAAATAGCTTGAGAAAATGGTCTGATTATATTCACTGCCTTCCCACGCATTTGTTATGCACGCCTCACAGGATCAGCCAATCTGATTTGATTATGTTGCATGACTCAGCTAATGCAAAATTTCAAACATTACTTTTCTAAAAATAGGCTGTACACATCCGCTTGCCCTTGGGTACAAACTTACGAACATGTCGGTAAACTCATATAACAACGTATTCCCAATGTAACAATCATTACTTTTATCAGAAAGTAATCTCTTATCTGTGTCTGTCCATCAGTTGTCGCCCCGTATTCCAAGCTTTGGTGATTAGCGCACCCGTGTCTTATCAGTGATTAAGCACTGCGCTGAAGCGATTTACGTGTTAGTCTGTATACTGATATCGCTGCGCTCACGATAACCAACATTGTTAGGTCGCTGCCACTCCTTGCAACGCAGGGAGAAATTGATAATAACCAGACATGTCTACTTATCCCTGAGAAGGGTGTAAGAAGGAAAATACATAATATCTGCTACACATAGCAGAACAAGAAAGAAAGAAAGTGCGACAAATTAAAGCGCACAATAAAATCAGTACCACAAATGTACCGAAACGGCTGGAGTGAAACAAAGATCGAGAGGGGCTGCCCCGTTCTGTCACATACACTAAGGTCAAAGGGAAACTAAAATTTAATGGAAAAGAATGAAATGACCATATGAGAATTAGTGACGTCATCGGGACACGCAGCAGAAAGGTGGCAACATAATTATTTCCAGTTATGTTGTGGTTAGTGCACTGTCTTCCTAGCTCGGTGGTCCATGGTTCGATCCCCAGTTGAGGTGGGATTTTTTAAGACCGCAAACGGCTCCGGGGTCGACCCAATGTTACATGTCTGTTTAGATTGTTAATGTTAATATTTAATAACAGGATGGTTCCTGTGGCCAAGATGACGTCTAGGGTAGTAAATCTCTCAGACACCGCACCCATCCCACATCACTCAGAATTATTTGAGTCACAACTGATGAAGTGGACAATATACAATTTATTTCAGACTGCACGCAGCTCCACATACAATAGTTTAGGTCAACATATAATGGCAAATAATATGCAGTAGACGAAATACCGTAGGCAGTCAGTCCATGTCAGGAAGGCTGTCCTTTTGTTCTCAATATGATTTGTATCTCTTATCACGCGACACTGAGCAATTATACTTCTTGTCAATACAGATGACTAGATACATCTCACCGAAGATCTTGATGTATTAGTGAAAACATAACTCCATTATAAACACTTCAACACTAAAGAGCTCAAACACATACGTCCACTCGCCATGACAATCGTATAAGGCCCCGCACTTCTGCTCCTCTAGTTTCACGTGAGCCAGCCAAGGATATCGGCTTAACGTCACTCACCCGTCTTGTTGTTGTTGTTGTTTTGAAGAGGTGATGGGAGGAGAGCGGGCACTCAACAGCAGATCGTTATTGTTTCTTCTCGTTCCATCTTGGTGTACCCTGTTCAGGTTGAAAATTGGTTACAATTGGGGCATTTAGTGTCATTTTATTTACTAATTTTGTATTAAGTTTAAATAAGTATTGTCTTTTGCTGTTGCTGGTTTTAATTTATATTAGTATTTGTCATTTTTTTTCAGTTTTGTATTGTATATAGATAACTATTGTCCTTTGCACTTGGTATTAATTTGTGTTATTGTTTTTTTTTTTAGTTTTTTTTTTTTAAATCTCGTTGCCTTTCCTTGTCCTATGGGTAGTTAATGAGTTTGCTAATTTTTCTGGTTTTATTTTTTTTAATGATTTGTTAGTTTTTGTTGCTTAATTTCTATTTGGTTGAATGTCTTTTCTGAAGTATCATTTTTGTTATTGTTGTTTGATATTGCCACTGTTACTAACCGTATATGTTTTCCTTTGTTTTATGTATATATCGTTTAAGGATTGATTGGGCTTCCCCTGGGGCATCTATACTTAACACCTTATTCCCTGTCATGTCTATAGGGTTATTTCTAAAGTATGTTTTTAATTCAAGCCTCCGTTGATCATATTTTATACAGTGGATCAGGTAGTTTTCTATGTCATTTTCTTTCTGACATTCTTGGCAGTGTGGTTCCTCTATTATGAAGTATGCTGCACTGAGACGGAGACGCCACAGCTTTTTGTTCGAGGGTACTGTTGCAGTACGATTGTTCTTTGTAGACAGGATCATTAGACACTTAGGATTATATATATATATATATATATATATATATATATATATATATATATATATATATATATATATATATATATATATATATATATATATATATATATGTTTTCTATTACAGGCCACACAGGCCATCACTTATGTTACTGTGTAGATACTTCCGTCAGTAAGGGTTGCACTGTTAGACAAAGTTAATAAATTTGCTAATAAATACGATCAGCCTTGGTCGGGCTTACAGGTGGCCGACAGGTGTGTAAATATAGCCTTGGTCGGGCTTACAGGTGCCCGACAGGTGTGTAAATATTTATAGACATAGGCAAATGTCATGGGTACTTTAAGTTTGCTAAAGTATCTTAACTTCAATAATATATACTCTTCAAAAATATCATCTGGTCACACTAATGAGACTCAAACCGTCTCGAAGCTCTGCCAGGTACATACTAATCCCGAGATCACAGTCTCTCAGTATAACTCAGTAAAAATTACGCATGCGCGAACTAACCGCTTGAGAACTGAGCTCCGCTCATCCGTATCTACCCCCAAACTATCACTAAGAATATTCGAACACTTTCTTTATTATTTGTTTTTAAAAAAGTCTAACACCTACTCAGTTGAGCAATGTTCAAGAAAAACATAGCGTACACAAAGTACCCAAACAAAATCAACTCATTACTTTAAACGTGCTTACAAGAAAAACAGCCCCGTACATAAAAATCTTTAACACTTAACTCTAACTCAAAATATGACTTAACAGATTACACCGACCCCCGGGGAAAAAAATGATATCATAATTTTTTATTTTATTTTTTAAAACTACATCGAACAAAAAATGTGAGATCGATGACATTCTAATATCTACAACAAAGAATTGCATTATGTTAAGTCATATCCATAAATCAACAAAAGAGGGATGGAAGTCTGTATAGAGTAGAAGATGAAGTATGCAAAGAGAATCAAATTCAAACAAAGATGAAGTATGCAAGCATAGACAAAATATGAACCAATAAGTGGAAAGTGAAAAGAAGAGATGAAATGAAATGAAGAATAACCAGCAAAGAAAGAAAGCAATGAAATGTGTGTAGAGAACGAAGGCAATGATACATCATGGTAACAATTGAAATTAAACAATGCATTGTGTAAATAAAAAGAAAATACAATTATAACAAAACAGTATGAAATAAAAAGTCAATGCATATATATTAAAAAACACAAGAAAGTTACAATTTAAATAGAGCATACTATGCAAGAGAAACAAGTTAATTAACTTATTCAGTACTAATAATGAGCCTATTTAAGAAATCGAAACTAATAACGCATATAAACAATTACTACTGGCGCACAACTAAGTGCTAGGTAATGCACATAAATAACAATATCAGAAAAATACACTTGGTAAATGTTCACCACCGACATGAATCGTAATGATACGTGAAGTTTAACTATTATAGTCAATACTATTGTCACTCATTCATAGTTCATCAAGACAATGTCATATATGAATACTATTCTAATAACATGTGACATGAAAATCAAATAATACAATATCAAAGCTCCAGCGGTCTTGGAAAGTCTTGTGAGCATGAAGAGACAAAATTATCCACTGCTGAGTCAAACTGGCGCAGGGCAACCCATACCAAAGGTTGAAGAGTAACTGCTTAATCATGAAACAAAACAGCTCCAATTCCCATCGAGAAGCCGTTCCTGCGAATAATCAAATGAAAATTTATGTTTGGTAACGGTAAGATTTTATGAGAGAAAAAAAAGTTAACTTTAAATTTAACCTACCGGATGTGGCTGTGTAAACTCCAGACCACTTTATGATGTTAATCAAACCTTCCTCCGTTACACGAGAAAGGGTAACAGAGAAAGTAGCACAAACTAATCTGGAATCATTAATTATATAGGGTGATAAAAGTGTCTGAGAAAAATAGCAGCGTGTAATGATGTATGGAAAAGTCGTTAACACACAAATGATACCGACGTCATGTTGAGTGTAATGATGACCAAGAGTGTAATGATGGCTGGCAATCTGAGATTTTGCGCAAGATAAAGAAAATGCAGTTGACAAAGGCGTACATCTCAAAGGCTGAGATGAAGTCATAGCCTGTGTACCGGGCAAAGAAAAAAGCAAGAAATATACAATGAAGATGTAAAAGCAGACAGTAGTAAACTTGGACCTACGTCGAAGTTTAAAATAAAAGCAGTAAGTACGACAAAAAGTCGTAAAAGACGAAGATACTGAGCTAACCGGCCAAATAAGAAAAGTAAAGAAACTCACAAGGTATAGATATGTACTAACAACTAAGTCCGCACATGTAGCAAAGAAAACACTAGTTATTGCAGAAAAGAAGTTGCAATCAACGTGACTGGATGTACATGCAGTCGTAGCGATAAAGTTAGCGTTTGTGTCAGACAAAACCGAAGGATCTTCTTCTATAATAGTAGTTAAAGAAGAGTCAAAGTTAGAGTAACGACGTACTGAGGTATGTCGAACTGGGCTAAAAGAAGCACCAAAATTAGCATGATGAACAATAGTATCATCAATAATGCAAGATTTCACCAAGTTAGCAGAATGTACCTGGTGATAAGATTTTGGTATAGCCGTTAGCGTGGCGGCAGTAAGGTTATGTTGCCGTTCCCAAGCAGCAATTGGTTCCGGCGTACACATCTTTATACCATGGATCTGTCCGACAGTAAGGTCGGCGATAGGCGCTCTGGGCATACATGCATGTATATAACCAGTAAAAAATGGTGTGGCAATGTGGACTATGGCAGTCGGAAAAGTCTCAACTGTCCCACCGAATGTCACACATTTCACCATATTACCTGTTGCGCAAGATGGATGAACTAGAGACTGTCTAATCCAAACAGTTGTGCATCCCGAATCAAAGAGTACTGAGACGGGATTACTATTCACAAATCTCTTGTGTAGGATAAGAGACCCTTTTCCATCATGTGCAGACAAGGCAGGAAGAGTAGGTAGAGGATGACCGCAACTCAAGGTAGTCACCGCTGTAGGATGGAAATAAGTTGTGCACTCAGGGCACTGAGATGCTCTCTCGAAATCGAAAGCAGAGCAAACAGTAGCATTAGAGACACTATTATTATTGTTACCTTGATTACCAATAACCTGGGGCTCCTGTTGAGCAGAGTTAGCATGGCGATGCGATCTATCATTTGGAGATCTACGGTCATAGCGAGATCGATCACAACTATTATCTCTATTGAGACCATTGTTATTGTCTCTATTGGGACCATTATTCTGATTAGAACCTCAGTTAGCATAGTTGCGATTACTATTTCCCCTTGGGTCAAAATATCTATTAGATGGATTTTGTTGTCTTCGAGAAAAATTACTGTCAGGTGGATAATCCCTAGTGTAGTTATCCGTACCATAATTTCCAAAATTGTTGGAACCAAAATGTTGAGGTCCATTAAATTGTCTCCAGTTTCTTGGAGAAGGAGAATTACTACGTGATGGACACCCGAAAATTGGTACTACGGGTAAACCTTCTAAAATCACGATTGGGTGTGCCTGACGTATTGGCGACAGTAAATATCAATGAGGTAATCTGATCTTATAGGAATTAGTATTTGTCCTATGAGAAGTTGTTTGAGTGTCCGTAACATTTTGTGTATTAACACCATTCACTATCTTCATTCTCTCAAGCTCTATAGATAACACCTTTTGCTCGTGGAGTCTGAGGTTTTCTTCAGCTTGCATCTGAAGTTTTCTCTCTTCTATTTCCATTTGCTTTTGAAGTTTTTTCTCTTCCATTTCCCTTTGAAGTTTTTTCTCTTCCATTTCCATTTGCTTTTGAAGTTTTTCCGCCTCTAATTTTTTCTCTTCCAGCTTCTGAGCCTTGTCATATTCGACAAGTGCGAATTCTTTTATTTCCTCAGTAGTCATACCAAGGGATTTCCCTTGTTTAATGAAATAATCCAAAGATGCCATTATGACAAATGTGTATGAGCAATCTTAGTACCTTAGAAAGATTTTTTTCACAAATAATTCAAGATTTATTTATCAACTACAAATGCAATATGTTCCTGTCCATAGAACTTGCACAATTACTTCTCTAACTATTACCAATGTTATAAATTACCTATTAAAGTATGCATTATAATATTATCTGATCATAACAAAAATATACAATGTAAACAAGAGTGACAAAGACAAGATATAAAGAAAAAATGACTACGTTCGCAGAATCAAATAAACAGGAAAGCAAAACTAAAGAAAAAATATTGCAAAGAATGCAGTGACACTGCGAGAAAAGCGACAAGACAAGCAACAGCACAGTGTATAAACAAAAAATTTGTATATAAAGTAACGATAGGAAGATAGAGGAAGACAATCACAAACAAATTAATCAATAAACTAAGGCACAAAAACAAAAATACTACGACAACGACAATAAGACAGTTCGTCACACCTAAACAATTACTCTTGTAAGGGACAAGTAGTGATCTGAACTTCAGCAAGGTTTTTAGCCTTGAACCGGAATTATCGCTCAATTGAAATTTACATAAATCCTACAGAAAATCTGACAAGAGCCCGAATTAGCTTCGAGATGAACCTCGTTTGTCAGATCGACCTCCCAACCGCCCACGTAAACATGGAATATAGAACATGGAACACTCAATAGAACAGATAGAGCATACAATAGAGGAAAGCTTGTTACATATAAAGTGGCACAGTTTACAAACAAAAAACCACTTATCTTCAAAAAGGAAAACTCCCGGCCTTCGCAATAACGACAACGATGGGTATCGGGTATCCCACGGTACGTTGCAGTCCAGTGTTGATAAGTACTAGAACTCCTCTAGTTGAAACTTGGACACAAACACTCGCACTGGCAACACTGTGTATCTTGACTTGACATCACTATAAATTCTGTTAGTTGATATCCTTCTGGGGAATGCTGTTAAACTACTGTTCTTGTATCGGACCCAAAATCACTGGCTCACGACTTATGTTGCAGTACGATTGTTCTTTGTAGACAGAATCATTAGACACTTAGGATTATATATATATATATATATATATATATATATATATATATATATATATATATATATATATATATATATATATATATATACATATATATATATATATATATATATATATATATATATATATATAGATATAGATATATATATAGATATATATATATATATATAGATATATAGATATAGATATATATATAGATATATAGATATAGATATAGATATATATATATATATATATATATATATATATATATATATATATATATATATATATATATATATATATATGTTCTCTATAACTGGCCATACAGGCCATCACTTATGTTACTGTGTAGATACTTCCGTGAGTAACGGTGGCACGGTTAGACAAAGTTAACAAATTTGCTGATAAATACGATCAGCCTTGGTCGGGCTTACAGGTGGCCGGCAGGTGTGTAAATATAGCCTTAGTCGGGCTTACAGGTGGCCGACAGGTGTGTAAATATGTATAGACATAGGCAAATGTCATGGGTACTTTAAGTCTGCTAAAGTTGCAATCATCCACACCACAGTAACGATAGTTAGCAATAGACCAACGGGTAAGACCAATGGTTTCCTACTCACAATATACAGTTTATTGTCACAGTAACGTAGACATCCAGAACAGCACACTGTCACAAGTTACAATGGTATACAAAATCCATGGCAAATAGATTGCAGAAAACAAACCGTAAATCACAGCATCTTAAATATTCAGAGCTTGGTTGCGTACACCGCAACTTACACTACAGTTCCTATAAGCCGACATAATCCAGGCATTAGAATGATAACTCGTGTAAGTACAAAAATCCATCAAGAAGGGAATTGCATACATCACAATACTAGGTACATCAATGAGCCAATATACTCCATGGCATTAGAATAATAAATCTCCTGGGAGAAAGAACAATCCATTCAAGCATCTATCTATCTTAACTTCAATAATATATACTCTTCAAAAATATCCACTGGTCACACTAACGAGACTCAAATCGTCTCGAAGCTCTGCCAGGTACATACTAATCCCGAGATCACAGTCTCTCAGTATAACTCAGTAAAAATTACTCATGCGCGAACTAACCGCTTGAGAACTGAGCTCCGCTCATCCGTATCTACCGCCAAACTATCACTAAGAATATTCGAACACTTTCTTTATTATTTGTTTTTAAAAAAGACTAACACCTACTCAGTTGAGCAATGTTCAAGAAAAACATAGCGTACACAAAGTACCCAAACAAAATCAACTCATTACTTTAAACGTTCTTACAAGAAAAACAGCCCCGTACATAAAAATCTTTAACACTTAACCTTAACTCTAACTCAAAATATGACTTAACAGGTACCTTTAGTTCTTCTATGACCTGGCATGTCCTTGTTGGTTCTTTCAGCAGTTTGAACACATGTCTGCCTTTTCTACTGTTTTTCCATGTTGTCTTCCATTCCTCGTTTATAGTTAGCTTCACGTGGCTCTTTATCTCCGACCTTCCCAGTCCTGCTCTTATATTGTTTTTACTTATCCTTCCATTCTTTTCGTTCTGGTCTGCCAACTCGTTTCCAGCTATACCTATGTGTGCTGGAACCCACACTAGCCTCACACTACATCCTCTTTTCCCTAGTGATGTCTTTATCAGTGACCCGTCTAAAATAAACAAACCAGGAGACCTGTTGAGCTAATTATATAATAGGCACAATCGTTATGAATTTTAATGATAACACCCAGCCTCATGAATTGGGTACCAGAGCAACTCTGGGGAGGTTAAGGCGGCGGCGTGGTGCCGACAACATCACCCTTAGTGTGCTGATGGTCAAGAAAATATGGGCCTAACACCATATTCCATATATGCCTCAATAGGCGTGTAACGGGATCCTTTACATCACTCCCCCCTCCCCCTCCCTGTTTTGGTGGCTTACTTTCCCATTGAGTATAAGTAATTTGTTTTCGAAATTTCCGACTTTGCATTTTCTTATTTCAACTTTCAGCCATGGGTACTGTAACTTAATGCATTACCTGCTAAGTTCGTTGACTATTCTTCCGCTTAATTTAGTCCAGCTGTTGTCCATGGCCCGTGAGAATATTTTCTCCTCCGCCAATCATAAATAGAGAAAAGGACAACATCATCTTTGACTCATCCATGTATGCATCAATGTGAGTGTGTATGTATCAATGTGAGTGTGTATGTATCAATGTGAGTGTGTATGTATCAATGTGAGTGTGTATGTATCAATGTGAGTGTACATGTATCAATGTGAGAGTGTATGTATCAATGTGAGTGTGTATGTATTAATGTGAGTGTGTACATGTATCAATGTGAGAGTGTATGTATCAATGTGAGTGTGTATGTATCAATGTGAGTGTGTATGTATCAATGTGAGAGTGTATGTGTCAATGTGAGTGTGTATGTATCAATGTGAGTGTGTACATGTATCAATGTGAGTGTGTATGTGTCAATGTGAGTGTGTATGTATCTATATGGACCTTTGCCAGTTTTCTTATTCCCTAGGCACTGTGTTTAGTGATATGTTTATATTCGACTATTATTCTTGTATTTTTACCAAGTCTGCTATTGCAGCAGTGGTGTCCGTAGAAATTAATTTTGACACGACGATGCTGGCAGCTACACCTTTTACGACATGTCTGAGGAAGTAGTAGTCCGATTCTTTCTGTGTTTCCTCAGAGGCTCCCTGAAGCTACACGGCACATAGTAACAAGCAGCAGTGGCGGATGTATAAATGAGAGAAAAGGGAAACGCCGATAACCAAAGTCTTCTGATTGAAATGTCTTCTAATATTTAAATGTGTGATTGTTTATGTTGATTAATTTCGTATTTTACAATGCATGTTCTTGCTTGTTGGTATTCTTCTTGTTATTGTTGCTTATGGGTCGTCCACATATGACGTCTCGCAATTGTTCCCCCCCCCCGCCCCCTTGTCACACTTCGTCACAAAAGCCCAAACCTCACACATTCCCGGATCTCTTAACCCACCTTCCCCTCTTTGTTTCTTTCTCTCTACATTTTTTTGTAGCACTGAAAAGAAGGAAGATAATCCAATATAAATTAGTTAACTAGTCATCGGCATCATCATCATTGTTATCATCATCATCATCCTTATCCTCATTATCTCTTTTCAAGCTCCCCAAGGATTATTACACGTCTTCCTGTCACGTGCCATCAGCTCAGGACCTTTCCATATCTTCATCCCCATCATGTCCGCCGCCAGTTCTCTTCTCTACGTCTTTCTTATTCTTCCTCTGCCTTTCTTACCCTCACGATTGGAGAAGAAGAACTGCTTTGTAGTGCTGTCAACAGGTTTGATCAATCTGTGTCCTATCCATCTCCAGCGTCTTCTTCTCATGTCTTGTTCTTCTGGATCTTGTCTGGTTCGTGTCATCAGCTCCACATGAGTAATCTTGTCTGGTTCGTGTCAACAGTTCCACATGAGTGATCTTATCATACCACTACAATCCTACAAAACAGCACAGGCATCTAGCGATACCGTAGCATGTTGGGAACACGGTAGCGTCAACCTGCAGTCTACTCAGCTGTAAATGGATGTCTGACTCTGGTCTTGGGTTAGGAAAGGCAAAGGTAGCGCGATGAGGAACTGGTTACCCCATGTCTCTAAGCTCAATTTAGTATTGTGAAGTCCCTAACACTGCACTCCCCTACGGCTTTATCTGCAATGAGACTATCTTTTTTACCCATTTATGAAAGTGTTAAGCTTTTGGGTTCAGGTTTTGTTGTTCTTTATGTTCATAGCCATGCATTAGAACTGACTTGACATTTGAATTGAATATTCTGATTTTGGTGATGGAGTTTACTTCTTTTGATCTCAATGTAATTCAAAACTCCTCTAGCCCTCTGTATAATTATTTTGATATCGCCCTTGTCTGTTCCATCAACTGTCTATATTACAGCCAATGAATATGTTTGATTCTACATCTTGTAGTGATTTTTCTTCAAGTGCAATATTGTTATCGTTTCCTGCACTTATTCTCATTATCTTTGTGTTCTCCCTGTTTATTTTCAGACCTACTAGCTACGACTTCTCATCAAGTATTAGCATTTTGTCTGGCATCTAATTATAGTTAAGTACAGAAGAGCCAGTTCGTCGGTAAAATTGCTCATTGTGCGTAAACTATGGCAGACAAACTAATCTTTGATGTAAAATAGTGTTTCATTAATCAGGCTTTTACAAAGATTTTCCCTTTTATGTGCTGCTTCCCAGCACGAGTGTCACTGGATATACTCCCCTTGCTCTGCAGTGATGGTCCAACAGAGGCCAAAATTAACAGTATCTACTGAGAGTCTTTAAAGGTATCTACCTTCGCTCAAGATTACTCTAAGCAGAGTTGTGGATAGAAAGGTCATAATGCTTCTATCTCGAGGGAGTATTCATAAGATAATTACAAATCAAGAACAATGCTGAATTGGACTGAGCAACTGTTAACTTTGTTATCTGCCCGCCGAATTTTATGAAGAATTATTATGTATTTTAGCTCGTTCAAGCTTCCAACTGATTTAGCTCAGTAAATATTACTTATAGCTCTGTTATAGGTATTTAAAATGACTGACATACGGGAGCAGTTCACTCAAAATGACTAAATCAACTATAAATTTGTATAGTTACAGATAACAAAATTTATTAGTCAATTATCGTTAACAATTGGAAAATAAATAAGAGTGGGGTGAATTTAGATAGAGTCTCTAAAATATCTTCACAGGGGATGGTCTGATATGAAAAAATGTTTTCTGATTTGAAAATAGAGTGTTCAATTGACAGCTTTGAATGTGTACTTAGCTGCCTGTAAAATGTCGGTTGGTTTCTGCTCCAGCTGATGCTTGTTCTTTCTTTGCAGATTATGGACTGGTTCCCTCTCGTTACTAGTCAGGTCTGGTGGCTGCAACACTTACATCGTAGTATCGTGAGGTAATTGCAAAGATGGTCCAGCGTCTGTTCAGACCCATCTGCCGTAGGTGTCTAGTTGTGACTGCAGGCCACTTATACCACTCTTGTTCAACAGATAGCACCACCAATTGGTACCACCGACTAGTATCATGAAATAAGAGAGAAACAAATACCCTCCGGAGTATTGGGTTTCCTGACATAAAATCAGGTGTCCCCCCCCCCCCCCCTTTTCATTCCACCATCCCATCTGCCTCAGAACTTTACCCTCTCTGAACATTAATATTAATCCAAGTGAGCGGAAAACATACACGGCTTTTATAATGAACATGTTTACATTTACATATGCACTGGTTAAAAATGTTAATATAATAAGTATGTACATCATTATGTCATCATCCACTCCCTGCTCGATGTGGAAAGTGGGACTACCTCTGCTTTTGGTTCTTTATGAGAAACCCGCATAAAGCAGTCACCAGCTCTTGCAGTGTGTGGTGAAGTGGGATGTTATAAATATTTATAGGGGACTTAGTGTACTGACTGAGATCAGCTGTGAAGGTATCTATATCTATTAAGAGTAGTGTATTATAGATAACCTTACTTGCTACCACATATCTATATATCTCAGTCAGAATTATTCTGGAATAATGTGATGACTACGTTATGTGTCTAGGGTATGTGTATGATGAAGTGTAAGTCACAACAACAGAGATAAACAATTTAATTTAATCCACTACTCTTGACAACACTGTGACACTCACATACATATAACACTCTATGAGAATATCTTAAGGAGTCACTGATAACTTTTCAAATAACAATATGTATTCATTTTTTGTCATAAAGGTATATGTGTCCTGATTCAAATACAAAGGAACCAGGAATCACAATCAATTTTAATTACAAGTATATGTACAGACTTTATCAATATGAATATTGTAGTGACATATATTATTAAAAATATCCTATGTGTGTCAGTTGTGTAGTTGTAATATGAGGTAATACTGGTTTTGTTTTGTTCAAGCTCTGTTGGTATTTGTCATCATGACTTCAATAGTTTGTCTTAGGGACTAGTATTGGAGATGTTCTCAGTTCCTGATATTAAGACAATTAAATTCCCCTCTGAATGTTATTTTTACAAAGTTATTTCAAGATGAGGGGACATAATGTTGAGCTCAGCTGGCCAAATCAGCTTATCTTGCGTGATGGCGGCAGGAAGGGACTCCTCTGCTAGAATTCTCCCCTGGGCTCTGGAGACACCTCACTGATAGCTAAAAAGACCAAGGAGTATGCTGTCCGACTCTGGATTCAGCAAAGCTCTGACCAGGTGCTGCTCAGTACCATCAAGACCACGGTCCCTGAAATCAAGAAGGATGTACCTTCTACTTCATAACTAACTTATACTCTCTTTTACACTGATCACAACACATCACAAACATTGAGTTCAGAGCGTTAGGCCAACTGTCAGCTTCATCTGAAATACTTTATACCAGTATTTACCTCCTTAATGGTTACCACGCCTCTGCACTTCCAGCATTATTTCTTTCTAATCAATCATCCAGGTGTCAGTGTACTATTTGGCCATTCCATGCCGTTTTACTTCCCTCCGACACCCTCTGTTCAGGCTGGAGCATTATAGGCTTTATCTCCTGTTTGCCACTGAACTACACATATATATACAGGCATAAATTAACAATTTACATTCAATTTTCATTAAAAGATACTGAATGGTTCAAGCTTACCACAATTCATAGAATAAACACAGATACGTTGATTAGCAATGAATTCTGGCACAAAATACTGGCACAAATTCCCATCTGCTTATGTTCCAGGCTTTTATTTAACACAAATATGAGCTGGCTTCAACGCACTGTTGCTTTATCAAGATTATTTGCACTAGTGGTCTCGAACTAACGCTCCTAAGTGAGTATATCAGCGAGTCTAGCCAATGAGGCCACGTTTCGACAAGTGTTTGAAAAAATGTTACCTTTTCACGTCTCCCCTAACAACGAAAGATAGTATTTATAGCCCGACCAATCGTGGTTAGTCTTTCATTTGTTGCGCTCCAATCAATTTGGAGTTTACATGGTAGGCTATTTCTGTAACGTAAGGTTTTTTCAAACACGTTATAAAAAAATTTTATGAGCAGAAATGATTCCATGTTGTCAGGCATCCCCACTATTTTATTTTGGTTATAATTTATTAATTCCTGGACTATTTGCGTAACGTTTTACATATTCTTTGTCAGCAAGCCCTAAGGAACCCAAATATCCAAATTTAAAAGAGCTACGTGGCTGCGTTCAAAATGTGCTGTCTGGGTACTGTAATGTTTTTAAACGTAAACCCATCTATTGTTATCTTTCCTAATAAGCGTTTTTTTATGATTTTAAAACCTAACTCTGGGAAGGGTAGTGAATTTATCACTGTCCGTCCGAAAAAGTTAGTGCTTGTAGTCTTACACGCGTGATGGCAGCATTTGTGTATCGCGCGACGCGTGTTGCATGCGTTCCTGATTTTCAGCCCTCCCTCTCTCTTTATCCTTTAGTCCATCTGTTCGTTCGTTCCGCCGTGTATAAAATGGAATGAATGAAATATTAAAATTAGGTCATTGTTCAGCTTGGTATCTCAATGTTTTTCCAAGAAATACAGCACACGTTTCATTGAAGAAAGCGGGTAATAATATAGTAAGCTTTTACTATCAACGTGAAAGCGTTACAATTTGCAGACGAAGCAGAAAACAAGGGGGATTTCGAGTACTGTCATTGTGACAGCACTGTTATTTACCATTGCTCTTTTCTTTATTTATTATATGTTAGGCTTCATATTTACCTAATAATTTATATATGTGGATTAGAATATTTCATGACACCTCCCCTCTTAAAACAGACATTATATGTCAGTCCTTTATTCTATATTCACATAGAGAAATTTATTATTATTTCTGGGGTTTACGGTGATTCTCATCACACGGATGGCGGCTTAAAAAATCCGCTCCCAAATTTGTTTTTCCAGATATATACTCAATGCTAAAATTATATGGAGCCAAAAGTAAAGACCATCGGAGTAACCTGGAGTTCTCATGCCTAGCCTGTGCTAGAAACGATAAAGGTTTGTGGTCTGTTTGCAACTTAAATGCCTTCCCATATAGATAAATATTGAATTTCTTTATCGCCCATATTACTGCAAGACATTCTTTTTCGCTAGTTGAGTAGTTGATTTCAGCTTTATTCAACTTTCTGCTAGCATATGCCACTGGGCTTAATTCCCCATCCAATGCATCTGATTTCTGTAGTAGAGTTGCACCTAACCCAATATTACTTGCATCCGTCCTTACTATGAATTCTTGACTTAAGTCAGGTAATTTCAAAATGGGTTTACTTGTGAGCTTTTCCTTCAATTCTTGGTAAGTCATTTCACATTGTGGTGTCCATGTAATGCGATCTGGATGTCCTTTACGTGTCAATTCAGTTAACGGTGCACATATGGAATTAAAGTTTTTGATATACCTCTGGTAGAACCCACATAATGAGACAAAGGATCTCACGTCCTTCTTGGTTTGTGGTCTCGGGGCTTTCTGTAGTTTCTCTAAATTCTTTGGGTCAGGGGTCATGTTTCCCTGATAAACTGTGTGTCCCAAAAATTCCAATTCTTTACATCCAACGCAACATTTGGTTGGTCGGGCTGTTAAATTTGCCTCCCTAAGTCGATCAAACAGCATGTTCAGAGAGTCAATGTGTTCCTCAAATGTTTCTGTTGCTATAAGGATATCATCCATAAAATTTGTTATACAGGGATTATTCAGAGGATCCAATAATTTTCTCATCATTCTAGAGAAGACACTAGGCGCATTCTTCAATCCAAATGGCAATCTATTAAACTCATAGTGTCCTTCTGAGGTACTAAAAGCTAGGTATGGTCTAACCTCAGGCTTTACTGGAATCTGATAATATCCTTTACTCAGATCCACTTTTGGGAAATATTTAGCTTTATTTAGTCTGGCAAACAGCTGATTTGTATCCGGCAATGGATCCACCTGTCCTTCTGTAATAGCATTCAGTCTCCTGTAATCTATACAGAGTCTATGTTCTCCAGAGGGCTTCCTTAAGAGTACAACACCGGAACTATACGAAGATTCACTGTGTGAAATAATTCCTTCCTTCAATAGATAGTCTATCTCTTCCTTCAAAGCTTTCTCCTTAGCAAACGGAATCGAATATGGTTTCATACAGACAGGTGTGGAGTCTATTAGTTTCATATCATATTCCAATAGGTTTGTATGCCCTGGTCGGTCTGTTAACACCTCTGCATGATTATTTAGAACCTGTTGCACTCTCTCTTTCTGAGTTTTCGTTAAATGTGTACTGATTTTCACCTGTGCTGCTGTCTCACAGGGGTGTAATGGATATTCAAATGATGAAAGTGGTTCCTTTTTCATCTCCATGGCGATGGACAAGGTCAACAAGTGTGTCTCTTCCTGATGTTCTCTTTCCAAATATTTCTTCAGGAGATTCACATGATAGATTTTTTCTTCCCCCTTCTTATCTATCTTATAATTTGTTCTAGACACCTTCTCTAGAACTGTATATGGACCCTGCCATCCAATTTGTAACTTATTCTGACTCCCGGGCAAAAGAAGCAGTACTTTCTCTCCCACAGCCAAATTTCTGTCCTTCGCCTTCCTGTTATAATAGGCAGCATGTTTCTTCCTGGCTTGTTTCAAATTTTCATTGGCAAGTTTCCAGCCAGTTTTTAACCGAGTGGTCAGCTCATTCACATATTGGTATGAAGATGTAATGTTTTCCTCTGCCTTTTCATCAGTCCACGTTCTTAACAAAGCTACATATGGACCTTTAATTGTGTGGACCTATTTGTCCATGCACCGGTATGGTCTCTTCCACTCGAAGCTTTATAGTGATGATTTTTCCTCCCAGAATTATCATTCACAAAACGACCGCTACCAATTTTTCTTGTCTTGGGGCTTTCTCCCCTCTTAAAATTCTTGATGAGAGATTTCCTCTCTACATCCTCTTCCTCCAGTTTGTTTAAGTCCGATTGAGGGATTGTCGGCTTATCCTGGGGTAAGACATCTTTTTGCACTCTCCGCATAGTGGCCATTGTAAAACAGTTAAGTGAAGCTTGTCCGTGAAAAGGGGCTTCCCATTTCATTTGGTCCACTTTATCAAATTTATTTTTCTTTTTATTATCAGGCCTAATTTTGCCCCGTGGCGTGTCCAGGTCCTGATCAATGTTCCCACTTGTGGGTGTTCCCTCATGTGCTATGCTACACCTTTCTACAAAATTCTCAATGTCCCATCTTGCTTTGGGCCAATAATAATTGTGAGCCACCTTTTGAATGATGGTACCTATCTTCTCATGGTCCCCATCTGGTTTCACATGTAGGCTCCTTATTAAGTCTGCCCTATATCTTTTTGGAAGAACCAGCTGTCCGTGACCTTTGGATCTAGCTCCAGTCTTCCTATACATCAACTTGTTTTTCATGTAAAAATCTCCCTTGCCTGGAGTTGTATGACAAGTTGACAATTTTCTGAAACAAGGCTTGAGTGTTTTATCCCCAGCCTGTGCCTTCCTCATCTCTTCTGGAGTGGTATCCAACATAATATCCTCCTCCTGTCTTGAGGTCGACCTGACCTGAAGGGTTGCCATATACACAGGTTTCCTTCTGCAATGGTCAGTGTCATGATTGTCCATCTGACAATTTTTACACCACCTTTTTCCTTGGTTGAAAGATTTTCTTTCATCATATTTCCTTTCATCGAATTGTGGGAATTTATTTTTATTTTCATACCGTGGCCTATCAAATTGGTGCTTACCTTTGTGTTGATCCCTAGGATCAAATTTATTAAAGTTCTGTGGTGCCCTAAAGTTATCCACTTGTTTCTTTTTATTACCTGTTACCTCTGCTTGAGCTGCTTGATACCTTTCAGCAACATTTAGCAACTCATCCAGCCTCTCTGCACCTTGTTCCATGAGAAACTTTCTCAGGTCTGGAGCCATGGACTCTCTTAATTGCTATATAAGGACCATTTCCTTAAGATCTTGGGTTTTCCCCAGAGAAGTCCATTTCTCCAAGTATGTCTCTATTCGTGCAGAGAACTGGTGATAGGTTTCACCTGACAGTAGTTTAGCATTCCTAAATTTTTTCCTATAAAATTCTGCATTCTTTTCATACCTTAACAAAAGAGCCTGCTTTAGCATGTCATAATTTTCCTGATCACCTCTGCTCATTTTTGCAAAAACTTCATAAGCTGCCCCACGAAGTCCCTGAGATAACTTTAAGCTCCACCTTTCTCTCTCTAACCCATACGTGGTAGCTAATAGTTCATACCTATTTAGGTAGCTCTCTATATCATCGTCTTTCTCAACAAAATGATCTAAATGAAAATTCATAGCTGAGGTTGAGGCTCCTTGAGTAACCGTAGCATCAGAGGCAAAGGGACTGGCACCATTTTCAGGAGCATGGCCTTGAAACTCAAACTCCCTTAGTCGTAACTCATGTTCCCTTTGTAATCTTTATCTTCTGCTTCCCTTTCTGCAGCTAATTTCTTCTCTTCTCTTTCTGCAGCTAATTTCTTCTCTTCTCTTTCTGCAGCTAATCTTTTGTCTTCTCTTTCTGCTTCCAATTTCTTAGCCTCCGCCTCAATCTGCAACCTCTTAGTCTCAGCCTCAGCCTCAAACTGTAACTTCTTAATTTCCCTTTCAGCCTCTAACCTTCTTTCGGCTTCTTTTTCTAATCTTCTTTCTTCGCGTTCAATAAATTTGTCACATTCCGTCGTGACATAGGCAACCATAACTTGCCCATCTAATCCTAACTCTTTTGCAGTCTGTACAGCAGCAGATCGAAACTTGGCCAGGTCCGCCATTTTCTATCAGGTAAATTTCTACAATGTCTAACCAACAATTTAATCTCTAAATATATCTAATGGACAACACAGGCACCGTGAGCTCAACCTTATTTAATTCCACCCAAGGATACCTTTTAATTCTTATATTCCCTGAAGTGAATTACCCCCAATATTTTTAATAGGTAAAGATTCAAAATCCCAAGAGCGAGACCCCAATATATGTGGTGAAGTGGGATGTTATAAATATTTATAGGGGACTTAGTGTACTGACTGAGATCAGCTGTGAAGGTATCTATATCTATTAAGAGTAGTGTATTATAGATAACCTTACTTGCTACCACATATCTATATATCTCAGTCAGAATTATTCTGGAATAGTGTGATGACTACGTTATGTGTCTAGGGTATGTGTATGATGAAGTGTAAGTCACAACAACAGACAGATAAACAATTTAATTTAATCCACTACTCTTGACAACACTGTGACACTCACATACATATAACACTCTATGAGAATATCTTAAGGAGTCACTGATAACTTTTCAAATAACAATATGTATTCATTTTTGTCATAAAGGTATATGTGTCCTGATTCAAATACAAAGGAACCAGGAATCACAATCAATTTTAATTACAAGTATATGTACAGACTTTATCAATATGAATATTGTAGTGACATATATTATTAAAAATATCCTATGTGTGTCAGTTGTGTAGTGGTAATATGAGGTAATACTGGTTTTGTTTTGTTCAAGCTCTGTTGGTATTTGTCATCATGACTTCAATAGTTTGTCTTAGGGACTAGTATTGGAGATGTTCTCAGTTCCTGATATTAAGACAATTAAATTCCCCTCTGAATGTTATTTTTACAAAGTTATTTCAAGATGAGGGGACATAATGTTGAGCTCAGCTGGCCAAATCAGCTTATCTTGCGTGATGGCGGCAGAAAGGGACTCCTCTGCTCGAATTCTCCCCTGGGCTCTGGAGACACCTCACTGATAGCTAAAAAGACCAAGGAGTATGCTGTCCGACTCTGGATTCAGCAAAGCTCTGACCAGGTGCTGCTCAGTACCATCAAGACCACGGTCCCTGAAATCAAGAAGGATGTACCTTCTACTTCATAACTAACTTATACTCTCTTTTACACTGATCACAACACATCACAAACATTGAGTTCAGAGCGTTAGGCCAACTGTCAGCTTCATCTGAAATACTTTATACCAGTATTTACCTCCTTAATGGTTACCACGCCTCTGCACTTCCAGCATTATTTCTTTCTAATCAATCATCCAGGTGTCAGTGTACTATTTGGCCATTCCATGCCGTTTTACTTCCCTCCGACACCCTCTGTTCAGGCTGGAGCATTATAGGCTTTATCTCCTGTTTGCCACTGAACTACACATATATATACAGGCATAAATTAACAATTTACATTCAATTTTCATTAAAAGATACTGAATGGTTCAAGCTTACCACAATTCATAGAATAAACACAGATACGTTGATTAGCAATGAATTCTGGCACAATTACTGGCACAAATTCCCATCTGCTTATGTTCCAGGCTTTTTATTTAACACAAATATGAGCTGGCTTCAACGCACTGTTGCTTTATCAAGATTATTTGCACTAGTGGTCTCGAACTAACGCTCCTAAGTGAGTATATCAGCGAGTCTAGCCAATGAGGCCACGTTTCGACAAGTGTTTGAAAAAATGTTACCTTTTCACGTCTCCCCTAACAACGAAAGATAGTATTTATAGCCCGACCAATCGTGGTTAGTCTTTCATTTGTTGCGCTCCAATCAATTTGGAGTTTACATGGTAGGCTATTTCTGTAACGTAAGGTTTTTTTCAAACACGTTATAAAAAAATTTTATGAGCAGAAATGATTCCATGTTGTCAGGCATCCCCACTATTTTATTTTGGTTATAATTTATTAATTCCTGGACTATTTGCGTAACGTTTTACATATTCTTTGTCAGCAAGCCCTAAGGAACCCAAATATCCAAATTTAAAAGAGCTACGTGGCTGCGTTCAAAATGTGCAATTCCTTCTACCTCCTGTTTCGAAGATGTGCTGTCTGGGTACTGTAATGTTTTTAAACGTAAACCCATCTATTGTTATCTTTCCTAATAAGCGTTTTTTATGATTTTAAAACCTAACTCTGGGAAGGGTAGTGAATTTATCACTGTCCGTCCGAAAAAGTTAGTGCTTGTAGTCTTACACGCGTGATGGCAGCATTTGTGTATCGCGCGACGCGTGTTGCATGCGTTCCTGATTTTCAGCCCTCCCTCTCTCTTTATCCTTTAGTCCATCTGTTCGTTCGTTCCGCCGTGTATAAAATGGAATGAATGAAATATTAAAATTAGGTCATTGTTCAGCTTGGTATCTCAATGTTTTTCCAAGAAATACAGCACACGTTTCATTGAAGAAAGCGGGTAATAATATAGTAAGCTTTTACTATCAACGTGAAAGCGTTACAATTTGCAGACGAAGCAGAAAACAAGGGGGATTTCGAGTACTGTCATTGTGACAGCACTGTTATTTACCATTGCTCTTTTCTTTATTAATTTTATTTGTTAGGCTTCATATTTACCTAATAATTTATATATGTGGATTAGAATATTCCACGACACAGTGGTGGTTCATGAAACCATCATACTATATACTGAGGTTGCCAGCCTCGTATGACTTGGACGTCCACTAGCAATTTTCACATGTTAATAATCCAGAATATTGAATTATAAAATGTACAACCTACCCCAAAATCCCTTTTGGGAATGCCGACTTCTGACTCAGAGAAATAGTTAAGGCAATTTGTTTAAGATGCCTCTTACACGTGGTCTGGAGTATTACTTTGCAAATAGAATCCCACTATGACTAGTGTTCAGGTTCCTAGGTTTCCGGGCTTTCCGTATTAATAAAATTATAGTTTTCCTGGGATATAAGTCCACAAGATGCTTAAACACTTTGTCCGGTCCTATGAAGTGGAATCCTGATCCTACTCCTTACTCTGGCTTGTCTGGCTGTTTTCTTGACGAGTTGAATTTCACAGTGCGGTAAGTTATAAGGCAACATTCGGCCCACATCCAGATTGCTACTATATGACAAGGCTCCAATCAGAAATGTTGTATTTTTACATTTCAAATGCCAAGTCAATAGCATGCAAGAGCGTATATTACTACATAACAAACGCACAAATAAATGTTTTGTTTACAATCGCCATATATGGTATGCCAGGTTCCGTCTACTATCGCATTTACATGTTCACTCTTCAAATGTCTCGCCAGATTGATATTATCTGTAATTATCATCACAGGTAACTTCGAGGGAAGTGATTGCATCACTTATCAGACACTCCTAGACGATTGTATCAATACAGAAGCGACCAAACCCAATTGACTAGTCTGTCCGGACATGGTTAGGCAATCGTAAACAAACATTTCATGCCTGAAAGTCAATCTGGTGGAATCACTTAAGCGATTACAATTAATCCTTAAGGACGGTCAATGACGCCTTGACCTGACACGAATCGAAGTGTTAAAATGTAAACAGTGACTGGGGAACAGATTTCCGTGCTCTGAAAATGAGAAATAAATACGATAGATAATGGCAGAGAGAGAGAGAGAGAGAGAGAGAGAGAGAGAGAGAGAGAACACGCAAAAGATAACGACCAATTATGTGACTGCGAGACAGGACCCAACGTGTGCCGTACTTAACTAAATACATTTGCATTGTACCTCCCCCTTTCCACCTACGCTCATATACGCAGGCACAGGCACACGCGCACACAGATGGAAAACTTTTACAACAGTTGGATCACTACTTGCTAAACGTTTGTCTTTGATCTCATCATGCTGTTGTCGTGATGGTGATAACTTGTTACTGATCTTTTTTTTTAAATCTAACTTTACACCGTACAGTTTATTTAGTATGCATTTTGTTTCTTAAAGTGTTTATTACATTATGTCAAAAAAGGAATATATAATTTTAAAAAAGTTAAACAAGTTGAAGGTTATTGCAATTATCCGACCTTTCAGCTGAGATTATATGCATGTAAGCCGTCCATGAGGTAGTTGTTAACTATTGCGGATAAAGGTTAACTAGAGCGGATAAAGGTACATGATTGCAAATAAAGGTTAACTATAGCGGATAAAGGTTAAAGGTTAACTATAGCGGATGGAAGTAAAAACATCTTTTATGAAAGAAGAGAGTGTGACTCGTATATTGTTTGTGTGAAATCACACGTTTCCTAACCTCCCTCCCCCTATCATCACACAATGTCACAAAACTCTGTCCCACGTCCCCCCAAATGTAGGACGTATGAGGACGGCCCATTAGCTAGGGCAGCTGAACTTCACGATCTATCGCAGCAAATGTCAAGTTGAGGAATCCTTCAGATTATCGTCTGTCTTCTTTCCCCTTTTAACTCCCCAAGGAGCATAGGCCTTCAACAAACTTATACCAAGTCTTCCTGTCACGTGACATAGGCCTTCAACAAACTTATACCAAGTCTTCCTGTCACGTGACATAGGCCTTCAACAAACTTATACCAAATCTTCCTGTCACGTGCCATAGGCCATCAACAAACTTATACCAAGTCTTCCTGTCCCGTGACATAGGCCATCAACAAACTTATACCAAGTCTTCCTGTCACGTGCCATAGGCCATCAACAAACTTATACCAAGTCTTCCTGTCACGTGACATAGGCCATCAACAAACTTATACCAAGTCTTCCTGTCCCGTGCCATAGGCCTTCAACAAACTTATACCAAGTCTTCCTGTCACGTGCCATCAGCTCAAGGACTTTCCTTCGTCCTCTTCATGTGTGTCTCCAGTTCTCTTGTCAATATTGTTGATCTAGACTTTTCCTTTGTCCTCTTCATGTCTGTCTCCAGTTCTCTTGTCACTATTGTTGATCTAGACTTTTCCTTTGTCCTCTTCATGTCTGTCTCCAGTCCTCTTGTCAATATTTGTTGATCTAGACTTTTCCTGTGGCTTTTCTGCCATTGCCAAACTTGTTGAGTTTGAGTCTTGAGCTCCAATTTTTTCCCTGGTTATTCTATCCTGGCTTGGGGGTTCTCAGCATGTTCCACTATAGGGGGAATCACTATGTTGGTTCCACTCTGAGGCGTTGGGCAGGCTACTTGAAGAAATACTTGTTTCCAGGATGCACCACTTGGAGGTTCTTCAGGGTCTTGGTTATACATTTTGTTTCAATCGATGGAGCAGTTCACATATTTGACTGCATCTCTTACATACATAGACCTAAGATTTAGGTACTGGAGGTCCTGCCGTCTCAATATGATTATTGCAATGGTTTGACCTAACTACAGCATTTGATTTGTTATACCAAACTATTCCAGACTCCTCAAATATGACGTATTTGATACCAAGCCTCACAGTGACCTTGCTGCTGATAGTTATTTGCCATGCACGTGCAGCAAGCTTCGAATCGAGTGATCTCATCCAGGTAAGTATTATGCCTCAAATTTATTTGACATGCCGTCTATCGCCAAATCTCAATATTCTCGTTTTTGTTAAGCGCTAAATCTAAGCTGCTGTAGTTTCTCTGGGGCATAGCTTCTGTAATTGTTTGTGCCATGGGACCCTTTGATAGTTCACTGAAGGCTACAGACCCCTTTGATTATCTGATGAAGGCTGTGAACCCTTTTGATTGTCTGATGAAGACTACACACCCCTTTGATTATCTGATGAAGGCTGTGAACCCCTTTGATTATCTGATGACGGCTATAAACCCCTTTGTCTGATGAAGGCTATAGACCCCTTTGTCTGATGAAGACTATGGACCCCTTTGATTGTCTGATGACGGCTATGGACCCCTTTGATTGTCTGATGAAGGCTATTGAACCCTTTGATTGTCTGATGAAGGCTTTAGACCCTTTTGATTGTCTGATGAAGGTTTTAGACCCTTTTGATTATCTGAAGAAGGCTATGGACTCCTTTGATTGTCTGATGAAGGCTATAGACCCCTTTGATTGTCCGATGAAAGCTATAGACCCATTTGATTGTCTGATGAAGGCTATGACTTCTTTGATTGTCTGATGAAGGCGACGGACCCCTTTGATTGTCTGATGAAGGCTATAGACCCCTTTGTTTGATGAAGGCTACAGACCCCTTTGATTATCTGATGAAGGCTGTGAACCCCTTTGATTATCTGATGACGGCTATAAACCCCTTTGTCTGATGAAGGCTATAGACCCCTTTGTCTGATGAAGGCTATGGACCCCTTTGATTGTCTGATGACGGCTATGGACCCCTTTGATTGTCTGATGAAGGCTATTGACCCCTTTGATTGTCTGATGAAGGCTTTAGACCCTTTTGATTGTCTGATGAAGGCTTTATACCCTTTTGATTGTCTGATGAAGGCTATGGACCCCTTTTATTGTCTGATGAAGGCTATGGACCCCTTTGATTATTCGATGAAGGCTATGGACCCCTTTAAATGTCTGATGAAGGCTAAGGACCTCTTTGATTATTTGATGAAGGCTATAGATCCCTATGATTGTCTGATGAAGGCTATAGACCCCTTTGATTGTTTGATGAAGGCTATGGACCTCTGATTAATTGATGAAAGCTATAGACCCCTTTGATTGTCTGATGAAGGCTATGAACCCCTTTGATTGTTTGATGAAGGCTATGGACCTCTTTGATTATTTGATGAAGGCTATAGGCCCCTTTGATTGCCTGATGAAGTCTATAGACCCCTTTGATTGTTTGATGAAGACTATGGACCTCTTTGATTATGTGATGAAGGCTATAGACTCCTTTGATTGTCTGATAAACGCTATAGACCCCTTTGATTGTCTGATGAAGGCTATAGACCCCTTTGATTGTCTGATGAAGGCTATAGACCCCTTTGATTGTCTGATGAAGGCTATAGACCCCTTTGATTGTCTGATGAAGGCTATATACCCCTTTGATTGTCTGATGAAGACTATAGACCCCTTTGATTGTCTGATGAAGGCTATAGACCCCATCTTGGAGTAAGTGTACAGAAAAGCATAATTAAAAATTTGTTGGTTGAAATATATAATACTATAGTTTTTGTAGTGCACAATTTTATAACTGAATCGTTTGTCTAGTGCTAAATTTATAATACTGTACTAAAGTAGTTCGTGTTAAATCTACAATACTAGAGTTTTTGTAGTGCACATTTTTATAACTGAATCGTTTCCCTATTGCTAAATTTATAATACTGTACTATGGTTTTTCAAGTGTTCAATCTACAATACTACAGTTTTTGTAGTGCACAATTTTATAATTGAATCGTTTCTCTGGTGGTAAATTCACAATACTTTACAATAGTTTTTCAAGTGTTAAATCTAAAATACTATAGTTTTTGTAGTGCACAATTTTATAATTGAATCGTTTCTCTAGTACTATATTAATAATACTGTACTATAGTTTTCAAGTGTTCAATCTACAATACTAGAGTTTTTGTAGCGCACAATTTTATAATTGAATCATTTCTCTAGTGCTCAATTTGTAATACTGTACTATTGTTTTTCAAGTGTTAAATCTACAATACTAGAGTTTTTGTAGTGCTAAATTTTATAATTGAATCGTTTCTCTAGTACTACATTTATAATACTGTACTATTGTTTTTCAAATGTTAAGTCTACAATGTTATAGTTTTTGTAGTGCACAATTTTATAATTGAATCGTTTCTCTAGTACTACATTTACAATACTATTCTTTAGTTTTTCACGTGTTAAATCTAAAATACTATAGTTTTTGTAGTGCACTATTTTATATTTGAATCGTTTCTCTAGTACTACATTTATAATACTATACTATAGTTTTTCAAGTGTTTACCCTACAATACTTTAGTTTTTGTAGTGCACAATGTTATAATTGGATCGTTTCTCTGGTGGTAAATTCACAATACTTTACTATAGTTTTTCAAGTATTAAATCTTAAATACTATACTTTTTGTAGTGCACAATTTTATAATTGAATCGTTTCTCTAGTACTACATTAATAATACTGTACTACAATTTTTCAATTGTTAAATCTACAGTACTATAGTGTTTGTAGTGCACAATTTTATAATTGAATCGTTTCTCTAGTACTACAGTAATAATACTGTACTGTAGTTTTCAAGCGTTCAGTCTACAATACTAGAGTTTTTGTAGTGCACAATTTTATAATTGAATCGTTTCTCTAGTGCTTAATTTATAATACTGTCACAGCGTTATTTCGCAGTGCATCTAATGCCCTGTGTTCGCTGAAAGCCAGACGGGAGAGACCGAGGTTAGCCGAACTGGTGGGTCATGTGACTACCGGAAGTCGGGGGAAAAAAAGCACAAAATTAGGCAGTGAAAAGTTAGCCTTTGTCCGGGAAGGACGTTTTTCCCTTATTCCAGCGAGATCGCTGTGTGGACTATATTACAAGACTGTAAACTGAGTGCCTGCCATGTTTTTGGACCTTGGTGATAATTACGTTGTTAAGTCTAGAGCAGTGAAGGGTCTAGCTCGTATTGTCTACAGGCCGTAGTTCGATAAGATGTCAATGATTTTGAGTGTGTTATTGTCATTGTTTTGCCGCTCGGGTGAGCGATATTTATAGCAGCCATTTAGGGTATAGTTTGTACCTTCGTGTATGGAGGTGATCGTTTAAGCTGCTAAGGCAGGTTTACAGTGGTTTTCTCATTATTGTATTTGATGCGTTTGATGGCCGTGTGAGGCCTTATTGTGTGTATATCATTAAAAGGAAGCACCTGTTGAAGGTGTTTATTACTTTTGTCAGCCATTGTTGTGTGGTCATACCCTTAGTAGGGCGAGCCTAAAGTTGTTGTTATAAACCCACACAGCAGCGGTGTAACCCGTGGAGTGTTCTCCATGATAAGTGGTTCCTGACAGCTGGGGAGCTCTTATCCGGTTCTTTTGTGTGCCTAGAGGCCGTGGGGGCAGTATTTTACATTATAGAGGCTAGACGTTTCTATGCACACATATTAGAAGTTGGTAGCAGCGTTGTGTACACTTCAGCATGTTTTCCAATGCTCACGGCAGTGTGTTTTGTTAAACAGTATCAGTGAACTGTTTTCGTTTCCGTGTTAACCCGTTCACGGTATTTGACCTAGTTTGGAAAGAGGGCACAGTGGAAGGTTAGCGTTTTCAATACAGCGAATATTTGACATTTATTGTATTCTATGGTGGTTTTGGAAAGTTCACTTTTGTGCTAGATTTTCCAGTTATGGATAAGAAGGGTGCTACAAGGTGTAGAGTACAGTTGCAGCTGGCGTCGAGTATCACAATTTAATATATTACAAGGCGTACTTTGTAGGTTGGTGCTAGGAAGTTGGTGATCCAGACGGAGCAGCGGAGGTTAGTTGTGCAAGGTGTCAATATAGTTGGTCCTTGTAGGGCTGTGGGCTTCTGTGCCTGACTGTGGTGTCGGCATAGGAGATTAGAATTTCGTGTGTGGTTGGTGTTAGTATTTCGAGCTCCGTTGCTTGACAGTGGTGTCAGCAGAGGAGATTAGAACGTCGGTATTTGTTGGTATTGGTAGTGTCACTAGTGACGGTAATACCCATGCATGCGAAGACTGGATTCGATAGACTGCGCGGAAGAAACCACCTGTTGGTTCAACGGGCATGACGGCGATTACCAGCAACGCGCTGTGGAGCGTAAGGAGCACGGCGAGGCACGTAGAAAGCCCTGGTCATCCACTGCACCTGACTTCATCTCCAGTCGTCTTGACTTGTCTTGCCACTGGATTGAGATGGACCCAGGCGAGAGAGTGAGGTCGACGAATTGCGCAACTCTTCCTCACTTTAATCCAAATCACCGCGCAAGTCACTCTTTCATCCATTCACCGTGAAATAAAACCTTCACATGAAGCAAACATTCCCTGCCCACACTGTCCAAGATCTTTCCAGGCCCGCATCGGGCTCTTCAGTCACCTTTGTACCCATAGACTAACCTAACATATTCTTAAATAATTGGATGAACAGAGTGGTCTTCATCACCCGTGATGGACGAACAACCAGTGACGGTAGTATCTTTTGGGCGCCGGTGCTTGACTGTGGTGTCAGCAGAGGAGATTAGATCGTCTGTATTTGGTTAATATTGGGAGTGTTGATAGGCTGGTGGCATCTCAGGGTGTGTGCAACTCCTCTTATCTAGATCATGTTCTAGATCATCGCAACCATTGATATGCAGTAGTCTCATCGTTCGTACTGCTCTACCTTCCTGAGGAACATTACATTAAGTTCTGACGTCATCATGCCTTACCGATGTGCCTTTCCAGAGGGAGTCTACCCGTGCCTCGATCGGGGTCCCAGTACCGCTTGATGGGATGCCAGTTACTGAAGTATGCTGATCTGCGTGGTCCTTATACAGTGCTGAAGAGTGAAGGCTGCTGGATTCCTGAAGTTATGTAGTGTGTTGAACTGTGCTTATATATTATACGCATCAACGTGCCAAAGGACTTGCTCGTTATTATCTGGCACGTATACTAGTGAAGAAGTCTTGTCACCAGGACATTATTGCGTTTACGGTCGTTATTCTTGCTGTGGATAGTTCTGTGATAACACCGTGAAGAACATTGTTTACTGTTCGGATTCTGTTTGTAGAGACTGGTTTGTGCTGTTTTTATCTAACATCATCTGTGTCTGAGGAGCTACGTGGAGGTGCATTGCTGGATCGTCAGTTTGTTTTGAATATCTGTGTACGGTGATTTGTTGTATTTTTGTTTGTTTTTGTTTTTTCATTTCTTGTTTTTTTTTTACTTCATTTCCGTCTTCCTTTTCTGTCTATCCATCTGGTACAATTTATTGTACAGTCTGGTCTTCTAGATTAGTGGGACCTTTCTGATAGGGTCGTGTTAGGTTAGCATAAAGCAAAAAGCTTTTTTCTGTTAGTTTTACAACGTCTGTTCCTCGAGGTATTCTTATTTGTTTTGTTTTTCTGTCCTTTCGTTTTGTACTTGTTTCGCTTTCTTTTGTAGAGACTTAGTCTGTGACTTTATATGTTGTTAGTTGGTTACATGGGATCTGTTACTCTGATTTCCTTTTACTTTGGGTCAGTATTATATTCATGGTTAATATATTTATATGTTACATTGTTATTATTGCTTCAATGTTATTTAGTTTTATTTTGATTGGTATGATTTAGTTAGTGGCTAGTTAGGGTGATAGCTCTCAGTACTTCATTGTTACGTGTGGTTGTTGTTCTAGTCTGCTGTGTTTAATATTATTTTGGTGAGTTCAATGGTGGACGGCTGAAGAAGTTAATTCTTTCTTTCTTACTTTCGGGAAAAGATTGGATTAGACTTATCCCTTCTAGGGCGTAGCTGCGTGTGTTTAGTGGTGGAGTCAGGCAGAAGAGTATTCCTGCGACTGCCCTACTTAACATACCAAGCACAGTATTCGTTATGCGTACTGGTGTGGTTTGTATTTACGTTATCCTGTACATTCAGTAATTCTATTGTTGTGTTTAAGTGGTGTTATCTCTCGTTCCTTCTTGCTATCTTGTAAATACGTTAACGGGTATCCCTTGTTTTCGTTCATTGTCAGTCACGCATTATATATATCAGTCTATCTCTGCTCAAACTTTGTCTGTCATCTTATTCGTCGTGACTGTTAGTTATCGTGGGGTTTAGTGTGTGTCTTCTCACCTGTGGAGTGTTCATTTTTGCCATTTGTAAACATATTATGTAGAGCTGAAATATGGTCAGAGTAACTATTAAGTTAATGTCGTGTATAAGCTGACTTATTGTTCAATTTTCCTATCGGTGCCCCTTACAGTTGTGAGGTGGTATAGTACCAAGTGGTATTATCAGCTAGTGAGATACAACTATTGACTATAATAAGGGTTTTTTCAGTTGTATCACAGAGATTAAGTGGTCTGGAGGACCAAACCTAGAGAGTAAGTAAATATACGCCAAGAGACAGAGAACGGTCATATTGAGTTGAGTGATGAAGTAGGTTCTATATACATTCATATGGGTGTACTTTGAGCAGTGCCATTTCTATGCATATATCATTACAGCATACTTGGTAAGCAGAGAGGTATGTGTTGATATTAGTGAGGTGGTTTAGTGCACATGTTATTGAGTAAGTTAGTGAGAGTCTATATCAGAAGAAGCAGAGTTATAGTCTATATTGAGTATCGTGAGTGTACATCATGGACTTGCAGGGTTTCATTCTGATAGGAAAAGAATGTGGGTACACTGGGAAAGAACTGATGGATTTTGCCAAGGCTGAATACCAGTAAGAGGAAAATCAAGAAGCTTTGGAGAAGAAGAAGATTGAGAAGCAGAAGCAAGAAAGAGATGCTCGCGCTGAAGAGTTAGAGTTTAGAAGAAGAGAGTTCGAATTGCAAGAAAAGAAGATGAAAAAAGATAAATAATTTCAAGAGAAGAAGATGAAAGAAGATAAAGAATTTCAAGAGAAGAAGATGAAAGAAGATAGAGAATTACAAGAAAAGAAGATGAAAGAGGATAGAGGGTTAGAATTAGAAAAGGAGAGAATGAGGAGTCTCATCGTCCCTTTAGGCTGTGTCTGCCGAATTGTAATGACAAAATAGATAATTTGGACTTCTTCCTTGAGAGGTTTGAGGCCGATTGCGTGGCCTGGAAGGCTAACAGAGACGAGTGTCCATCTCTATTATCCACATTGTTAGTTGGGCCTGCGATGGAGACTTTTTATAGCCTCCCGCAGGAAGAGCAGGCAGATTACGACAAGGTGAAGGAACGGTTGCTCCGGAAGTTCCGTTTGACGGCTGACGGGTACCGGACGCGGTTTAGAAACACAATGCCAAGTGCAGACCAAGACTTCAAAGATTTTATTTCAAAGATCAAACTTTTGCTCAATAGATTGATTGAGATGAAGGGGATTAACAAGGACTATGATGGCTTGCTAGACCTGGTGCTACGGGACAAGGTGTTATCGTCATGCTGGTCAGAGCTGGTAGCATTTTTCCAGGAACGACAACATAAAGATATTGCTTCTATGGCCTAATTGGGGCACCACTATGTCTTGGCCCATCCGGGCAAACCCTTCTATCCTTCTGGTCTGTCAGACGCCTTAGTTGCAGACGTCGGCAAAGTCCAGCGACAACCGTGGAAAAATCAGTCAGACGGTGCAGATACCTTCGAAGAACAGAGACACGATAGGCCCTCCCGTCTCTATCAACCATTCAGAGGGAATTACGGTAACTTCCGATCTCATCGGAATGGTCGGTCAAACTGGCACAACCGGTAGTGGAGTAGTGATAGCGACGGAGGAGAGCGCCAAACGTGGAAGCAGACGCGCTTTGGGGAGTCTCCAGACGAAGATCGGTTTTACTATAAAACAAAGCCTTCCAAGCGGAGGAACAGATCCACAGATAGCCGATCATCCGACTCCGATGCGCGGTCTTACCAGCTAGCAGCTCCAGCCATAGTCTACGTGAGGAGTCAAAAAGGGAACGCAGATGTTCCAATTATAATGGCAGGGGTCATTATGCTGACTTGTGTATTACCCCAATCGAACACGATAATTCCGCGTTCGTGTTGGACACAGTCAATAGCGAGGACTGTGCGGGGTGTCGACCTCTATTTCATTCGGGCGAGAATATAGTGTTACACTGCGGACATGCGGTACCATGTCTGTCGGCGGTCCATGAGACTGGCAAGGTGGCACTCCACAAAGGTGTGGTGGAGAAAAAACCAGTCTCGGTGTTGAGAGACACTGGTTGTACCACAGTCGGGATGCGTCGTACGTGCATCGACGAGTCCTGCCCCACAGGGAAAAATGTAAAGTGTACCATGTTTGGTGGGCAAAGTCGAGTCTTACCCCCAGGCGTGTAATTAATGTGGACACCCCGTTCCTATCAGGTAGAGTGAACGCGTTTGTCCTTGAGAATCCAGTCGCCGATATGATCGTCGGCAATTTACGAGGAGTGCATAACACCATTGGAGGGGCTAGAGCTGGGGCTCAGCAACACCGAAGTCCCGAGGCGGACGATCAGGTGGTCGAGGTATCACCACCTGAGAAGAAAATACATCTTAAACGGGGTTCGCGGCAGGCACCCACTAATACTGACAGTCCGATGCCGAGGGACAAGAATAGGAACCGTAGAGGCATATCTGAGGGCCTGAAAGCTAGTGACTGCAAGGTATGGGTCCGCAATATCCCTCCGAGTGCTAGTTGGCGCACACTCAAACGTGTGTTTAATGAGGTCGCGCCTGTTAAGTTCTTTGAGGTATTGTCATTGCGAGACAATACCAAGGTTGCACGAGTTACTTTCACGAATAGGTGGGGTGCGCGTGATGCAGTCAGGTGGAAGCACATGTCGTTGCTTCATAACCACCTGCTGATAGTCCAGCAATAGCAAGGGAGAGGTATCGGGTTCCGAGTTCAGTTAGGGTGTTTCGGTGAACGCTAACCGAACTGTAGAGTCTGATCCACTCCACTAGTAATGTTATACTAATTAAATGAGTACATAATGTAGTAGCGTACGCTCTGTCCAGGTTATAATGTTGTGGTAAGGACAGGAGCGTCCTGTGGGAGGTGCTTACATGTGATAGTGGGTAGCAAGTAATTGCAACCACTGTAGAGGTGTTTTGTGTACATTTAAAGATCATGTTTGTGCTAAATATTATGCTTATTAATTTCATGTATGATGGCGCCATAAAGGCAATTTAGTATATTATTGAATCTTGTTACGAAAGATTGTTTATGCTATTTCGATATCAACACTAATTTTTGTTTATGTAGGAGGTGCTATTAGTATACAGGACACTGGGTTATGGTTGACCAGGGGAGGACAGTCGTTGTCATTTTTCACGGCTGCCAGAACCTTGGGTAACCTATTTCGTACTCATGTTGTGTTTTTTGGTTAATTGGAAAATGCAGTAACGGCAATGGTAGAGGAGAACTAGGGCACTCTCTGTTCATATGAGGATATAATGTTAGTGGCATATGGTCATCCAGACTCCTACGGGGATCGGGCGAAGCTTCCTCCTGATGGAAGAAAACTTCGTTTTCTTTCTTAAGGGGGGTGGGGGGGTGGATGTCACAGCGTTATTTCGCAGTGCATCTAATGTCCTGTGTTCGTTGAAAGCTAGGCGGGAGAGACAGAGGTTAGCCGAAATGGTGGGTCATGTGACTACCGGAAGTCGGTGGGAAAAGGGCGCAAAATTAGGCAGTGAGAAGTTAGCCTTTGTCCGGGAAGGACGTTTTTCCCTTATTCCAGCGAGATCGCTGTGTTGACTATTTTGTAAGACTGTAAACTGAGTGCCTCCCATGTTTTCGGACCTTGGTAATAATTATGTTGTTAAGTCTAGAGCAGTGAAGGGTCTAGCTCGTATTGTCTACAGGCCGTAGTTCGATAAGATGTCGATGATTTTGAGTGTGTTATTGTCATAGTTGTGCCGCTCGGGTGAACGATATTTATAGCAGCCATTTGGGGTATAGTTTGTACCTTCGTGTATGGAGGTGATAGTTTAAACTGCTAAGGCAGGTTTACAGTGGTTTTCTCATTATTGTATTTGATGCGTTTGATGGCCGTGTGAGGCCTTATTGTGTGTATATCATTAAAGCTAAGCACCTGTTGAAGGTGTTTATTACTTTTGTCAGCCATTGTTGTGTGGTCATACCCTTAGTAGGGCGAGCCTAAAGTTGTTGTTATAAACCCACACAGCAGCGGTGTAACCCGTGGAGTGTTCTCCATGATTAGTGGTTCATGAAAATACTGTAATACAGTTTTTCAAGTGTTAAATCTACAATACTACAGTATTTGTAATGCACAATTTTACAATTGAATCGTTTCTCTTGTACTACATTAATAACTACTATAATTTTCAAGTGTTCATTCTACAATACTAGAGTTTTTGTAGTGCACAATTTTATAACTGAATCGTTTCTCTAGTGCTAAATTTATAATACTGTACTATAGTATTTCAAGTGTTAAATCAACAATACTAGAGTTTTTGTAGTGCTCAAATTTATAATTGAATCGTTTTTCTAGTACTACATTTATAATACTATACTACAGTTTTTAAAGTGGTAAATCTACAATGTTATAGTTTTTGTAGTGCACAATTTTATAATTGAATCTCTTATCTAGTGCTAAATTTATAATAGAAAAAAAAAAGGTAAAGGAACCCGTTACACGCCCATTTAGGCATATTGGGAATATGGTGTTAGGCCCATATTATCTTGACCGTCGGCACACGAGGGGTGATGTGGTCGGCATCACGCCGGCCGCCTTAACCTTCCCAGAGTAGCTCTGGTACCCATTTGGGGCTGGGTCGACCCAGGAGCCGTTTCTGGCCTAAAAATTTTTCCGCCTCATCTGGGGATCGAACCATAGACCACTGCGCTAGGAAGCCAGTGCACTAACCACTATGCTACCGCGGCTCCTTAAATTTATAATACTGTACTATAATTTTTCAAGTGTTAAATCTACAATACAATAGTTTTTATAGTGCAGAATTTTATAATTGAATCGTTTCTCTATTGCTAAATTTATAATACTGTACTATAGTTTTTCAAGTGTTCAATCTACAATACTCTAGTTTTTGTAGTGCACAATTTTATAATGAATCGTTTCCCTTGTGCTAATTTTGTAATACTGTACTATAGTTTTTCAAGTGGTAAATCTATAATACCATAGTTTTTGTAGTGGACAATTTATAATTGAAATGTTTATCTAGTGCTAAACGTATAATACTGTACTATAGTTTGTCAATTGTTAAATCTATTATGCTAAAGCTTTTGTAGTAAAAAATGTACAATTGAAATGTTTCTCTAGTGCTAAATTGATAATACTGTACTATAGTTTCTATAAAGTGTTAAATCTATAATACTTTAGTTTTTGTAGTGCACAATTTATAGTTGACTCGTTTCTCTATTGCTAAATTTATAATACTGTACTACAATTTTTCAAGTGTTAAATCTATAATACTATTGTTTTTGTAGTGCACAATGTATAGTTTAATCGTTTCTCTGGTAAACAGGTCCTGGAGCAGTTCGACCACTTTAAATATCTCGGAGGTATTATAGACCGAAAGGGAGGCATCAAAGAAGAGTTGGCCACTCGAAAAGCAGCGGCTGGGAGACTTTATCAGGCCATAAATCGAGGATTCCTCAGCAAGAAAGAGGTTGGTAAGAAAGCGAAGATGGCTGTATACCGCTCCACCTATGTCCCAGTCTTGACATATGGATGCGAGTCATGGGCAATGACTACAACCCACAAAAGCCAGATCCAAACCTCAGAAATGAGGTATCTGAGGAAGGTGGTTGAAGTAACAAGCAGAGACATGGTCCGCAACCAGACGATATGTCAAGGCCTAAAATCCCACCCGCTGCAGACCCAAATAGAACAGTCCCAACTAAGATGGTTTGGCCATGTCTGCAGAATGGGAGAAGATCGGCTACCACGACAAGCATGGGAAACAAAGAGCCAGTGATCCAGACCTCCAGGACGACCCAGAGTCCGCTGGGAGGACAACATTAGACAATCTTTGAAGGACCGAGGACTAGAATGGAACCAGGCCAGGAAGAAGACAGCTGATAGAATAGTCTGGCGCTCTCTTTTCCAAATCTCTACACCTCGCGGTAGAAGGGGAACGACTAAGTAAGTAAGTAAGTTTCTCTGGTGCTAAATGTATAACACTGTACTTTAGTTTTTCAAGCATTAAATCTATAACACTATAGTTTTTATAATGTTAAAGTGTAATACTATAGTTATCTAGTGGTAGTTCTATAATCGCTGGCCTCTCGCTGCAAATAGTTATCAGACTCTGCTCTTTAGTTAAGGAAGGCAAAGGCAGCAATAAAGGGAACTGGTCATCTTACCTTTCGAAGCTGGACCTAGTATAGTGAAGTCTCTAACACTTCCCTTCCCTGCGGCAATATCTGTTAACGGACTACCTTTACCTTTTTTTAACCTTTTTATATCCATAATATTATCTTTCTCTAGCGCTAAGTCTATAATATTATCTTTCTCTAGCGCTAAGTCTATAATATTATCTTTCTCTAGCGCTAAGTCTATAATATTATCTTTCTCTAGCGCTAAGTCTATAATATTATCTTTGTCTAGCGCTAAGTCTATAATATTATCTTTCTCTAGCGCTAAGTCTATAATATTATCTTTCTCTAGCGCTAAGTCTATAATATTATCTTTGTCTAGCGCTAAGTCTATAATATTATTTTTCTCTAGCGCTAAGTCTATAATATTATCTTTGTCTAGCGCTAAGTCTATAATATTATCTTTGTCTAGCGCTAAGTCTATAATATTATCTTTCTCTAGCGCTAAGTCTATAATATTATCTTTGTCTAGCGCTAAGTCTATAATATTATCTTTGTCTAGCGCTAAGTCTACAATATTATCTTTGTCTAGCGCTAAGTCTATAATATTATCTTTGTCTAGCGCTAAGTCTATAATATTATCTTTGTCTAGCGCTAAGTCTATAATATTATCTTTCTCTAGCGCTAAGTCTATAATATTATCTTTCTCTAGCGCTAAGTCTATAATATTATCTTTCTCTAGCGCTAAGTCTATAATATTATCTTTGTCTAGCGCTAAGTCTATAATATTATCTTTGTCTAGCGCTAAGTCTATAATATTATCTTTGTCTAGCGCTAAGTCTATAATATTATCTTTCTCTAGCGCTAAGTCTATAATATTATCTTTGTCTAGCGCTAAGTCTATAATATTATCTTTGTCTAGCGCTAAGTCTATAATATTATCTTTCTCTAGCGCTAAGTCTATAATATTATCTTTGTCTAGCGCTAAGTCTATAATATTATCTTTCTCTAGCGCTAAGTCTATAATATTATCTTTCTCTAGCGCTAAGTCTATAATATTATCTTTCTCTAGCGCTAAGTCTATAATATTATCTTTCTCTAGCGCTAAGTCTATAATATTATCTTTGTCTAGCGCTAAGTCTATAATATTATCTTTCTCTAGCGCTAAGTCTATAATATTATCTTTCTCTAGCGCTAAGTCTATAATATTATCTTTGTCTAGCGCTAAGTCTATAATATTATCTTTCTCTAGCGCTAAGTCTATAATATTATCTTTGTCTAGCGCTAAGTCTATAATATTATCTTTGTCTAGCGCTAAGTCTATAATATTATCTTTCTCTAGCGCTAAGTCTATAATATTATCTTTGTCTAGCGCTAAGTCTATAATATTATCTTTGTCTAGCGCTAAGTCTACAATATTATCTTTGTCTAGCGCTAAGTCTATAATATTATCTTTGTCTAGCGCTAAGTCTATAATATTATCTTTGTCTAGCGCTAAGTCTATAATATTATCTTTGTCTAGCGCTAAGTCTATAATATTATCTTTCTCTAGCGCTAAGTCTATAATATTATCTTTCTCTAGCGCTAAGTCTATAATATTATCTTTGTCTAGCGCTAAGTCTATAATATTATCTTTCTCTAGCGCTAAGTCTATAATATTATCTTTGTCTAGCGCTAAGTCTATAATATTATCTTTGTCTAGCGCTAAGTCTATAATATTATCTTTCTCTAGCGCTAAGTCTATAATATTATCTTTGTCTAGCGCTAAGTCTATAATATTATCTTTGTCTAGCGCTAAGTCTATAATATTATCTTTGTCTAGCGCTAAGTCTATAATATTATCTTTCTCTAGCGCTAAGTCTATAATATTATCTTTGTCTAGCGCTAAGTCTATAATATTATCTTTGTCTAGCGCTAAGTCTATAATATTATCTTTGTCTAGCGCTAAGTCTATAATATTATCTTTGTCTAGCGCTAAGTCTATAATATTATCTTTGTCTAGCGCTAAGTCTATAATATTATCTTTCTCTAGCGCTAAGTCTATAATATTATCTTTGTCTAGCGCTAAGTCTATAATATTATCTTTGTCTAGCGCTAAGTCTATAATATTATCTTTGTCTAGCGCTAAGTCTATAATATTATCTTTGTCTAGCGCTAAGTCTATAATATTATCTTTGTCTAGCGCTAAGTCTATAATATTATCTTTCTCTAGCGCTAAGTCTATAATATTATCTTTGTCTAGCGCTAAGTCTATAATATTATCTTTGTCTAGCGCTAAGTCTATAATATTATCTTTGTCTAGCGCGCTAAGTCTATAATATTATCTTTGTCTAGCGCTAAGTCTATAATATTATCTTTGTCTAGCGCTAAGTCTATAATATTATCTTTGTCTAGCGCTAAGTCTATAATATTATCTTTGTCTAGCGCTAAGTCTATAATATTATCTTTGTCTAGCGCTAAGTCTATAATATTATCTTTGTCTAGCGCTAAGTCTATAATATTATCTTTGTCTAGCGCTAAGTCTATAATATTATCTTTGTCTAGCGCTAAGTCTATAATATTATCTTTGTCTAGCGCTAAGTCTATAATATTATCTTTCTCTAGCGCTAAGTCTATAATATTGTCTTTGTCTAGCGCTAAGTCTATAATATTATCTTTCTCTAGCGCTAAGTCTATAATATTATCTTTGTCTAGCGCTAAGTCTATAATATTATCTTTCTCTATCGCTAAGTCTATAATATTATCTTTGTCTAGCGCTAAGTCTATAATATTATCTTTGTCTAGCGCTAAGTCTATAATATTATCTTTCTCTAGCGCTAAGTCTATAATATTATCTTTCTCTAGCACTAAGTCTATAATATTATCTTTCTCTAGCGCTAAGTCTATAATATTATCTTTCTCTAGCGCTAAGTCTATAATATTATCTTTGTCTAGCGCTAAGTCTATAATATTATCTTTGTCTAGCGCTAAGTCTATAATATTATCTTTCTCTAGCGCTAAGTCTATAGTATTATCTTTCTCTAGCGCTAAGTCTATAATATTATCTTTCTCTAGCGCTAAGTCTATAATATTATCTTTCTCTAGCGCTAAGTCTATAATTTTATCTTTGTCTAGCGCTAAGTCTATAATATTATCTTTCTCTAGCGCTAAGTCTATAATATTATCTTTGTCTAGCGCTAAGTCTATAATATTATCTTTGTCTAGCGCTAAGTCTATAATATTATCTTTGTCTAGCGCTAAGTCTATAATATTATCTTTCTCTAGCGCTAAGTCTATAATATTATCTTTCTCTAGCGCTAAGTCTATAATATTATCTTTCTCTAGCGCTAAGTCTATAATATTATCTTTGTCTAGCGCTAAGTCTATAATATTATCTTTGTCTAGCGCTAAGTCTATAATATTATCTTTCTCTAGCGCTAAGTCTATAATATTATCTTTCTCTAGCGCTAAGTCTATAATATTATCGTTTTTCTTAGGGCGAAATCCCAATTACTTTAGCTTCTAAAGGGCTTGATCTACGATCTCGTATAACACTATCTATTTTCTGAGATTAAATAACAAAAAAAAAAGCATCTCAATTATAATAATCATTACATAATCATTGTAAATCTCATCTGAACCGTCCACACGAGAACTGGCATGAACTATGAACATTTCAGACCTCAAGTTTCCACCCAGCGGTTGAGACCAACGACAATGTTCAGACGGGCTTGAAATTTCTCAACCTCCTGAACGAAGGTCGCCAAGCGAGGCTGAATGGTGAAGTTCTAGCTCTTGGAAACGACTGGGTGGCCCATGCCTCGCATCTGACGGATGAAGCAGATAAGAGATTTAAGCCTAGTGGCTTCCTTGGAAGTCGAGGCAAACGACTGATTCCTGGCTTGGAATCGCTTCTTCTCGCTCGTTACTACCAAGGTAAACTGTATATGTGTTTGCGTTCGTGTGACCTACTTGTTTACAACTTATATTAACAACTCTTTCTAGAAGGTTGTTGACAGAAATATTGGTACACACACACATTCATATATATATATATATATATATACAATTTGGAAACACCCAGTTGTGTGTGTATATATATATATATATATATATATATATATATATATATATATATATATATATATATATATATATATATATATATATATATATATACACACACCACACACAACTTGGTGTTTCCAAATTGTGTATACTCACTTTTAATGTTGATAACTAAATTATCGTTTCAGACAGAATTAGGGCATTTTCACATTTAAAGTCACAAATGTTCAAAGTGTTGACGACCTGCAACAATGCATTGTTCACAGCGATGAACAACTGACTGCCATTCTGTATTGTTACTAAATGAGTAGTGAAACGCAGTTTTAATTTGATCTCTCATGTCCCTTGCTGTGCTCGTTTTGAGATGAGCACAAACTTCTATAAAAAAATAAAACTTTACGAGTAATAATATAATGGCATTATTCATTTGTATCTAGCATTAGTCCGCTTTATTCATGCCAAATGGCACAATTCTGTGTAAAGTTATGTGTGATTCATCGTTTACCTTTATTGAACGGGCTTCCTGGAATGGTGTCAGTTATATTAGTATTATTCCACAGTGCTAATTATACAGCAAATGGGATTACAAAAAATATTGGCGACGTTTATTATTGCTACTATCTAGCTACCACCATTATTACAACAACTACTATGACGTATAATAAATAGTACAGCTACTGTCTAGCTACCACCATTACTACAACAACTACTATAAATTATAATAGCACAGCTACTGTCTAGCTACCACCATTATTACAACAACTACTATGACTTATAATAGTACAGCTACTGTCTAACTACAACCATTACTACAACAACTACTGTAACTTATTTTCACGGTATAATGATTAAATCTTCATGACATTGTTCTCTTATTAGCTCGTATACAACTTCGAAAGGTCACACAATTAAGACACGAAGGCGTACTGACAATCTACCATATGAATATTCACAATATTACACATATAACCTCAATAATAACTGCGAAAACCACCTGACTGGCTCAACACAGCCCGCTACCATCAGATTATACAAACTATGTTGCCAAATACAAAATAATCACAAAGCGAGCATACGCAAATGAACTACGGCTCCTATAGCCGACTAACTGACATCTTTCTTCCAAGGCTCCCTGTTCAATCCGCTCACTGCACCCATTTGCACCGTTTCCGTTAAAGCCGATGTGCGCAACATAAGATATTTTCATTCCTTCAAATCATAGGTGCGCAACATAAGATATTATGTGACATCTTACTCCTTCCCCAGAAAAAAAAGGAGTTTTCTTCTCCCTGAGAACAGCAGGTATCACAGCATAGAACAAAATAAATCACAATTTCCAAAAAAAATAGACACTGTTGTACGTATACGTCGTGCCTACGAACACAGATATAACTCATGTCACAAAAAATTACAATCTAGACAGAACATCTGCCACGACATTGAGTCTACCCTCTAATGGGATAATTGTGAACTGAAACTGTTGTAGTAATAATGCTAAACGAGTCAACCTTGAGCTTGTCGTCTTCGAAGATTTCAAAAAGAGTAGTGGTCGATGATCTGTTTGAAGTATAAATTGGGACCCTATCAAGTATCTGGACAGTTTCGACAATGCCCATACTTTAGCCAGACATTCCATTTCAATCGTTGAGTATCTCGTCTCAGCCAGTAACAGCTTCCGACTAACATACATCACAGGATCTAGCGTACCCTCGTGGTCTTGCATAAGGCGTGCGCCAATGCCCACAGATGATGCGTCGGTGCGCAATATAAAGGGTTTGCTTAAATCAGGCAAAAGCTGGATTGGTCGCCTGGAAAATAACCTCTTGATTTTTTAAAAAGCCTTCTCGCATTCTTCAGACCATACAACCCTGTTAGGCTTTTTTTACTAGTAAGGGAGGTTAATATACCAGAAATAGAAGAAAATTGAGGGACGAATTTGTGATAGAAATTCCCAAGTCCCATCAGGCTTCTGACTTGCTTCTTAGTCTTAGGTGCTTGTAGTTCCAAACTTTTTGTAACCATGCTATTCTCATGTTTCAGTAGATTATTACCTACTATAAACCCCACAAAATTCAACTCCCTAAAACCTATACAAATCTTATTAGGACGTGCCGTTAAACCATGCTTAAATAAACAGTGTAACTGGGAAGACAACCCTGACATATCTTGTTCCCATATTTCATGGAAAAGGCAGATATCGTCGATGCTGGTAATCACATATGTATGATGACCTGGTAACTTCCTCATCATTCTGACGAAAGATGATGACGCATTAACTAGCCCGAAACACATATAATTAAACTGAAATAAACCTTCTGGGGTGGAAAATGACATCAAAGGTTTAGCCGCCTCAGCAAGAAGAACCTGCTAGTATCCCCGAGATAAATCCAGTTTACTAAAAAATCTGGCCTGGGAAAGTTGAGTATTGGTTTGGCATTGTCTTAGCGTCACTCACAGTGACACTATTTCGTTTACGGAAGTCGATGCAGACACAAAGGGCCCCATTTTTCTTACGTACCACGACCATAGGGAAGGAGTAAGAAGACTCCGATGGAGAAATGATCCCCAACCGTAACATGTCATCTAGCTCTTTCTCAATCGCCGACTTGAAATGTAATGGATGCGGATACTGCTTCACCCTGGTCGGTTAGTAGTACGTCAGGATGATATTGTAGCAGATCAAGTCAGTACTTCCTGGCAAATAAGGGAGGACATCCTTAAACTCTCTAATGACCGTTCGTGCCTCATATTTCTGCGTTATTGTTAGGCCGTCACAGATCGGCACATTCTCCCAAGTCTCGGAAGGAGCAATTGGAACAAGAGACAGCTGGAGATTAATATCATCACCTGTGTCACCCATTTCATTAATGACTACAGAACATGCTATCTTCGGAGTCACCCTCGACAACCTAGTGTTTACCTCTTTTAGAGCCTCTGGCCATTCCACATAAGGTTTTAACATATTAACGTGGAACACATTCTCCTTGTTCCGAACCTGGATTAAATAATCAACATCCGTTACCTTCTTAATCACCTTAAACGGGCCCTGCCATGAAATACTTAAATGGTCTTCCTTTGAGGATAGAATAAGCCATACATTTTCACCGGGAACCAAGGGCAGTAGTTTGGATCCGCGGTTTGCGTACTGTCTGTACCACGCCCCCGACACGGATAAATTATCACGTGCCACAGCATACGCTTTGACAATACGGTCACGCAGGTTTATGACGTATTCGTAACTGGAAAAGGAGGACCCATTAGAACACCCACCAACAAGTATATCTTTCAGAATGTGCATGGGCCCTCGGATTCACCCCGTAAAATAGTTCAAATGGAGAGAACCCGGTGCTCTTAAAAGGCGCCTCTCTATTTGCAAATAATACTGCTGGAAGGAATTTATCCCATTCTTGGGGAAATTCCTCAGTGACATTGGCCAAAATATCTTTAAATGCTCCATTAAATCTTTCACATACACCGTTTGACTGGGGATGATAAGGGCTGGTAAAGGATTGGGAAATGCCCAACAATTTAGTGATCTCGGCCATTTCTTTGGAAAAGAATTGACGGCACCTGTCTGACAATATCACCTCGGGAAAACTAAATTAACTGAACTACATCTGCAACACATCTGCCACAGCCTGAGAGGTTATAGTCCTCATCGGCATAGCCTCGGGCCTTCTAGTACACAGATCCACCATTGTCAGAATAAAACGGAATCCTCTCTCTGGTGGAACAGAAAGCGGACCAACGATATTGAAAGACACCTTTTGAAGGGTCGGACCGACAAATTAACAACCTATAACGGAGCCTTTGGTGATTTACCCTTATGTATCACCGGTTGGCATACCCTTCAAGACCTGCAGTATACTTTAATGTCTTTGTTGTATGCCGGCCAATAGAATTGTGATAGAACTATAAGGCAAGTTCTTGCAATCCCCATATGTCCAGCAAACGGTGAATCGTGCGCCACCTGCAACACCTTTGATCTAAACGCGCTTGAATTCGAATTGACCGGAAAAGCATCTGGTAAGAACGTAATTTTTCAACTCTAACCAGTATTGTGCCACTTTTGTGCACTTCACATCACCATTTTAGGATAAAGTGTAACATTTCTGCAATGTCCTATCAGCTCGCTGCTGCTGGACAAAACCCAATGCAGGTTCATCGGGACCCGTGAAAGCAATACATGGGACCGCGCCCGACGTCGGCAGTTCCCGCTGTATTGATAATAAACTGTCGTTTGTTCTGATCTGCGATCTCGAGACCACCGCATTGACCACAACTGACCGTTCGACCTGCCATTTTCTGATGTCGGCCTGGGTACAGTCACGAACATCAGGCACGTCCCAATAATAAAATCGACCACTGGTGCCTCAAGAACACACGCCTGCACCCTACCAGAAATAAAGGGTGTATCAACCGCTATAAAGGCCAGGGGATAATAGACAACATTTCATCCAAATATCACGCATCCCACGGTCTTACCAATAAGGCACGATTTGTCAATACATGATCGGCGCACTCCTATCGTAGTGCATCCTGTGTCCCTCAACACAGACACCAACCTGCTCTAAACCATGCACTGGTGTAATTATAAACTTCCGGTCCCATGGAGAGAAGAGAGGCAAGGCAGAGTATGATCAAAAATAAGTAATGGTCTGCCATCATGTTCAAACAAAGGCTTACAACCCTTGCAATCCTCGTTATTAAAGGTTTTCAGAACGCATGCAGCATTAGCCTTTTCTGAATTGTTTGGACAGGGTTTTGCCACATGTCCCCTTCCGTCACATGCGCCACATCGAAGTTGACCACTAGAATCGTTTTTATTACTACCATTTGGTGAATTGTGGAATTCTCGCTCCCGTTTGTCATCCCTTTCGCCCTGTTTACTCGGACCACTTCTTCGATACCAGCAATGATCAAGATCGCTGGGAATGTCTATTCGGACCTGTTTCCGAGTAGACCTTTCATGTCTATCTCCCGTGTATCTAAACAGAGAGCTATCTTGATGGTAGTACGATTGTTTTTTCGGGGATATGTATCCCTTAAGCTATCATAGCTTCCAGGAGATTGTGGTCGTGAGTCGTATTGCAAGATTCAGACCACTGCCCTTTCAGTAGATAGTGTGTTGTAAAGTAAATACTAGAAACTTCCTTCACTCAGACTGACTCTACTTTTTCTTCATACCCACTGTTGATCAATCGATACCACTCAAAAACAGCAGTGAAAATATCAATGGTGGAACTTTATTAACATACGTTGATAACTGAGTAAAAATGGTATGCCCAACCTTTCTCTTCAAGGTTGGCAGTCTTGCAAAATACAATCTTCAGTTTCAAACAATCTCAGTATCCATTTTTCTTATACATTTTGCTTGTCTCCTTACTATTACTTGTCCCAGCTATAGAACCTGTCATATATTTATTCAGACAGAACTTCCTGTCGTTCTTATGTACTGCTTATTTACTTTTCTGTTTCTTTTCCCATGTTTCTTGTTATATCTCTATACGAGAAACTGGCCTTAACCGCCAGGGCTGTCACTTCTACCAAGATTTCATCTGTTTACTGTCCTCTGCTCAGACCTGGTCTGCCGAGCCACATACGCAGTAAATAATCAAAATGTCAAAACGTACCTGTTTTGTTTCTTCATTTGAAATACACTTTTTCTTACACACACACTTTGGTGCTCCGAATATATCTTATACAACAATATAAAATCTTACGCTGAGCACGTTCAATATCTAACTACACACTTGAGAGAAACACCTTTCCCTGCCTCCGCCTAGCGCGTCTCTAACCAGACTCTTTCAAAACCCCGTTCTAACATTCTTCGTTCACGCCTAACATGTGTTTACGCATCTCGACTTTCTCGTGCAATACTTTTTTTCCACTCACTCAAACCTGTAAGGGACTTAATTCTAAGTTACTTCCCTTAAGACAAAGCCTAATCTTACACATCTTATCTCCCTTCATTAACGACAAATAATCTGCAACCAAACCCATCCATACCATTTTTCTACATTCTTTCTCTCTATCAAAACCAAACCACCGTTCACAAGATCCATGCTCACTAAATTATTGTCGATCATACCTCCTCTTGGCAAACTGTCCGCACAAATACAGTATGACAAATAAGGGATACGGTGACAAGAATCCTTGCTTGTCTATACCAACTCAATGTCAAGATACAATGATAACAAATGTCGAGCTCACAAAATGGTAGCTTTTAACCCGGATATCCGCGTAATTGCTAAAAAAATGACATCCGGATACCCGTATTCTTATTTCACTAATGCAATCATGATTTTACAAATATTATGTAAAAGAGTAAATCAACAATCCAAATAATATGAACAATATTGATAATGATAAGACACGAACTCACTCAACGAACAAACACCAACAGTACGGTAGGAAAGAGAGGACAGTTTACGTGGGATAAAAACAAATGTATATACAACACGTAACTGTTAACAAACGATAACAAGGAGATTGTCAGTCTAACTTATGTGCGACAGAGAATACTTGCAAAAAAATGACACTATGCATACAAACAACAACCACTCATACACCCAAAATGCGTACGCTCTGTTACGCAGATCAGTGTGGCAGAAATTTATGATTAATAAATTTCTATTATCTTTTCTTTATTCTACACTTGTCTTTTACCTTCTTTCGCTCACGCTCGATTGTAAACGAATACTCTCCCATTCAAACCTTTGTCTTTTCCTTTCTTATTTAGCAACGCATTTTATTACTTTTAAGCTAAGTTCTTTGATGAGAGAATCGAATCGTGTTAATTCGTTCTCGACAGGAATAAGAAGTAAGACTATCGTCTATTATTTTTCTCTGATCTGTTCGCCTATAGTTAATTATTCTCGGTGAAAGATTTGAGATGAAAGACATTGATCGCTGGGAATGGCCATATGAAGCAGAATGTGTAAAACGCACACTGGAAGATTTATTGCCGATGTCTGATCACATCGAGAATATTTACTGTAGGTGTTAAGTCTGGTTTCGGTAAGGGTGTGTAGAATCCCTCTGATTCGTAGAATGAGTAAGGTAATATGTAAATCTGGACGTAGGTGCTAACATCTGGCAAATGAGTCGGTTCGGGTTATAGACGTAATCTTCCCTTGATTTCGGAGAGATATATACCCGAGAAATCTAACTAAATTCATCCAGTAAAGCCAGAAAGACTAGAACCATCTAGCTGTCGATTCCTAAGATCTCTGTTAATAGAAGTATCATTTAGTTGGTCGATTGGAGATAGTTTATTTCTGCGCTAGTGGTAAATATATATATCTAGTAGTGTTGAGTGATTTAAGTGGTAGAGCGCCTATTTCATTTTCACTAGTTTATTTCTGTGCAGAGTGATTAAATGTTAAGTCAGTTATATTCTCTAAGTTTACTGTGTTACAGTGGATAGCAAATTAAATTACAATTTCTAGCTAAAACTCATTCAGCTATAAATAAATGTAATTAAATTGCTAGTAACCAGTCGGTGAATATTTTAACTAAGTAAATGCACTGATTCATCATTGAGTATTGACGAGATACTAATGTATTTCTAATTCATGATGATTGATTCTTTTAATGACTAGAATTTATTTCACGGAAGTTTTAAACGATGAGACAATCTCTAAGCTTATAGTTTCTGATTTAAGTTAAATAACCGAAGTGATATTATATTCTTCGCGAGGGTAGGATAGGATGTGTGTATAATATTATGATTTAGTATTCTGTGTTTCTTTTTCTGTATACAGCGTCTGGGTTAAGCCCAAAATCTAGCAGCGGTTTTTTTTTCAGTATGTGAGAATAACCTAGAAGAAACATTTTTGTAATTTAAATAAGTGAGTTTCCAAGTTACAACCTGTCTGGCATTTTGTTTGCATCCAGAAAGAGACAGAGTACTCATCTCACGAACTTTAATACTAAATGCAATAACTGGGCCTATCGAGCCAGATTATAATTCTTCCCAACAATCTCATTGTATATTCAGCCCCTGTGGCGAGAGAAATTACAAACAGTAACATTTCCGACGTTTTGACTAATTGTGGTGTGATCAAGAATTTTACATTTGAGAGAAGTTTCCAACCTGTCATTTTTCTTAAGTAGTGGACACCTCGTGATTCTGACACAGTGAGCCCGTTTAAAATGTCTTACCTAAACTGATTCAAGCGACATTAACAGTAATCTGAAAATATAGTTATAAAGTGAACGCTCCCCGGAACATTGGAAGAAACCTGTATCTGCAGAGCTGGGATTCTCTTTATCAAAAGAATACAGATTCACTGTAGAGGTGTGTCCTGAAGTTTGCGCCAGAAGGCGAAAAACATCACAGAGAGAAAGCAGAACGAGTGATTCTTTCATTTTTTTTTTTTATTCATGCACCCACTTCGAAATTTCTTTATGCAATTTTTGTTGCTAAATGCTGATTTCCTCTTAGGATAGATTAATATATCAACTCTGTTCTTAACTATAGAGGGAAATCTTAGACCATAGCGTATAAATCTGTGACTCTTTGGGGCTATAACTTTTCTTCTAACAGGATCGTGGGCTAAACAGAGGGGGAAAGGATTACACCTACGAGTCTATTATTGTTTTAGTAATTCTTTGACCTATGTGTAATTAGATGTGCTTGATATTCTAATTTGTTGTTGTGTTGAATTTTCTTATGATAAATAAAATTTACATAAACTTATTCAAGTGTGTCGGTCAGCTCGTCCCAAAATATCTATATTCCATTGTTATAGTGTTCACGTCTGTGCGTCTAACTGTCGTCACTGATGTGTGTGTGTGTATGTGAGTCTTCTTCTTCTTTGATCCTTAGCCGCCGACCGTCGAAGTAGTCAGTGGCCATTACGCCTGGTGGCGTCTTGTAGGGCAACAACAAATTGATTCCACTTTGCTCGGTCGGCGGCCATCCTTCGTACGTTGCCCCAACTTTGGTTCATTCTTTGCATCTCAGCCTCCACAGTCCTCCGCCAAGTTGTTTTTGGTCGGCCTCTCTTTCGTTTTCCTTCAGGGGTCCATAGCATAGCTGTTCTTGTGATGGCATCGGAGTCTCTTCTGAGGACATGGCCAACCCAGCTCCAGCGTCTGCCAGCTATGATGGTGTGCATGTCCTCTTGCTTGCTCCGAGTAAGCAGATCTTGGTTGGTGATGATATTCGGCCAAAAGATTCGGAGATTTTTCTTAGGCATGTTGTGTGAAAAGAGGACAATTTCGACATTTCCTTCTCTGTAACTTTCCAGCTCTCCGCGCCATAGAGAAGCACAGAAAGCACACAGCTCTGATATAATCCTAATTGGTACCTGCCATCAATGGTACCTATACCTTGTAGCGGTATGGCAGCTTGTGTATCCTGACAATCCCCAGAGCTATGCCAGTGAGAGATTTACTCCTGGTAGGTTCAATCAAGCTGGACTGGTCTGCTTGGGTAGGGGTCAGACAAAAGCTGGTACTCTGGTCCTCCAGGTTGGGGGTTTTAGTACAGGGCCGACACTCCTGTCTATGTAAAAAAATCGCACGTTACGGAAACAACAATAAATGGAAAAACTTTGCTACGGGACGGACATCCGGAGTCTCAGGCTCGTATGACTGACAGTGGTGAAAGCCGTGTATGTGAGTGGTATATATATATATATATATATATATATATATATATATATATATATATATATATATATATATATATATATATATATATATATATATATATATATATATATATATATTAATATATATGTTCTAATAGACTGTCTGACACATCTAGTTCTGTTGTAGAGATAGGCTGAAGGAGAGAAAAACGTCTCAAATTCAGGGACAGACTCTATTATTTTCCACCATCTCACTCGTGAAAGATCTATTTTCTTTACATTACCTCTCACTGAGCTATCACCTGTTCTAATCTATTTAGAAGGGACCAAACTATGTCTTAACTCCCCTATCAAAAATCTACGACAATCAGTAAAAAAAGGTTAACTCACTGTGCCCGTACCTAACCGCACAACTGAGAGTGTCACTGCCTAAAGAAACCAGTTCAACATAATCCCTTCACCACAAGGAAAAAAGGAAAGCGTTAGACTCGCCAACCAATTAAACAAATAAATTATAATAATAGGACAATAAAGACGGCACAAAAACCAACAAGAGACAGTGTAATGACGAGATCTGTAGCAAGGCTATATCAAAAGGCAGAAAGAAAACATACCGATAATGTAAAGAATTAAAACAAATGAAATTGCATCATTTCGGAGACAACGAAAAGAAGAGACGGTAAAATAGTCACAGAAATGTACAGGACAAAATAGCAGTAAATGGGCAAGAGAATTAAACGAAATAAATTAAAATGAATGATCAGATTAGACAAGTAATAAAAACCATGACGATAATGGAAACACATCAAATAAAATGACGTGAAAAAGAAATCAGAACAGCAAAAACAAAACAAAAAAATAAAATTATGACTGTCTTTCTGCAGACTGAATCCTCAAAGTCCCAATACCAGCTCCTCAATCGAATGATGATAATGAATCACCAGACAAATGCCACGCACATTAACGAAAAATGTTAGTGCCACAATCGGTGACGCTCAATGCTCTATGCACTGTTACCTGTAGCGGCAAAATGTTCTGAACAAGTTCAAATACAAGATCCACAATCGGCGTCAGTAATTCTCGTATCTAAGCCGTGAAATCACCAATGGGTGTAGTAATAAGAAAATTCATCACTGTTCACTATCCTCATATTCCGTTCCGCTCGTAAAAATTCACACCAATGTAAATGGCCTTCTTATGTCTGTGTCCACGGAAGGCTATACCAGCATAGTAAATGATAACTGGTAAATTCAGCGACGAAGGTAAATCAGCATTGGTTACCGAATACTGCTGCAGTAAGAAACGACATAAAGTCCATCCTCAAGACATCACGTCTTTTATCATCTGCATAACATAGACCACTGCATCAGAAAACGTGTTATGGTTGCATTCGCCATTCACGTACATTTTCTCAGCATGACTACAATATTCTGTCTCATCAAACGATATATATCAGCATCAGAATTCAAGGATATTGCTGCTCAGCAAATCACGTATAGTTGCTCAACACGAACAGTTTCTCATCACGACAACGATAGTCGGTAGCATTCACAAACAAGAAGTAAAATTTAGATGCAGACCAAAAGTCACTGCAGCAAGTTTGCGCAATAAGCATGCACAGGCAAGGCAACGTATTCACGGTAGAGGCAAACTGAAAGATGTGCACTGGCAGGTACATACGTGTAGTATCCACATAATCTGTCGTACCACAAATACCAATGTAGGCGATGTCTTCGTACTCTCAGCAGGTAGGCCACCAATGGACAACCGAGAACCAAAAGATCAGCAGACCACTGCAATGACCGACAAATTAAAACAGCTTCGCTTACGCTGGATGGAACTAAAACATTTCATTTTCCACCACAATTACGACAGACCCACAATTACCTCTCTTAATCAATGAAAATTTAAACTAATCCAACAATAAGTCGGCGTCGTCGTCGCCCTGGTCAGACAGGAACTCATAAAACCCTGGTTTCATAGTAGTCAAACTGCTCAGTGAGTCAATCTATGAACTAATAGCTTGTTTTCGCCAGTTACAAATCCACTGCGACATGTCATCAGAAAAACCACCTGCACATATAACGTGATGCAATCCAATCGCCAACAGAAGCTTCTAGAACTGTAAACATGCCATGCGAGAACCCGAAACAAGATCGATAATGATCCAGATACAACCAGCCAACAACAACGTGTAACGCTAACATACAACTGTAGAGAGGACCACAAGCTCCCAAAATATGTCACGGTATAATGACTAAATCTTTATGACATTGTTCTCTTATTAGCTCGTATACAACTGCGAGAGGTCACGCAATGAAGACACGAAAGCGTGCTGACAATCTACCTTTTTAATAATCCCGATATTTCACCTATAACCTCACTAATAACAGCAAAAACCATCAGACTGGTTCAACACAGTCCGCTACCATCAGATTATACAAACTATGCTGCCCAAAACAAAATAATCATAAAGCGAGCATAAGCAAATGAACTACGGATTCTATAGCCGGCTAACTGACATCTTTCTTCCAAGGCTTCCTATTCAATCCGCTCACTGCACCCATTTGCACTGTTTCCTTTGAAGCCGATGTGCGCAACATAAGATATTTTGATTCCTTCAAAGCCTAGGTGCGCAACATAAGATATTATGTGACACTTATAATAGTACATCTACTGTCTAACTACTACCATTACTACAACAACTACTATAAATTATAATAGCACAGCTATTGTCTAACTACTACCATTACTGCAACAACTACTATAAATTATAATAGTACAGCTACTGTCAAACTACCACCATTACTAAAACTAGTACTATAACTTATAATAGTACAGCTACTGTCTAACTACTACCATTACTGCAACAACTACTATAAATTATAATAGTACAGCTACTGTTAAACTACCACCATTACTACAACTAGTACAATAACTTATAATAGTACAGCTACTTTCTAACTACTACCATTACTACAACAACTACTATAAATTATAATAGCACAGCTATTGTCTAACTACTACCATTACTGCAACAACTACTATAAATTATAATAGTACAGCTACTGTCAAACTACCACCATTACTAAAACTAGTACTATAACTTATAATAGTACAGCTACTGTCTAACTACTACCATTACTGCAACAACTACTATAAATTATAATAGTACAGCTACTGTTAAACTACCACCATTACTACAACTAGTACAATAACTTATAATATTACTGCTACTGTCTAACTACTACCATTACTAAAACTACTACTATAACTTATAACAGTGCAGCAACTGTCTAACTGTCAGACAACTACTTATGCTATGGATTTCAATATCTACACACCTTCATACTTGGCTCGTGCCACTAGAGGACGACCACAGCATACAGTAGCTGACAATAATTGACTATAACACCTTTGACAGGTAAGTTCCCTTTTAATACACATTGCACACAATGAAGCCCCACACGGCTCATAATACATATGAAATACACTGGCCACAAATGCCAATACAGCTTGCATTAATAACAACTTAATATACAAGTATTATACCCACTGGTGTGGCCATCCTGAATGGACATCACAATGACTTTCCCTCACCGGCGAAACTTATGTACTAGGATTAGGCAGAAACTAAATCACAACTGACTTAACATCACCGATCTACAAAAATGCCGCTAGAAAAAATACATTAACATTCTAGCAAAATGCACTACATCCAAAAATCACATGAAGAAAAAGGCCAGCACCAAATCAGAACGACGATGGCAAACTCACTACAGCAAAACGCTGACAGGGAACAAAAGAACGAGCTATCCTGGTCGATAGCCAGAAAGGCAACTCACTTTTTGCGCCAGAATTTGCGTCTACTTCCTTTCCGGTTACCTGACCAAACGGGTTTTTTATTCTATCAGTGTAGCCACTCACAGCGTGACCAACATAATATTTTGTCGAACATATATACTGTGACACTAATTACTACCATTAATACAACTACTACTATAACTTATAATCTTACTGCTACTGTCTAACTACTACCATTACTACAACTACTACTATAACTTATAATATTACTGCTACTAACTACTACCATTACTACAACTACTACTATAACTTATAATAGTACAGTTACTGTCTAACTACTAGTACATACTAAGAAGCTAAAAACATGAAACTGAACAACAAACCACCTAAACGTAATAATAATGAGTACTAGAGATAGAAGAGGGCAGAATGAGTTGGAGATAAATAAATAATTAATTGAAATCACGACATAAAAAACGGAGAAATATAAAAATTTAATAAGAGTGCAAAGGGTTAAAATGGAATAGGAGTGGAAAGGGTCACCTCAGATTTGAGTGTAGGGTGTTAAGACCACCTTGTTTGAGACACCCCGTACTATACTACTGGACAAAAGTCAAGGGCCACCATACAGTTTAGACAAGGTTTATATAATTGATTGACAAACTGTAAAGACAAGTGAAAATGTCATTAAAACTGAGCTCAGAGAAATGTGTATATATTTCTGTGTGCACTAGGTTAATTTTTTTTTAATGTCCAAAAACTGGGTCACTTTAACCCGCACATGAAAATTGCCATTTTTGCTGCAAAAACTCGTGGTTTTTGAAACACGCCTCACTAGTTCAAAAGGTGAAAAAGTGAGTTGAATTTGAATGCACATGGAAAATGATCATCGGTAAAGAGTGCTCACCGTTGGTATGCAATAAATCAGTATGACAAGTGGTCGAAATGATCACTGCATTAGCCATGCCACCAAGGAGAAGTCTCAGCACTGTAGACCGTGGTCGAACCATGGCATGGATTCAGGATGGTCAATTTGTTCGTCATGTTGCAAGACGTTTAGCAGTGTCCCACTCTACCATTCAGAGACTTCTTGAGAGATTTCAAGCTACTGGACATTTGGAAAATCGACCCTGCTCACGAAGAATTATATAAACCTTGTCTAAACTGAATGGCGGCCCTTAACTTTTGTCCAGTAGTATACTCCATTACTGCAACAACTACTATAAATTATAATGGTACAGCTACTGTCTAGCTACCACCATTACTACAACAACTACTATAACTTATAATAGTACAGCTACTGTCTAACTACCACCATTACTACAACAACTACTATAAGTTATAATGGTACAGCTATTGTCTAACTGCCACCATTACTACAACAACTACTATGTTATAATAGTACAGCTACTGTCTAACTGTTATCATTACTACACTTAAATGTGCCATGTAATGGCACGATTTTGATTATAACGCTATTGTCAGTTGGGTCGCGTTATTTAGCACGTCACGAGTAAATCTCCCGCCCAGAAGTGGCTGGACATAATTATGTTTTGCTTTTTGTGATGCATGTTCCCATGGCAGCACTACATCTCCTGTAGACATTTATTGACATTCATTGGTTATGAAGCTATGGAGCAACGCCTCAAAAATGAGTGGGGGGGGAAGAGAATTGAAAGAAAGCAAATGGAATGAAATTTGATTAATTAAATCATAGCTGTATTATCACAACTTATTTGGTAAATGTAAGGATATCTTTTTAAAAGAATTTCATAATTAACTTTCTATTACTCCGTCTCTGAATCATTGTTTAAGGTGGTATCCATTTGAGCGACTAAATCGGCCGAGTTGCTGTAAATGTAACGAACTCCATTCTTTATTCAAAATCACCCGAATTTCAAATGGGGAAAAATGAGGAAATTGAGTCCAAAAGCAAATATCCACCATTATTAAGGATGGGAACAAAATGCACGTTGTGTCAACAGAATTTTGTCACCGGAAAGCAAAAGAGGCAGACGTATTTCTATTTTTAAAATTCGGCGCCATACGTTTTTTGGGAACAAATTGCGCGTTGTTTTAACAGGCGCGTAAATTAGTTCCCTGGCCGGAAACGCTCGATGAAAAAGATTGCTACTTTGGTGGGAAACGATGTAAGTCACCCACCATAACAGTGCAAGGGTATAAATAAATTGTGCTCAAGCTGCGGTGGTTTCTGGAGCAATTCGTTTTACTTGATAGATTTCCAGCGCAACCTGATATTTACTAATTGTTACTCTTACCGGAAACAACTATGCTGAGTTGGATCATGTTAAAGACAGATTTTATATATATTTTTTTCTATTATGGTCAAGGGGAAATTACAGGTTGTAATTCTTAATGTACGGGCCAGATTTTGGGTTACCTCCCTTGACTTGGTTGATTTAGAACCTTCTTCATTGAGAACAGTTCACGGTTCGCGGTAACTACGCATGCGTGACTGTTAGAGCGGGACTGATATGCGATATCTCGTGACAGTTCGCTCTGGGCGTTTGAACTGGCCGGTCAGCCATGTTGGTTAACTGTGATTCAGGGAGATATGTTCTGGCGGAATAGAATTGTTGGAGACTCCCTATGTTATTTCCAAAGTCTGGGATAGTATGTCTGGTGTTTATTGTGCAATGTGTATTAGATTATGTATGGCTAGTGCCGGGAAGGTAAGAGAAATATTTACTTTGCTAGAGCCAGAAACTTTATACGGCGTCTGTTGTAACGCAGTGGAAGGCGAAACGATTATTGATATTGCCTAGAGCCAGAAACTTTATACGGCATCTGTTGTAACGCCATGGAAGGCGAAAAGATTATTGATATTGCCTACAGCCAGAAACTTTATACGGCATCTGTTGTAACGCCATGGAAGGCGAAAAGATTATTGATATTGCCAAGAGCCAGAAACTTTATACGGCATCTGTTGTAAAGCTATGGAAGGCGAAAAGATTATTGATATTGCCAAGAGCCAGAAACTTTATACGGCATCTGTTGTAACGCCATGGAAGGCGAAAAGATTATTGATATTGCCTAGAGCCAGAAACTTTATACGGCATCTGTTGTAACGCCATGGAAGGCGAAAAGATTATTGATATTGCCTACAGCCAGAAACTTTATACGGCATCTGTTGTAACGCCATGGAAGGCGAAAAGATTATTGATATTGCCAAGAGCCAGAAACTTTATACGGCATCTGTTGTAACGCTATGGAAGGCGAAAAGATTATTGATATTGCCAAGAGCCAGAAACTTTATACGGCATCTGTTGTAACGCCATGGAAGGCGAAAAGATTATTGATATTGCCTAGAGCCAGAAACTTTATACGGCATCTGTTGTAACGCCATGGAAGGCGAAAAGATTATTGATATTGCCAAGAGCCAGAAACTTTATACGGCATCTGTTGTAACGCCATGGAAGGCGAAAAGATTATTGATATTGCCTAGAGCTAGAAACTTTATACGGCATCTGTTGTAACGCCATGGAAGGCGAAAAGATTATTGATATTGCCTAGAGCCAGAAACTTTATACGTCATCTGTTGTAACGCCATGGAAGGCGAAAAGATTATTGATATTGCCTAGAGCCAGAAACTTTTTACGGCATCTGTTGTAACGCCATGAAAGGCGAAAAGATTATTGATATTGCCTAGAGCCAGAAACTTTATACGGCATCTATTGTATCGCCGGAGAAGAGAAGGTGGAGAGTATAATTATACGATTTGTTTCCTTGATGTTCTTTAAAACTGTAATTCGTGACAGTGAATTGTTACTATGTACCTGGGCACTGTTTGCCAGGATGTTCACGTGACCGGTCTTGCATAATAAACAGTGTGTAGACATTCCAGTAGTTACTTCAATGTGTGCAGCGATGTGGGTGGATGATTAGTGACTTACATTAATACTACACGGCATTCGCGTCCATGGACAGCTATACACCCGCACTTGGTCGGCTATCAGTAAGCCCGAAGGATTCTGATTCAATTTATCAGTGGCACACAAATATAATATCTTTATCTACATCTGGAAGTACCCGGCGTTGCCCGGAGGTCTTACACCATGTATCTATGACTGTGATGTCTAGCAACTCATCCATCAACACGACACCCCTTTATGAGTGGTAGCCCGTGTGGCTTATGGATGGTGTGTCTATCAGCAACTTACTGTATCAGTCAACCACTCTTTAGCTGTGAGTCTATGTCAAGACCTTTGGATACCCCAAAGCAGTCAGATTTCAACAGTGGTCGCCAGTTAATACGGGGCTAGAATCGGTCAAGCTGTCGTCAGAAGATCACGTTTTTCAAGTAAAGAAATACAGTGTTTCCAGCTCGTGTGTTTCCTGTACGTTGGACTTCTGATGTGCTGACTTCAAGTCGAAAGTCCGGAGTTCCTGCATCGATCTACATTGCTTTGCTGCAGAACTGGATTTATTGGGTTCTTCATTGTTGCAGTTCTTGCGGAGGCCGATTGTTCCTTGTAAAGATAAGTGGCTATATGTTTGTAAACTGTGCCTTTGTGTGTTGTGATTAAGCCTTCCTCTCAACACACTCAATTTATATTTCATGTTTCTTTGTTTTCTATGTCATATATGTCATATTTCTGCGAGTTCGGTTGGAGGGACTTTCAGATCTGCTAATACCTCCTCGGACGGTCAGTAGATCTGGAAGCGTTCTTTAGGGACACTTCGCGAATTTCCCGCAGTGGAAATCTCCAGCAAACATTTTTGCTGCGTATCATAGTCCACTGTGTTTGGTTATTTGTGATATATTTATTTAGTTGTGCCGAGATGTATCATTATCGTTTTTGTTATATTTTCTCTGTTCTTCAGTTTTCATTAATTTGTTTGTATTTGTCTGCCTCCCCTTCCTATCGTTTATTTCTTTACAACTTTTCGTTTATACACTGTTTTTGTTATTCGTTTTGTTACTTATTCGCAGCTGTCGTTAAAAGCTTTGTAATATTTTGCTTTAGTTCTGCTTTATTGTTTTGTTGATTTCTGCGAACGTTTTCATCCGTTATTTATAGTGTGTCTTTGTCTGTCTAGTTGATATTATTCATTGTGGTTATACACTGTCAAGATTATATGCACAATAGGTATATAAGTAATTAATTGTATTATTTAAAGTTAAATTAATTCTACAAGTTCTTGAGCAAAGACTTGTCACCCACTGATTTGGGATAAAAGTGAGTTTCTAAGATAATAATTATTGCACAAGGTATTTATCTTATATAATCCAGTAGAATGTCTATTCTGGATTATTTCATTGCACAAGGGAAAGCCCTTGGCAAGACTGAGGAGAAATTAGAAGAATTTGCTATGGCTGAATATGCCAAGGCGCAGAAGGCTGAAGAAAAGAGACAGAAAGTGGAGGTTGAAAAACAAAAAATTGAAGCTGAAGATAGGAGATTGCAGATGCAAGCAGATGAGAGAAAATTCCAAATGGAGATGGAACAAAAGAAATTGGAAGCTGAAGAGAGAAAAATTCAGCAGCAAAGGGAAACAGAAGAGAGAAAAATTCAGCAGCAAACAGAAGCAGATGAGAGAAAATTCCAAATAGAGATGGAACAAAAGAAATTAGAAGCTAAAGAAAGATAACAGAAATTAGAAGCTGAAAATAAAAAAATTCAAATGGAGGCTGAAAAAGAGAAAATGTTACACGACGGATAAATCGCAATATTGTGAACAGCTTAGAAAGTTATTTAAGGGTGAAGCCTTGAATGCTAAAAGTATGTTAGAAGGCCCTGACGCAAATAACTATGATGTGGTCAGAGCTGCCTTATTTAAAAAATACCAACTTGATGAAGAGGGTTATCGCCTACGCTTTAAGTCTTTGTTGCCAGAGACAGGTAAAGATTTTTCAGAATTTATTTCGACTATCCGCCTTACTTTTTCACGTTGGGTGGAATTGTCAAAAACTGAACACACATATGAAGCCCTTATGGACTTATTGCTACTCGACAAAGTCATGTCGTCGGTTAGTAAAGCTTTTCTTTCTTTCCTACATGAAAGAAAGCCTCCAAACGTAAAAGATATGGAGCAATACTGTCGCCAATACGTGACGGCACATCCTAATGTAACGGTTAGCAATTCTGAAGTCAAAGAAGGTTTACCCGTTGCTTCAGCAGCACCATATGATCTTAATTGACGACGTAGATCTCAAAGTGCTGATCGTAATTTTGGTAGTAGATATAATCATAATTTTAGACAGAACCAATGGGATCCATCACGTAATGATTCTTCTTCAGGGAACTGGAAGCAATTTAACGGTCCTCAACATTGTAGTCCCAACAATTATGAAAATTTTGGGAGGAATAACTACAATAGAAACTATCAACCCTATAATAATTTTTCACGGAGACAACAAAACCCATCTAATAGAAATTTTGATCAAAGGGGAAATGACAATCGCAACTATGCTAACTGGGGTTCAAATCAGAACAATAGTTTCAATAGAGGGAATAGAAATAATTCCAATAGAGATAATAGTCGCGACAGATCGCGATACGACGGTAGATCTCCAAATAATAATGGATCATACCGCCAGGCTAACTCTGCTCAACAAGAGCCCCAGGTTGTTAATGATCAAGGTAACAATGATAATAGTGTCTCTAATGCTATTGGTTGCTCTGCTTTTGATTTCGAGAGAGCATCTCAGTGCCAGGAGTGCACAACTTTGTTCCAACCTACAGCTTTAACTACCTTGAGTTGCGGTCATCCTCTACTCCCTCTTCCTGCCTTAGCTGCGCATGACGGAAGAGGGTCTCTTACTCTATCAAAGGGGTTTGTGAATAATAATCCTGTCTCAGTTCTTTTTGAGTCTGGTTGCACGACTGTTGGGATTAGACAGTCTCTAGTCCATCCATCTTTTGCAACAGGTAAAATGGTGGAATGTGGGACATTCGGTTGGACAGTTGAGACTTTTCCGACTGCCATAGTCCACATTGCTGCACCGTTTTTCACTGGTTATATACACGTATGTTTGCTCAGAGCACCTATCACTGACCTTACTGTCGGACAGATACATGGTGTAAAAGTGTGTACACCGGTACAAATTGCTGCTTGGGAACAGCAACATAACATTACTGGTTCTATACCAAAATCATTTCACCAGGTACATTCAGCTAATTTTGTGCAATCTAACAGTATTGATGATACGATTGTTCATCATGCTAATTTTGGTGCTTCTTTTAGCCCAGTTCGGCATACTTCAGTACGTCGTCGCTCTAACTTTGATCCTTCTTTAACAACTATATAGAAGATCTTTCGATTTTGTCTGACACTGCCACTAACTCTATCGCTACGGCTGAATCTATATCCAGTCACGTAGATTGCAACTTCGTTGCTGCAATGCCTGGCGTTTCCTTAGCTACATGTACGAACTTAATTGTTAGTACATATTTATATCTTATGGGTTTCTTTGCCTTTTCTATGGGGCCGATTAGCTCAATATCTTCGTCTTTTACGACTTTTTGTCGTACTTACAGCTTTTCTTTTAAACTTCGACATAGGTCCAAGTTTACTACTGTCTGTTTTGCATCTTTATTGTATGCTTCTTACTTTTTTCCTTGCCCAATACTCAGGCTATAACTTCAGTCCAATCTTCGAGTTATATGCATTGGTCAACGGCATTTCCTTTGTCTTGCGCAAAATCGCAGACTGTCAGCCATCATGACGCTCTTTGTTATCATTACCATCTTCTAGATTTGCCTTTTGACGTGGGTATCATGCGTATACTCACGACTTATCTCTACATAAATTTCATGCTGCTATTTCTCTCAGATACTTTTAGGACCCTGTTTAATTTAGGATTCCAGATTAGATTGTATTAATTTCTCTGTTACCGTTTCTACTGTAACGGAGGAAGGTTTGATTATAACCATACAGGTGCCGGAAATTTACACGGCCACATTTGATAGCTAGAAGTGTAGGATTAACTATTATATATTATAAAATCCTACGGTTATCAAACAGAGATGTTCATTTGTATTTTTTCTCAGCGTATGATGTTCCATGAGAGTCAGCACTGTTATTTTGAGAGTCTCAACCGGTTACCAGAGGTATCAAGTTTGTTCCAGTTTTTCTTTCGGCAGTTGATGCTATTTTAGATGTCATCGGTGCCTTATTGCTTACAGAATGATCTGAGACTTCGGAACTCATCTCTGATTTGTACTTGTTCAAGATAGTTAACATCATTGTACATTGCTATAAGATATTATATTAGAACATATTGCATTATGAAGGGCTATGACTTCTTTAGAGAGTGTTAATGTATTGCTATGTTTTACGTTGTTGAAATTATAATATTGTAATGATACAAATTTTTTTTTACATAATTTATCAGATACATGAAGTCATGAGAGAAAGTAAATTTTTTCTGTCATTGTGATGTTCTTGTGCCAGCGCGTCATTGTGCGCTATTTGGAGCAACTATTTATAAAATATTGATACTTTGAGAAAAGATTTTTTTCTGAGGTAGTGTCTGAGTTATCATGCCCATTGTATTTTTTTTCTGTTAGAGTTAGATTATCATGTATGCTATTGTACTATAATGGTGTTTATTTTATATGCATTTGTTTGCCATGTCATATTTCTGTCGTTTACTTGGCATACCATCAGCATACCTCTTCGTTACTCTTACTCCTATTCCTCTTGTGTTCATGACTTTATATAGGATATATTTTAGTATAGATATTTGTATCCTACCGCCCTCATTTGTTTATTCTATTCGATGTATTTAACAAAAAAAATGATGTTATAATTTTTTTCCCCCGGGGTTTGCGGTAGACTGATAAAGACAGATTTTATATATATTTTTTCTATTATGGTCAAGGGGAAATTACAGGTTGTAATTCTTCGCCTTCAATAGATTATCTAACATTTGGAAATTACGATCATTGAATATACATACCAAGCTTCGTCTGTTTAATTCAAATGTTATCTCAGTGTTAACATACGGCTGTGAGAGTTGGAAAATAACAAAATCATTGGAGAACAAGCTGAATACATTCGAGAACAAATGTCTTAGAAAACTCATGAACATCAGTTGGAAAGAATTCAAGACTAATCGACAAATAAGAGAAGACTCTAGGCAGAAATATGTCTCCGACTATATAAGGAAAAGACGATGGTCATATATCGGTCATGTCCTACGAATGCAAAACAACAGAATACCACTACAGGCGCTCACTTGGGTTCCTGAGGGTAAGAGGAAAAAAGGAAGACCAAAAGAAACACTCAGAAGAACAATAATAAGAGAAGGAGAACGTTGGGCCTAAATAATGTGCAAGAGCTAAGAGGAGTGGCGTCACAACGAACAACCTGGAGAGCACTGGTTTCTGCCTTATGCGCCGTGTTTGGTGCTTAAAGAATTTATTATTATTAATTCTTAATGTACGGGCCAGATTTTGGGTTACTGTTGCTGAGTTATTTGCCGGTTGAAGATCATGTGCTGAGTATAGTTATTTTAGTGATTTCTTGTTCATCGTGCTTGTTTTATCATTACGCGAATTAGGGTGAAGCGTTCATACAACTCAGTAGCATGGTATGAAGAAGTAACATGTAATACTTGAACTCAGCAACATTAATGAAGTAATTAATGCCTTCAGGTTGAATCCGTAATATTTAATCACATGTACACACAGGATGATCATTTCAAATATGAGCAGAACATAAGTCCGTATAAGTCATGCATAAATTAATCAATAACGTAGACTGCTGGTTTACGTGTCAATGTCCGTTTAAGGATACAATGCAGTATTGTCGTCAGAACATCACAGCTATATGCACGCGCAGATAGACATGGCTACCTGCCGACAGTGAGACTGCGAGTCTGAATATTTTATACGGATTGGACGATTATTCTCCTCCTTCTGAGGATTCTAGTTAAACAATAACCTCCATAAGTTTCCTCTCATATAGAGTTCTAGGACTGACCCTGGTTCATCATAAATGCACATATAAATGGCTATATCATGCCATTGAATTGGAAGGTTAGAAAACGCAGCTATTCAGCTTGGCGGTCAAGTAACAAAGGGTAGCGTCTCCTAGTTACCGACTGTGACCCAAACAACGCTAGACACGTCATAATCGATCGTGTATGGAGCGTTCAATAATTGAAACATCTATCGTAATATATTAAATGTCTTAACCTTTACAATTGCACGTCTGCTAACCTTTAGCAGACGGCGTTAATAACATATACCGTAACAATTCCCTGTACACCGGGGAAAAAAAATCGATAGATTTTTTTTCAAGATCTATCCGACTTAACAATTTTTCAAAAAAATTTAACACAATTGTGACATATGGCCGACGATGTTCTCAGTAGAACCGTGTCGCGGTCATGTCAACTAACTATTTGTCATAGTCATCTAACATTAATCATATTATATGTCAATATTATGCATATTATTATATCAACTAAATAAAATGTCTAATGTCAATAGTGAATGATAGAATTAAATTAAAGTAAGGTCTGTCGTATTAGTATGTCATATAGAAATTAATTTGACTAATTAAAATTAAATTAATTAATTAAACTAAGAGTTAAATTATTAAGATTCTAATGTAACGCGATGTTGTGAGAGAAGAAAAGACAAATAAGTGAGAAGAAATAGAAAGAAATTCGAATATAAGTTTAACTTAATTGTGTGTGTTAAGTGTTAGTGAATAATAACTATCTAATTTAACTAACTAAATAACGTATAGGTACATTTAAAAAAAAATATTAATCTAATACTTGTGTGAGATTTATTTTCTCTTTTCATAATTTCTTCTTTTCATATTTCGTTCTTTTTTTTTGTTTTTCATTTCATTTTTCTCACATTTCATTTTATTGATATTAATTCAATTAAGAAGTTAAGTTAACTAATTAATTAGTATAGGATATGATGATCCATCCGTAGTCCTGATCCTGATGAATTCTTTTAGACAAAGTGTTGAAACATTTACGTCGGACAGAAATGTCAATTATCCTAGGATCCAAGAATTAAGTGCACATAGGATAATAAGTTCGACTTGTCGTCAGATATTGTTCCATGATTGTTCAACGAATATTCATATATTGTGTATGGACGTTAGACGAAGTTTCAATGTCAGTATGCATACCTTGATTGTCTTTAGTTCAATTCTGTGATGCATATAGTGTTTATAAATATTAAATTGAAGTCAAGGTTAGTTCCCTTATAGTTGATACTTCGTTCTATCCAATGTAGTGATGATTGACGTATTTTAGGAATGTCAATGTTGATTATTCGTCGTCAATAGGATTACGTGACAGAGCATCCGCCACAATGTTTTCAGTGCCAGGAATATGTTCAATGGAGAATTCAAATGGCTGCAGGATGATCGCGTATCTGGCGAGTTTTGGACTTTTGTGGTTTGATCTACGCAAAGATGCTACAGCACGCTGGTCAGTCTGTATGGTGAATGGAGCACCAAGCAAGAACTTCTCTAGTTTCGTGATTGCCCATATAAGTGATAAAAGTTCCTTGTCCACTGTGGAATATTTTGTTTCTGCCGGCTTTAGCTTTCTTGAAATATATAAGGTAGGATGTAGAACGCCATCATGGTTCTGGAGCAGGCATGCACCGATGCCGTAGTTACTAGCATCTGTTCGTAAGAAAAATCTTTTGGAAGCATCGGGAAGTCTTAAAATTGGTTCATGCGAAAACAAATTTATAATTTTGTTGAAAGTTTCATTGCATATACCAGTCCATGTCACCTTCACCGGCATGTCTTTTTTTAACAATGAAGACAATACAGCCGTGATGGATGACAAGTTTGGTATGAATCTACTGTAATATTGAACAAGTCCTAACAAACTCCTGACCTGTTTCTTCGTCTGAGGAACTGCTATGTTTAGAATTTTGGAGACCGTACTAGGTAACGTTCGGATATATCCCGCTCCAATGATATGTCCCAAAAAGGTTATCTCATTACACGCGATCTGCACCTTTGTAGGTTTAGCAGTTAGATGATAATTCCTTAGAGTGTCGAAAACATATCTAAGTCCCGAAACATGTTCCTCAAACGACGAACTAAACAAGCATATGTCGTCAATATATGTAATAACGTCTGGTCTACCTGATAAAATTTGTCGCATCAGGCGAATGAAGGTAGCTGGCGCATTAACAAGCCCAAAAGGCATCACATTCCACTGGTATAGACCTTGTGGAGTGGAAAATGCGGTGTAGTACTTAGCCTTTTCGGTCAGTGGTATCTGCCAATAACCTTTAGTTAAGTCTATCTTACTAAATATAGTTGCGTTGGATAGACGTGGCAGTAAGTCGTCGATAAGTGGATGTGGTTCGCTGTCAACTATAGTCTTAGCATTTAATTTTCTATAATCAACACATAGTCTGATGTTATTGTCCTTCTTCCGGACAATCACTAATGGAGAAGAGAATGGCGAATTAATAGTCTCAATGATTCCCAGAGACAACATCTGTTCAAGTTCCTTAGTAGTTTTAGCAAGGAAATGTAAAGGAACCGAATAGGGATGTACACGAATAGGTGTATCGTCATTGAGAGTAATGTCATGACTGATAGCCGATGTGCGACCCGGGACGTCGGTCAACACATCTGGATAAGATTGTAATAGATTAGCAATCTGTAGATGCTGTTGCGGTGTAACCGTTGAAGAAATGGTTACATCCCGCCAAGATTCAGTAGGTTGAACTACTGGTACCGGTAACGGTAACTGTACCTCAGGAAAAGAAGATTCTTCTTCCTGGATGACGGATAAGTTAGAATAATAACAAGTAGATACTGTGGTGTCATCTAGTTCATGAAAAATTGACTGTAAGTGTTCAGGACGTGTATGAAATTGCTTGAGCATGTTAATATGAAATATCTTTTTGTGTCCCTTGATATCTAAGACGTAATCAACGTCGGAAATTTTATCAATGACTTTGTAAGGACCATTCCAAGATATCAATAATTTATTGTTATTGTGAGGAAGTAACACATAAGCCTCATCGCCTGGGAATAATTGGCGTAATCGTCGAGACCTATTTTGTAGAGATCGAGCCTTAGCTTTTGCAGCCTCAGAAGAAGCTGTTGCCAACTGGCAAGACTCAATAATGTTCTTCCGAAGATTAATCACATACTCGTAAGATGACTGAGTGTCCTGAGTCATCTCCGCGTCAATTAATAAGTCTTTTATTAGTCCCATAGGACCTCTTGGGGGAGCACCAAAAACTAATTCAAAGGGAGAGAAGCCAGTTTGTTCATGCGGTACCTCCCGATAAGCAAATAGAACAGCTGGGAGTGCTCTGTCCCAGTCATGAGGGTGCTTAACAGTAACCTTATGTAGTAGTTGTTTAAGTGTACGGTTAAGTCTTTCAACTGCACCATTACTCATAGGATGATAAATACTACTTAAATTCCTATCAATGTTCCAGGTTTTCATGACTTCCTTCATGGTGTCAGATATGAACTGTGACCCATGGTCTGATAAAAGTTTTCTAGGAAACCCTATTCTAGAAAAGATGAGATGTAGTGCATCAGCTACATCTGTGGTAGTGGTGGTCTTTAATGGGATAGCTTCTGGCCATCGTGTGCACAAATCAATGCACGTAAGGACGAATCTATGTCCTCTGGCCGATGGTAGCAATGGACCAATAATATCTATGGCCATCTTGTCAAACGGTCTTACTGAGATATCGCAAGCCTGAATAGGCGCCGTGTGAAAAGCTCCACGTGCTTTCACTTCTTGGCATGTAGTACAGGAACGTACATACTGCGAAAATATCTCTTGACACTCCTGGCCAAAAGAATGAAGACAGTACTCGAGATCGTGTTCGAGTATATCCCATATGTCCAGCACACTGTGAGTCATGCGCATGTTGAAGAATGTACCGTCTAAAAGTATACGGGACCATAACTTGTTGTTTCATTTGTGATTTGTCATTAAAACATCTAATCAATATGTCATTTTTAATAACAAACCAATGTTTGTTATTATTACCTGAGGATAGATTGTCAACTTTATCAACCAGCTTAAAATTTTTTTTTAAAGATTTATCCTCTTTTTGTTTAGTTGCAAATGTTTCCCTGTCAATAGGTGAATTGACTACAAACTCCTCTTGGTTGTCTGCATCCATCTTATTATCACTAACTTTCTCCATGAGTTGAGTCTGCGCTCTAGTCGTCACGGCGTTTCCAGTGCATAGGTTATGTTTCTCCCATTCTATGATCTCATCTGGAGTACAATCTTTACTGCCGTGTATACGACCAACCATCAGATCAGCAATAGGCTTTTTTAGCATACATACTTTTACATTCCCTGTGAAAAAGGGTGTTCTAATATGAACAATAGCTGTGGGGTAGAACTCAATAGTTCCACCAAATGTCATGCAGCGTACATATTCTCCTGTCGCACAGCTAGGATGTACCAGCGACTGACGTACACCAATCGTTGTGGATCCTGAATCTCTCAGCACTGAGACGACGGATCCATTAACGATTCCCCTGTTAAAAATTAGTGAGCCTGTTCCATCGTTGACTGCAAGACCTACCTCTGGTGTAATATGTCCGCAGTTAAGCACTGTTTCTTTCGCCTTCTGAAAAATAAGATTGCATTGTTGGCAACTATTTGCCACATTATAATTAATAGCAAAACATGCAGCAGAAGACTGTGTTGTATTATCGTCAAGTGGGACCTGAGCTATAGGGGTAGTATTATTTGTAACTGCCGCCCCTGTATTATGGTTGTACTGAGATGATCCCCGAGAATGAGATCGATTACGAGTATAATTGTTAGAATTATCTCGTCGTCCTCTATAGTAACTATTATCTCGATGTCTCGAGCCATGATTATTACCATTCCAGTTATTGTTATTATTGGGGGTATGTGATCGATTATAATTAGTGTTATGTTGACTATTGTGGTAGTTTGTTTGAGGTGAATAATTTCTATCTCGTGATCTACCTCTGTTGAACTCATTTTTATTGTTGAAATCATTATTATGTCCCTTCTGAAAGTTAACATTGTGATTTCTTTGGAACCTACTTCTGTCTACACTGTGATGTCTTTGTTTGTTATTATGATTGTAGGCCATATTAGACGCCACAGGTAGAGGTTCTCTTAATGAAAAGTTAGAAATGTTCGCATTCGGATGTGCCGAACAGTAGTTTAAAGAAATTTTTTCCAACTCGTCAATAGTACCTGGTTTACGCTCCTGCAAATATGCAAAGAATGGTTGGCTAACCGAAGATAATACCTTATCCCGTAGTAGTAAATCAACTAATTTGTCGTACGATTTGTTGACTTCTGCCAGTTCAACCCATCTATTAAATGTATTGCGTATGTTCGCAATGAATCCTGCAAAATCTTTTGGAGATTCAGGTAAAATTCCCTTAAATTTCAACCTACAGTGTTCCTCGTCCAGGTGAAACCTTCGTAAAAGCAAGGACTTAATAGCACCGTAGTTATTTGCTATTGATGGGTCAGCATTTTGAGAAGCCGTCAATGGTTCTCCAACCAAGAATTCATTTAACTTGAGTACCCATGACTCTTCGGGCAAATGATTTGTTTTGCAAGTCTGTTCAAAACGTGACAGGAATGATGAAAGGTCGTCCACGTTTAAGTTGAAAGTGGGTAATTTAAAGTTGTAGAAATGTTTAGTTTGGCTGGATGACGATCCATTTTGTGCGTTATTATTCTGGTTTGCATCAGCACTTTGTGCTTGTAATCTTGCTGTCTCCAATTTAATACGCGCCAATTCCATTTCTTGTTGTAAAATAATTTCCTCCCGTTTCAATTTATTCTCTTCTTCCTGTCTGGCAATTGCTCTTTGCTCTTCTCTTTCACGTTGAGCAATCTCTCTTAATCTATTTTCCTTGGCAATTTGCTTCATCTCACGTTCTGCTTCCTTTCTTTCACGTTCCTCCTCCTCTTTCTTTAATGCAACCTTTTGTTCCTCTTCCTCTTTCTTTAATGCAGCCTTTTTCTCTGCTTCTTTTCTTTCACGTTCCTCCATTTCTGCTTTATGTTTTTCCAGTTCTGCCTCAGCAAACTGACGAAGTTCTTGAGATTTATAACCATATTCTTTACCAATTTTAACGAAATGGTCTATAGTAAGCATTTTGACTTTTATCTGGTAAGTAATTATTGATAATTACTGATTAAAATAGTCAATAGTAGCTTCAGAGTAATTATTATACTTACTCAACTTAGGAATATTCAATATAAATAATCACAATAGTACTGAACTCTTATGTCTAAGTTCAACTAATAGACAATATTTTGTAACAATATTGTATCTAAGTGCTAACTATATCATAAATAGTTATGATATCTGTTAACTATAACGTAATTACATCACACAATTAATCTTAATATCCAATAATGTTGGGCATGATTCCTAGTAATTATATTGTTCAATGTACTAAGTCACTCTCTTAGTACCAGAAAAGTATATTAAATAATATACAATGGGTCTGTTACCTCAAAGGTAGACTATAAGATTATTTTATTTGGTCAATATATATATTATATTATTATGCCCTAGGCATCTCTTATAAATTGTAGTGCTAATTTCTTGGACTATCACTGCATAATTATGCAATGTCCCATATTAACCTTAAATATCAGAAAAAATTAATTAAATTAAATTACAAGTGTATTATTGAATATAATATCATATTATTAATGTAGTATTTAATATATATCATGAGGACAAACAAAACAATGATGCAACTAAAGGGTACAAACAATGTCAAGACGCAAACAAGACATTTTCACAATTAAAAATGAATTTATGAACTAAATAAAACAAGCGGAAGTGTCACAAGCCAAATGAAGGGTCAAGGACTGACCCGAGGTCAACTTAATATACAAAGTACACAAAAAAAAATGAATGCAAAAAATGATGACATCACAGGACTCATAACGGACAAACATTTAACAATTATAAAATAAATTGATAGTAAGAGTAGACTGGACGAAATAGTTAACGAACATGATACAAAACTAAATAAAAATGTGAACTTAGTACAAATAAAATACGCCAGTTATCTACGGAACGGCACAGCTAACACAAACCGTCGAACGATAGCAGATCTGGACAGGCAGTCCACCGGCAAACCTCAATGGGGCTTCCAAAAGTGCAATCGTTTAACTGCCCTAAGACCGACTGAAATCTAGGTGGTCAGCTGTTCGCGACATTCCCCAGAGATTTCAGTTCCCTCCAACCGGCCCGCTAATTAACAACACATTAAAACAACCAAAAAATACATGAAACACATTCAGAAAAAACATGCCTATGCAGGCAAAAGGCATGGACTCAGTATTACTGTTTGCAATGACGACAGTTAAACAACTAGACTTATCTTTTCCATTGCTTAGATCAGTGCTAGAGGTCGTCAACAGCTAGGCTAAAGCCTCTGACTGTCTGCTCCTGTAGTCCATATCGTGTGTTTGCTTCAAATGGCTCATGTTTCCCCCGGTTAGACTTAGAAAAAGGCTTTGGTTTCTCCGACAATTCACCTACACGACCTTCGGTGACGTCACGTTGTTAGGCATTATAATGAGTACAACGTCATCTTCGACTGGATCATGTGATCGAAACTTGATCGTAAATATTGTGGTTAACATGTGCGTAAGGAACAGAAGTTTGTTTCTTTTTTTTCTGTCGTTCCCAACAATCGGCCGCCACTTTGTTGCTGAGTTATTTGCCGGTTGAAGATCATGTGCTGAGTATAGTTATTTTAGTGATTTCTTGTTCATCGTGCTTGTTTTATCATTACGCGAATTAGGGTGAAGCGTTCATACAACTCAGTAGCATGGTATGAAGAAGTAACATGTAATACTTGAACTCAGCAACATTAATGAAGTAATTAATGCCTTCAGGTTGAGTCCGTAATATTTAATCACATGTACACACAGGATGATCATTTCAAATATGAGCAGAACATAAGTCCGTATAAGTCATGCATAAATTAATCAATAACGTAGACTGCTGGTTTACGTGTCAATGTCCGTTTAAGGATACAATGCAGTATTGTCGTCAGAACATCACAGCTATATGCACGCGCAGATAGACATGGCTACCTGCCGACAGTGAGACTGCGAGTCTGAATATTTCATACGGATTGGACGATTATTCTCCTCCTTCTGAGGATTCTAGTTAAACAATAACCTCCATAAGTTTCCTCTCATATAGAGTTCTAGGACTGACCCTGGTCCATCATAAATGCACATATAAATGGCTATATCATGCCATTGAATTGGAAGGTTAGAAAACGCAGCTATTCAGCTTGGCGGTCAAGTAACAAAGGGTAGCGTCTCCTAGTTACCGACTGTGACCCAAACAACGCTAGACACGTCATAATCGATCGTGTATGGAGCGTTCAATAATTGAAACATCTATCGTAATATATTAAATGTCTTAACCTTTACAATTGCACGTCTGCTAACCTTTAGCAGACGGCGTTAATAACATATACCGTAACAGTTACCTCCCTTGACTTGGTTGATTTAGAACCTTCTCGATTGAGAACAGTTCACGGTTTGCGGTAACTACGCATGCGTGACTGTTAGAGCAGGACTAATATGCGATATCTCGTGACAGTTCGCTCTGGGCGTTTGACCAGGCCGGTCAGCCATGTTGGTTAACTGTGATTCAGGGAGATATGTTCTGGCGGAATAGAATTGTTGGAGACTCCCTATGTTATTTCCAAAGTCTGGGATAGTATAATAATATAATAATAAATTCTTTAAGCGCCAAACACGGCGCATAAGGCAGAAACCAGAGCTCTCCAGGTTGTTCGTTGTGACGCCACTCCTCTTAGCTCTTGCACATTATTTAGGCCCAACGTTCTTCCTTCTCTTATTATTGTTCTTCTGAGTGTTTCTTTTGGTCTTCCTTTTTTCCGCTTACCCTCAGGAACCCAAGTGAGCGCCTGTAGTGGTATTCTGTTGTTTTGCATTCGTAGGACATGACCGATATATGACCATCGTCTTTTCCTTATATAGTCGGAGACATATTTCTGCCTAGAGTCTTCTCTTATTTGTCGATTAGTCTTGAATTCTTTCCAACTGATGTTCATGAGTTTTCTAAGACATTTGTTCTCGAATGTATTCAGCTTGTTCTCCAATGATTTTGTTATTTTCCAACTCTCACAGCCGTATGTTAACACTGAGATAACATTTGAATTAAACAGACGAAGCTTGGTATGTATATTCAATGATCGTAATTTCCAAATGTTAGATAATCTATTGAAGGCGCTAGCTGCCAAAGCAATTCTAGTATGGATTTCTCTTGTTGTGTCACCATCCTGAGTCATTTTACTGCCTAAATAATTGAAACTTTCAACTTTCTGTAGTTTTTCCCCGTTCAAGATGATATCAAAGGTCTCGTTAGAAAAGTTCATAGCTTTAGTTTTAGAGGCATTTATTTAAAAAACTAAAGCTATGAACTTTTCTTAGTATGGCTGTTGTTTATTGTGCAATGTGTATTAGATTATGTATAGCTAGTGCCGGGAAGGTAAGAGAAACATTTACTTTGCTAGAGCCAGAAACTTTATACGGCATCTGTTGTAACGCGATGGAAGGCGAAAAGATTATTGATATTGCCTACAGCCAGAAACTTTATACGGCATCTGTTGTAACGCCATTGAAGGCGAAAAGATTATTGATATTGCCTACAGCCAGAAACTTTATACGTCATCTGTTGTAACGCCATGGAAGGCGAAAAGATTATTGATATTGCCTAGAGCCAGAAACTTTATACGTCATCTGTTGTAACGCCATGGAAGGCGAAAAGATTATTGATATTGCCTAGAGCCAGAAACTTTATACGGCATCTGTTGTAACGCCATGGAAGGCGAAAAGATTATTGATATTGCCTAGAGCCAGAAACTTTATACGGCATCTGTTGTATCGCCGGAGAAGAGAAGGTGGAGAGTATAGTTATACGATGTGTTTCCTTGATGTTCTTTAAAACTATAATTCGTGACAGTGAATTGTTACTATGTACCTGGGCACTGTTTGCCAGGATGTTCACGTGACCTGTCTTGTACAATAAACAGTGTGTAGACATTCCAGTAGTTACTTCAATGTGTGCAGCGATGTGGGTGGATGATTAGTGACTTACATTAATACTACACGGCATTCGCGTCCATGGACAGCTATACACCCACACTTGGTCGGCTACCAGTAAGCCCGAAGGATTCTGATTGAATTTATCAGTGGCACACAAATATAATATCTTTATCTACATCTGGAAGTACCCGGCGTTGCCCGGAGGTCTTACACCATGTATCTATGACTGTGATGTCTAGCAACTCATCCATCAACACGACACCCCTTTATGAGTGGTAGCCCGTGTGGCTTATGGATGGTGTGTCTATCAGCAACTTACTGTATCAGTCAACCACTCTTTAGCTGTTAGTCTATGTCAAGACCTTTGTATACCCCAAAGCAGTCAGATTTCAACAGATCACACTATAATTTCAGCAAGTCAATTTCACTGTAGAACTTTACAGAAACATAATACATTAATTTTTCTAAAATTGTATTGTGGGTAATTGTTTTCTTGATATTTGAATGAGATGGGCGCTCACTGCTCCGTTCTTGAAATAAAAAGGTATAAATGACAGCCATCGGTTTGAAATGATAAGTGATGAATATAATCAGCTAAGTAGAAGAAAACAAGTGATAATCTTCAGACTCCGCACGGGCCACAACAGATTCAGATTCCACCTGTTCAAGAAGCTAAAGAAAAGAACTATCGATACGTGTCGAAAGATGCCCATCATACCAGGAACACAGAAAGCATAAATGGCCTGAAAAAGCTCTTTGGTGATAGAAATGGCCACTGCTTTCGATGAAAATATTCAAGTTGACGTCTGCGAGAGTACGAAGAAGGTATAATAAAATTATTCAGTATCGTTTTTCTTATTATTTTACACTTGTATTTATTTAATTTAAATAAATGTCGGCGCCTACCCCATGTCGGCACCCTGGGCGGCAGCACAACTCATGCCGCCCATTAGCCGGTCCTGCATATGTCTAGCTAAGATGGCTGTCTAAGAAACGTGTGTATCACGTGACGTTAGAAACAACGACTAAACAACGAACGATAACTATCGAACATAAATAGTGCTTTCACTAAATAAATAAAAGAAGAATGTATGAACTAGTTCCATATTTGTCAAATGTTGTATTTTAGAAGTAGAAGGGACAAAACACTTTATTGAACACCAAGATATAAGGATAAGCTGAAGGCAAGACGATGTCATAATTGCGCAATGTCATCTGCATATTCTAGATCCTAAAGACGGTAAGCCAGAAGATAATAACAAAGGACACACAGGAAATATCCTGTCACTGTGTACCATCACCTACCAGAGACCGATATTATTATACATCCTTATACAGCTTCAACTAAAATAATACACAGAGAAGAGAACTGGATACAGACAAGAATGAGCTGAAGAAGGCAATGACAAACCTTGAGCTGATGGTACGGGACATGATGACTTGGCTCCTTGGGCAGCTAACAGGTTATCAGTCAATATACAGCCTAAATCCAGTCTCTATAAAAACATCTTATCATCATCATCACTTTCCTTATGGCTACTTATAGAGCATTGAGCCACCGCTGGCCCCCTTGCTCGAAGCCAGGAATTCACATGCTGTAGAAGTGATGATTTATGTGGCAACTTGTTTGACATGGTGAGGCTGCCAGTCTCGTGTTGACCTCATATTAGTCGCCTGAGTCGACAGGCCTGAGGGCGTTTTTGCAATTTTTACACCGTCTATATTTCACACTTGAGACATTACCTGATGGTCGGTCTATGACGAAGGCGAGTCGTTAAGTGTAGTTAAGGTCTGGGACTGTACCGGGACTAACGTGTTCAGCTTGGTGACTCCAGCCAATAGCTGTGGTGTTCATGAGATAGCCAGTGGGCGGCGTGCCCTTTGAAATGGTGGAGTAATGAAGTCCCTGCTGATTTATCTCATTTCGCCGCAGTTTAAAGCATCTAGAAATTTGTTTGAACATTGTCTGTCTGTCCGTCTATCTATCTATCTATCTATCTATCTATCTATCTATCTATCTATCTATCTATCTATCTATCTATCTATCTATTTATCTATCTATCTATTTATGTCTTTCCTTTTATCTTCCAATCCGTCTTTGTTCGTCTGTCTGTCCATCCATTCATCTATCTATCTATCTATCTATCTATCTATCTATCTATCTATCTATCTATCTATCCGTTTGTCTAATTATCTGTTTGACCGTCTGTCTACCCACCTGTCACGGGTTGCCTCCCCATTGCTCTGCAGTAATGGTCCAACAGTGGCCAAAACTCAAAATTAACTGATATGGGTCTTCAAAGGTTTCTACCTTCGCACAAGATTACTCTTGGCAGAGTTGTAGATAGAAGCATAATGATGCTTCTACCTCCTGGTAGTATTCACAAGATATTCAGAAAAGCGAAAACAATGCTGCATATGCGGAGCACGTTAACTCTAGTATCTGCCGTCAACTTTTGTGAAGGCTTATGTAATATAACTTTACCTTGTACAAGCCCCCAGCTGAGTTAATTCAGCGAATTTTCTCTTATTATTATTTAGCTCTGTTTACGTGTATTTAAGAAATTGTCTGAGACACACAATTGTAATACGTTCAAAATGATTAAATCAACTTTATTTTTGGTCTTTATACAAGTAACAAATTTAATAATCAATTATGTTTAACAAGTATAAAAAATGAATAATTGTTGAGAAAAAAGTTTTCATTGCAGTGTGATGTTATGGGTTTCGAAAATGGACAGTTCACTTGGCACTTTTTAAGTTTTACTTAGCTGCCAATAGTTTCTGCTCTCGCTGATGTTTGAGTTTTTCCAGATAGATGACTGAGGTCAACTTTAAAAGTTGTTGCAAGTTCCAAGAAGTGTCAGGGAGTAACTACTAAGCTGGTCCCGCGACTCTAGGACCCGTCTGATGATGGGATCTAGCGTCGATTTCAGGTCACTTATACCTTCACTTGTTCCAGAAATAGTACCCTCAACTGGTACCACCAACTAGCATGGCAAGAGAAGAGAAACGAATACCCTCTGAGGATTGAGTTTCCCGACGCATACTTATGTGCCCCCATCATTCCTCCCCCTGATCCATATGGCACTTGGAACTACCTCTGCTCTTGGTTCTTTATAAGAAACTCGCAATAAAGATGTCACCAGCCCTGGCAGTGTGGTTCGTGAAATCATCAATCTATAAGCTGAGGTTGCTAGCCTCAAATGACTTGGACATCCACTAGTAATTTTCACATATTAATATTTACATGTCAATAAATACGAATTAGTCCTAATGAAAAAATATAGAGTTCAAAATGTACAACTTACTCCAATCTTTAGGCTCACACACTGCTGGCTCAGATAAATAAAGGCACTTGTAGAGGCCTCTTTCACTTGGTCTGGGGTGTTTGTTACTTTAGCAATAAGTTCCCACTTTGACTCCGTGTTTCAGATTCCTAAGATTCCGATTTTCCTTGCTAATAATGGTAGATTATTCCTGGGCTCTTAAGTCCTCAAGATGCTCAAACAAAGTCCGGTCCGATAAATGAAAGCTGATTTTAGTCTTAACTCTGGCAAGGTCTGGTTGTCTTCTTGGTTCGAGTGAATTTTCACGGTGCTATCAACCGACTAAAGTATCAGGTTATATTGCCCCTCTCGTTCCTGGGACGTGTTGCTTACTATCAGACCAAGCGCCAATAAGTGTGACGTTATTGCCTCTCCTGCTTTGCAGTAGTGGTCCAAAGGTGGCCAAAACTCAAGAGTATCTATTAAAGGCTTCAAGGGAGTCTATCTTTACACAAGATTACTCTTGGCAGAAATGTAGATAGAAGAGTAGTAAAGCTTCTATCACATGGGAGTCTTCACAAGATATTCAGATAAGCGAAAACAATGCTGGCTGTTGCTGAGCACGTTAATTCTGTAATCTGCCGACAGCTTTTGTGAAAAATTTCAGCAATTGTTTATTCTAGTTCCTGAAGCCCCCACCACTGAGTTAATCAGAGGAATTATTATTATAGTATATATAGCTCTGTTTAGAGTGTGTGTTTAGTAACTTTGACTGAGACAAACATGTAGTACATTTAAAAGGATTGAATTGAAGTTAAATTTGTAACAATACAAATAACGAAATTTAATAATCACTTTAAGTTTAACAGTTGGAAAATAATTTGAATATTTATGAAAAGAATTTCATCACTTGAATGGGATTTAACTGAATAAAGGAGGTCACTTTTGGCAGCGGATATTTTCACTTAGCTGCCAATGGTAGTTTCCTCTTGCATGGGTCAGTTCCTTTCACTCTGCTCTCGCTCGTCTCTGGTCAAAGTTCAGGTGCCGCACGTTCCCCCACCATCAAGGAGCAACGGCCAAGTTGGTTCTGCGTCTGTCTATAAGACCCTCTTATGATGGCGTCTCTCACAACGTCAGTCCACTTCTATCTTCACTTGGTTCCAGAGATAGTACTTTCTGCTGGTACCACCAATAACTGGTAATAGAAATAGAAACGAAACGCTCTTCTGAGTGTGGCGTTTTCCGACACAGTTATGTGCCCCCTCTTATATTCTACCATCCCATGTCAGAATTTATCCTCGATGAGAATTAAATTTAATCCCTCGGGATAAAACTTCCTTTACATTTAAACTGAGTAGCTTTAGCTTTATATTACATTTAAATGAAAAGGTTAAACGTACAGATATAATATGTTTTACATTTACATCTCCACTGTTTGAAAAGTGTTCGCAATATAAATTCATTTATGTTTCATTTATATTTACACTTATGGAAAAGCTTGAAACTTCTATTAATTTAAAATGAATATTTTCACATAGACATTGACACTAATTTAAAGCTTAAAAACTAACATTAATTTTAAAGTGAATATGTTTATTGGGACATTTACACTGATTTGAAAATGTAAGTATTATACTTAGAATGTACATCATTTCCCTCATCTTTCTTTCCCTGCTCCAAAGGGAACCTGGAACTATTTTATGCTTTTAGTTCTCTTTACGAAACTATTAATAAATCAATCACCAGCCCGTGAAGTGGTGGTTAATGAATCATCACTCTATACGCTGAGGTAGCCAGCCTCAAATGACTGACATCCAATAGCGAGTTTCACACACTAAACTTCACATGGTAATATATATAGATATATGTTAGTTCACATGTTAGTAATAAAACAGAATGAAAATTCCCTACTTACGCAAATCTTGGCTACAGACTTTTTTTGCTCAGAGGAATAAAAGAGACGAATCGTTCTCTTACACGCGTCTGGGATGTCTTTAATTTTGACCATAGATTCCCCCTCTGACTCCGTGTTTCTTCAGTTTCCTAGTCCCTAGGTTCCTTATTAAAATTTAGAGAGTCCCTGTGTTTTATAAGTCTTATCTGGTTCTCCAATAAAAGGTCCGGTGAACAAAAAGGAATTATGAATCTAGTCTTCACTCTGGCGAGGTCTGATGTTATCTTGGCGAGCTTGAAATTCACAGTGAAATAATACTGTGAAATGGTCAGGCTATATTCCTATTTTCCAAAGCGTTGTTGTTATGAATCTAATCAGAAAGATCCAATCATTTCAAATCATGCAGATAGGGTGTTATATTTCAAAATAGTCCCACGTGAAATAAGGTGCGTGCCTGCAAAGGTCACGTATTACCATATATGGACATGATGCCTTGCATACACTCTCAAAAACACCTTTGCAGACTCATATTGTCTAAAATGTAATAAATCCATGATTACTTTTAAGTAAGTGACCGGAACCGATTATATCACACTTGTCTGCCCACAGGTGTCACACAGACAGTAATCTCGTTATCTGTCGTATGAGTACGCAAACTCCGTGTCTTATCGGTGATTAAGCCGATAGCGCTGGCCGATGTACGTGTTAATCTGCTGCGCCTATAACCAACAAATCTGGGTAGCGCCAAGCAAATGTGATTTATCATATCAGCCGCTCCTTGCAAATGTGATATTTATCACCTACAGGGTGATTTGATAAAATCAGATATCTGCTACTGAGCAGAAAAATAACGAGGAAAGAACGAAAGATAAGTGCGATAATTGACAGCGCATAATAAAAATCAGTATCCCAAATGTACCGATACTGCCGGAGAGAACCAAAGATCGCTAAGAGGTCGTCCATTTCGTCACAATCAGAAATGTAGTTATGTTTACATCTCGAGTGCCTGCCAATAATTTCAAACATGCATGTTTAGGATGGGTAATTCAAAATATTTCCACTAGGAGATTTATGTGCATTAATGCAAAGATCATGTCTTCCAAATATGGAATGAAAACATCCGATCACTCTCTCGGCAATGTTTACAAAAGGAAATATTACTTTCATCTAAAGTAATGTCTTTGTAATAAAGTGTACAGGAAATGATTATGTAATTCGTTGTCGCCGAGTGCATGCCGTGACACAGGATGTATTGGGGCGACCTCTTCTCGATTTCTTCCCCACTACGGCAGTACTCATTTTCAATTGTTGTACGTACTGATTACCTGGAATTTCCGGGTCGACACATTTCTTTCTGCTCGTATCAAGCAGATATTTGATTTTGTCAAAACATTCTTATACTCCTCTCAGTGATAGTCGCCATGTCTGTTTGGTTACCCGTTTATCCCTGCTGGGGAAGGAACGTATGAGATAATATTAATCGACAACCATGTTGGTTAATCTCGGGCGTGGCCTACATCAGACTACAGATTAACACTAAAATCGCCCAGCGTATTCGCTTAATTGCTGATAAGGCCAGGGTGAATTCTTCGCCAAGATGGTAATACGTTGAAACTTTGATAGCCACTACGGGGAGATAACTTATTTGTCAGCGCACAGGAATGACATAATCGTTTCCTACACACCGTGAGGAAAGTAAGATGTTACATCTGAAACACATTGTCGAAAGAGTTTACAGATGTGTGTGTGAGTTTGCGTACAAGGCAATCGGATGTTTTATTACCATATATGGGAGAGGTTGCCTTTGGCATCACGCACATAATTTTTCCTATCTGGAAATATTTGAAATTACCCCACAAAACACGCATGTTTGAAACGATTGGAGCCCTTCTAAGCATCGTAACAAAAAATGCGGAGGAAGACAGTAAATATAATCTGACACTTTTTGCAAGTCTAGTTCACTGTGAGAATCGCTTGCCAAGACGACAACCAGACCTTACCAGAGCCTAGAATCAAGATTCTTATATCGGAGCCAAACCATTGTTTGAGCAATTTTTAGGATTTCAGAGCCCAGAATAAACTCTACCATTTAATAAGGACACTTGGAAACTGAGGAATCTAAAGCACAAAGTCAAAGTGGGAAATCATTGTTAACATAACAACCCCTAAGAACACGTGTAAGAGGCCTATTCCAGTGCCTTTATTCCTCTGAGCAAACAGTCTGTGAGCTAAGATTGGCGTAAGTTGTGCATTTTACATTCTATATTTTTCATTACTAACATGTGAACTAATTTGGATATATTGCTATGTGTATATTAATATGTGAAAATTGCTAGTGGATGTCTAAGTCATTTGAGGCTGGCAACCTCAGCATATGATTTCATGAACCACCACTGCAAGGGCTGGTGACTGCTTTATTGCTAGTTTCTTAAAGAAAACTAAAAGCATAGGTAGTCCCAAGTTCCAGAGGGAGCAGGAAGGAAAGGTGAAAGAAATGAAGTGCATTCTAATTATAATATTTACAGTTTCAAACCAGTGTAAACATATTCACTTTAAAATTAATGAAAGTTTTCACGCTTTTCAACCAGTGCAGATGTAAACGAAAAACATATTCAATCTATATTGTGAACATTTTCAACCAGTGTAGATGTAACTGAAAACATATTCAGTCTTTATTGTGAACATTTTTCACCTACTGTAAATGTAAACATATTCTATCTATACTATTAACCTTTTCATTTGAATGTAAAGTAAATATAAAGCTATTCAATGTAAAGGTAAAAATAGTTTTCTCTCGAGGGATTAAGTTTAATTCTCATCGAGGGTATAGTCTGAGGTAGATGAGAGGGTGGAATATGAAGAAGGGGACACATAACTATGTGTCGGGAAACGCAGTAGAGCGTTTTCTTTCCATTCTTTTACCATACTATTTGGTGGTACCAGCTGAGGGTACTAATCTCTGGAAAAAAGTGAGGGTAAATGTGGACTGAAGTCGAACTTGACACCATAATCAGAGGGTCTTAGAGACGCGGTACGAGCTTTGCAGTTACTCCCTGATCTTACTTGGAACGTGCTGCGCCTTTAATCTTGACCAGAGACGCGAGAACACCAGTGACCGATCTGCACAGAACCCCAAAAACTCAGCGGGAACAGAACCTACCATTTGCAGCTAATTCAAACATAAAAGCTGCCAAGTGACTACTTTCATAAAACACTACCGTCGCACGATGATGAGTATTTTCTGTTAAAGATTATTCAATTTTTTAAACTTTTATACTTAGTTGATTATTAAATCTGTTATTTGTAAATATACAAATTTAACGTCCATTTAATCATTTTGAATGTACTGCATGTTTGTCTCAGTCAATTTATTAAATACACTCTAAACAGAGCTATAATTGTATAATAAGAATTCGACTGAGTAAATCATGGTGGGTAGCTTGAACGAGCTGGAATTAGTAATTGCTTAATTCTTCATAAAAGGCGGCGGATCAGATATAAGTTAACAATTGCCCTGTCCAATGCAGCATTGTTCTTGATTTCTTAATTATCTAATGGACACTCCCTTGAGATAGATGCATCATTATTCATCTATCTAAAACTCTGCTAAGAGTAACCTTGTGCGAAGGTAGCCACCTTTGAAGGCCCATATTAGATACTTTTGAGTTTTGGCCACTTTTGGACCACTACTGCAAAGCAGGGGAGGCAATTCCGTGACACGCCGACAGGTCCATAATTTATCGCGGGGCACTCCTAGGTAAACATGACTGTGGCAACATGGATTATAAATTCTGGCCACTTAGACTGAACTACCATCCCTTCTAATTTCTGTCTGAATTTTGTCACGCCCATTTCACTTCTTTTCGTTTCTGTACATACAAGCGGGGTAATTGACTTGTCATTCTGGAATCTGATAGTTCACTCCCCTGTTTCTGTAATGTAAGTGGACAATAATTGACGCATCCCGGACTCACTGTCGTGCACAGCGTCATATTTTTAGAGTTTGTTTGACCACGAGTCAAAAGCCCGACACTCCGTTTGAGTAATAGCGTCAAAAAGTCCCCGGTCTTCGACACGGAAAACAGTTCCTATAGAAAGTTCCGTCATGTTACGTAGCAGACCGGCGAGGGAGCAAATTTGCCCGGGACACCTGAGTTGTGAGAGGACGGTCACAAAGAGTTCCCTGTTGCGCCTAAAATTCTTTGTAGCAGGTCTCCTAGAGAAGTCTCTGAGTAACTATTACGAGATTTTTTCTGCTCTCATATGCAGGTGTTCCAATCACGCTGAACACCTGTGGTAAATTCTCACTATATATAGGCAGCCTTGTCTATCTCTCATTGCTTCAGTCCTAAAATTCTTGCCGAGAGATAGTAGCAGACTCAACACCAGCTTGCCTGCTTTTGATTATAAGAGTGGGAGATTTTAACCGTTGCGGTAAATATGTTTAGAAATTGGTACTTAGTATATATTTTGTTCTTGGGATATGTGATAAGTCAGAGTAAGCCTTAATAAATGGTTTATTATGTGGTAATTACAGCAATAATTCAACCAGATATCTAAAGCTCTAGCCAGTTTTATTGTGATTGTATGCTACTACCAGTTATAAGAGCCAAATGGTTGTGGGACTTGATGTCTGATATAGTTCATTAAAAGAATAACCGGCTTACTATATACATATTTATAGGTATAACTATGTAACGGAATGTTAGAGAGGGGGAAATCATTAACACACACAAAAGGTTAAGCTGAGCAAATGTAATCTTTTTTGGCATCAGTGGCGGTTTGTGTACATAATTTTTCTTCGCAACATGTTCTTTGCATCTGAGTGCGTACTTGGGTATTAATGGGTATCTTAAATGCAATTTGTATACTTAACTAGCACATACTTCTATTTGCCGTCATATGCTGTGTGTATTATTTAAATGTGTCGAACGCCCTACTGCCAGTTTAGACTGGTCGGCGAATTGTGTAGAGGCAGGAGGTTAGCCGACCTGACTGATTTTAAGGTCACGTCTCGCCAAGAGGGAAAGGGAAGGGCAATTTGTAAACATGCCTGAAACCATTCCCGCACTAATTAGACGACGGTACCCGGAATTTGTAGTGTTATGCAAACTTACAATAAGCCGGCCCTGCACTTATTGCTGGTCGCACGGTGAGCGTGGGAGCGTAAGAAAACTGCAGCACAGTTCAGCCTTGATCAGATTAAAAGAAGGGGAGACGTGTATGCTTTTCCTGTATCTAGTTAAGACCTGTTTATTGTTGTAATATTTATGTTTATTTAGCACGATGATATACGAGTTGTTTGTATTTTCTTTACAGCTAACCCCGGTTAGTTCAGGCCCTACGCTGAAGCCTTAGGCCTGATTACCTTCCTGGACAAAGTGTCGCACAATTTATCGACTTTTTACAGCTGGGTTGCACGTAACTACAAGCGTGCCAAGTTCATCACCCTATTACGGGCACATTGATGAGTGACCTTTGTTAGGAGAACAAATACTTCGCCGAACTCCTAATAAGAAGAGCGCTCATGCTCCGTTTGCACCAGTTCTCTTTACCAAGCTAATAAGAGGAGCGCCCACGCTCCGTTTGCACCAGTTTTCTTTACCAACCTAATAAGAGTAGCGCCCATGCTCCGTTTAAACCAGTTCTCTTTACCAAGCCACGTCGTCCCTTATCAGTGAGGACCGCTACAGTAGTAGTGGGCGATTACCCAAAAGGTGGATTATTTCATCATCAGTTGTTTTATCTTGAGTGTTGCCATTGCAACCCCCGATTTCCTGGATTTACAGCAGAGTGCAGTCAATTCACGGATTAAATCAGCAATTACCCTGGAGAATATAGGGTCAAAATTTCTCCATCGGCTAACCGTGATCCCAGTGAAGCAGCAACGCACACGTGCCAACGAAGACAGATTTTGGGGTAGAGCGCACTCAAATTAATTGAGGGGAGAGTAGATTGTTTAAGAACTTGTGTACCTAAGCATCGAGTGAAGTGATTAGCATTGTTGCTGACATGGACAAGTCAGGGGGATTGTGTTTGTGTATGTACAGTTCTTTATTTCAGGTTTTTTCCAGCAAAGAATTATTAATTTTATATCCACCCCAAAATTATGGGAGCGTGGAACCTATGGGTTTTTTTCGGGAGTGTACCCAACAATTTTTCTACTCACCTTTGGTTTGAGTATCTCGTACATTTAATACCTGCTTATTACTGAAGTTTTTTGTTGTAGTGAATGATTTCATGCTTATTTTTACCATAGTTTTTTTTCTGTTTTTAATAAAATATAAATAATTTCTTTTTACGGATCAGATTTCCTTTCCTATCTGTATCTGTATTCTTTAACGTGTCCTAAGTAGAGCAAGAGGCAGTGTGGCAGTAGTTGAATAATAGGTCACTATAGTCAGTATAGAGAGTCAGTATAGGTTCTCACCCTCGGTAACTATAAGTCACACTATCCACTATCAACACCATTTCTCCTATCATCTCAGATCTCTCTCAGATTTTGTCTTGTCTCTGACATCACACATACTTGGTTCTCGTCAGACAGACTCTTACATAAACCACTCGTGACAATGAAACGCGTTCAGTATACGAATATTGACCGGGCCCATCTTTGTTTTACCTGCGTCTTAATTTTAGCAAAGTCGAGAAGCGCAAAGCAAACATGATCAACTAGCAATAACCCGTCAACATTGACAGGTTATTAATTTGGATGTATTAAATATGAAGACATGGAGTAACCTTACTTAAAAGACATGTGGAGCAGTGATAATGATCTAATGGACCGTAAATTGACTAAATAAATAACATGTCTTTTATGACAATATGTCTAGTAATTGTACGTGCATCTTTTAAAATCTTGCCTTGGTCGACTTACTGCCTCTGAGAAGCCATGGTTGACTTACTGCCTCTAAGAACAACGTTTGAAATTTGACGTAACCCCAGTTCCTGTACTGTTTATCAATTGTTTTGTTGGCTTCTTTCCATAATCAAACTGTTCATGCATACCTTCATTTGCGCACTTTTTCTACTTTCGGGAGAGTACATATAAGGGGAAACAATACAATTATTCTCCTGGTAGGTTCAACCAAGCTGGACTGGTCTGTGTGGGTAGGGGTTAGACAAAAGCTGGTACCCTGGTCCTCCAGGTTGGGGGTTTTAGCATAGGGCTGACACCCCTGTCTATGTAAAAAAATAATGAAGTTACGGAAACAACATCAAATGAACAAACTTTGCTGCGGGATGGACATTCGGAGTCTGTGGCTCGTATGACTGTCAGTGGTGAAAGCCGAAAGGAAGCCACTGACATGAAAACGGATGTCCTGACCGCAAAACAGGATACAAGAATAGGATTTTGGAATGTCAGGACAATGTACGAGACAGGTAAACTAAGACAGGTCACGGCAGAAATGAGAAACTATAGGTTACACATCCTGGGGATAAGCGAGAGCAGATGGACAGGGGCAGGAAAAGTTAAAACAGCAACAGGAGAAACAGTACTTTACTCTGGAAGAGAGGATGGACAGCACAATGAATGTGTAGCCATTATTCTACAGAAAGGGATAGAAAGGACATTACTGGAATGGAAACCCATCAACAACAGACTGATACGATTGAGATTGAGAGGGAGATTCACCAACACTACAATAATACAATGCTACGCACCAACGAATGATAGCGATGAGGTGGTCAAGGATGAATTCTATCAACAACTGCAGAAAGAAATGGAGGACACACCTAGATATGATCTTGTTATAGTAATGGGAGACCTCAATGCGAAAGTTGGTACACACAATACATATAATGAAAGAACAATGGGGAAATGCGGCAGCGGAATAGCAAACGAAAATGGGGATAAGCTAATAAGTTTCTGTAGCATTAACAACCTGGTCATTGGAGGAACACTTTTCCCACATAAGGAAATTCACAAGTTAACATGGGAATCACCAAATGGTCGGGACAGAAACCAGATAGACCACATCATGGTTAACGGTAGATGGAGACATGCATTACAAGATGTGAAGGTAAGAAGAGGTGCAGATGTGGGAAGCGATCACCATTTAGTAGTTGCAAAACTGAAAGTGAAACTAAGAAGGGCTGGACCAACTGTAACTACACAGAAAAGGTTTGACATCAGCAAATTGAAGGACCCCCTTACCAGAAAAGCTTTTGCGGCCGACATTGAAAAACGATATCAATTTGCCAAAAGCCAGGAAAAGACATTGACTGATGATATAGACCAGAATTTTAACACCATTTCAACAATATATAAGGAAAGTAGCAAAACATGCTTAGGATTCCAGGAAAGGAAGAAGCAAGACTGGATAACACCAGAAACACTAAACACCATAAAGATGAGAAAGGAAATGAAAAGAAAGAAAACAGAAGCGAAGTCCCCCAGGTTAAAGCAACTATATAGCGAACAGTACAGTCAACTGGACAGGGAAGTTAAACGCCAAACCCGAGCCAACAAAAGGAATTTCCTAGACGATCTTGCAAAACAGGCAGAAGAGGCAGCACTGAGAAATGAACAAAGCACAGTATACAAAATAACTAAATTCATCAGCGGAAAACAAGGTGCAAACAATATTACATTAGTAAGAGATAAGCAAGGAAATCTCATCAAGACAGCGGAGGGACAGGAAACAAGATGGGCATGAACATTATAGAGCAGTGCTCAGAATGGCAAAGACAGCTTTACATAAATTTTGTTGATTTTGAAAAGGCTTTTGACAGCATACATAGGGACAGTTTATGGAAAATACTGAGGGCTTATGGAATTCCAAGCTGCATAGTGTCAATCATAAAAAGCCTCTATGCCAACTTTACGTGTAGTGTTGGGCAGAGCAACCTAACCTTCGAGGTCAAGACAGCAGTACGACAGGGATGCCCCTTATCAACCACTCTATTTTTAACAGTCATAGACTGGGTGATGCGCCAGACAACAGAGGGCAGTCCAAGAGGAATAAGATGGACTACATTTTCAACATTGGAAGATCTGGAATATGCAGATGACATTGCACTGCTGGCACATTCACATCAACACATCCAGGAAAAAACGGATAGACTTAATAAATTTAGCCAGCAGGTGGGCTTGAACATCAATTTAAAGAAGTCTGAGGTCATGACGCTCAATGGGAGCAACCCTGAGCCCATATCAGTAAGGAATCAGCAACTGGTACAGAGAGATACCTTCACATACCTAGGAAGCATAGTAACACCAGACGGTGGGGCAGGCAAAGACATCAACATCAGAATGAATAAGGCAAAAACAGCCTTCTTTAGCCTAAATAACATCTGGAAGTCCTCCCAATACAGCACAAGCACAAAATTAAGATTATACCAGAGTTGCGTGCTTTCTGTGCTTCTCTATGGTGCGGAATGCTGGAGAGTCACAGAGAAGGAAATGTCAAAATTGTCCTCTTTTCACACAACATGCCTAAGAAAAATTCACCGAATCTTTTGGCCGAATACCATCACCAACCAAGATCTGCTTACTCGTAGCAAGCAAGAGGACATGCATACCATCATAGCTGGCAGACGCTGGAGCTGGGTTGGTCATGTCCTCAGAAGAGACTCCGATGCCATCACAAGAACAGCTATGCTTTGGACCCCTGAAAGAAAGCGAAAGAGAGGCCGACCAAAAACAACTTGGCGGAGGACTGTGGAGGCTGAGATGCAAAGAATGAACCAGAGTTGGTGCACTGTACGAAGGATGGCCACCGACCGTGCAAAGTGGAATCAATTTGTTGTTGCCCTACAAGACGCCACTAGGCGTGATGGCCACTGACTGCTTTGACGGTCGGCGGTTAAGGATCGAAGAAGAAGAAGAATACAATTATTGTCTAACTTTCAACCACAGTTGCACCCCCTTAGCTGTTGTTGAAAGTTAATGTACTCTCTCGAAAATAGAAAAAGTGCGCAAATGACGGTGTGCAAAATGTGACTGACCGACCGACCGACCGGCGGGAATTATGGTATTGGATTATTACTGAAGGGGGTGTAAAATTGATAAGAATATAGCTAATATCTGCTTGATAGCAGAGAAATAAAACGAGACGACCACGGAAATTGCGAGTGATTTAGTACACACAACAAATGTAACTGACTACTGCCGGAGAGGAGAAGAGATCGACCGAATTTTTATGTGACACCACCTACCTACTTCGGTATCAGTCTACCTACCTTCACTTTAACAATATTATATTACATGGGCATACTTATTTGCTCTTAATTTATTTGTAATTCCGGACAGAAATGTCAGATGTCTAGAATGCCTAATTATTTTTTCTCCCTGTATAATCAATACAGCTCTTTCGTTCATTTTCTCTATAATGTCAAATGAAATATGTGCTTTTTTGTGTGTCATCCTGTATAAATATTATTGCTAGTTTGTTCGTTTTTTTCTCTCCATCTTTCTGTCTGTCTTTCTATATGATTGTCTCTCTGTCCACTTGCATGTCTGCATTTCTATCTGCCTCTATTTTATTTTATGTCTTTCTCTTAAAATCTATCTACATATATTTCTATATATCTAGGGTATATGTATTTCATTTTTTGGGTTGTTAAATCGCTAGCATAAATTATAATATAATTATAACCCTGACAAAAATGAGAGCCGCGGTAACATGGTGGTTAGTGCACTGGCTTCCTAGCTCAGTAGTCCATGGTTCGATCCCCATATGAGGTTGGATTTTTCTTAGGCCGCAAATGGCTCCTGGGTCTACCCAGCCCCAATTGGGTACCAGAGCAACTTCTGGGAAGGTTAAGGCTGCCGGCGTGATGCTGACCACATCACCCCTTGTGTGCTGACGTTCGAGAAAATATGGGCCTAACACCATATTCGCAATATACCTCAATGGGCGTGTAACGGGATCCTTTACCTTTATACTGAAAAAAATAATGTGCAGCTTCAAAATTTCTTCCAGAACATATCCCATTGTTCTATTTATTCATATATTCCGCGCCAACTTGCGTATGAGGCAAATATTATTCAATTGCGTAGTATATAGCTTTTTATGCAGAAAACATAATTGGTCTATTTCACGTTCTACTTGTTGGTGTCTAAGATTACATGTGCACTGTGTTTTTTTTTTTTTTTAAACGAGCCTTCATTCAGACCGACCGGCTTAATGATTTTCTTGATCTTCTGGTCAGATGACCGGTTCCCTTCCTCGGTGACTTTGCCTCCTCTAGCTTAGGCGCAGTCAGTTGTCAGCTGGGTTGGCTGGACCGTGAGGGTACCAGGTTTCGAAGATTGTAACACTGGCTTGAGAAGCAGCTACCTCGACCCTCACAACCGGTACGTCTATAGAAGAAATAAGTCTGATAAAAGATTCTTTAAAAATTCTTACGCCAAATAGAAGTAAGAAAGTGAATTCTTCTGTGTTACGCCTAGCCATTCCAAACATTTGGAAGTTAACCGTGGACAACTAGTAGACCAATAGGAAAATTCGTGTATGCCACACCAATGTGGTTTAATAGTAGAATGTTAAGAAAACCAGGGACGATAAAAGAGAGGTGAAGATTTCATCCAAGAGGTGAGCGTCGGAGGAAGCTTATTACCCATAGTAGAAGGTGGTGAGTTGTCGGAGGAAGCTTATTACCCATAGTAGAAGGTGGTGAGTCGTCGGAGGAAGCTTATTAACCATAGTAGAAGGTGGTGAGTCGTCGGAGGAAGCTTATTACCCATAGTAGAAGGAAGTAATTCATATTGTTTGGACACGTTATGAGAAGAACAACGCTGTAATATTTTGTAATAACATGAAAGTGTGAAGACAAAAAGATAAGAGGACGAGATTTCTATGTCTGACGTAAATTCTTTATTCTGCATTCATATTGACGTCATTTTTCCATGTTTCGTATAAATGTAGTGTCGGAATATGGATGGTTCTGATTAGCTTCCTCATATTCTGACGTTTTTTGTCGTATGATAACGTAGGAATTGTCGAAGCTACATCAAGAAGTAGAAAACTAGACAACAGACGTGAGTGGCTTACCCAGGACTCGAACCCAGGTCCTTCCGTGCGACAACCCCGCCTAGCTATGCAAGCGAATCACACTATCCTCCCTGCCATTTGGGCATCACCAAAAATGATGCTTCGATGACGGGTCATTAGTGTCATTTTCTGTTGTCTAGTTTTCTACTTCTTTATTTCTTACGAGTGCCTGAAAACATACCTTTATGTTTGTCTAAAATTTATTTGCTGAGGATATAGAGCAGTGGAGGACCATGTCTGCTGATGCTTCCACCAATGCACCCTTACGACCAATGACGGATTACGGGCTGAGATGATATATATATATATATATCCTTATTTTTGTATGGTATAGAAGCATGGACAATGAACAAGCAAATAGAGGAAAGAATTAAGGCCTTTTATATGTGGATATATAGAAGAATGGGGCACGTCTCATTGAAAGAGAAAAAAACAAATAAAGAGGCCCTAGGAATGACAAGAGAATTAATAATGGAGACCAAAATTAGACGGCTAAAATATTTAGGTCATTTAAAAAGACATAACACCTTCCTGAAGACCATAATAGAAGGAAGAGTTGAAGGCAAATGTTCAAGAGGAAGACAGCGCTATAAGTAGGAAGATAACATCAAGAGATAATTAGGACAGTCTTCCAGAGAGCTCCATCAAGGTAAGAGACAGGAGACGAGGGAGATCCATAGCAACCGACCTTCGATGCGGAGGATGATGAACATGGCTTTGTTCGTGGCTTTGTTTACATATTTATTGATACGAATTTGAAGAGCAAAAATTTTATAAAAAAAACAGACTTTTGTATTTGTTTTCGAGTTTTAAAACTGCAACCAAGCTAGAATAAGTTCCAATTCCCAGCGCTGGCGAGAAAGAAAGAAAAATCAAACCGAATGGTAACTGTCAAGTGCTTAGCTGTGAGTGCACATTGACAAATATATATATTATATTATACAGGGTGTCCATAAAAGATTGTACCCTTTTTACACAAATTACACTAGTCAACAACCAAAATGTACCAGAAATGAAAATAGCTGATCTTAACTAATTTTGGTGTGCTGAAAACGAAAATGACATTAAAAAATGTTGATTGGCTCTAGTTTTCAAGATATATGCTACTAGTTTATTTAATTACGGTCAATTTATAAATATATATATATATATATATATATATATTTATATATATATATATATATATATATATATATATATATATATATATATATATATATATATATATATATATATATATATATATATATATGACGCAACTGTTGTGGGCGATTGCATAACTTTTTCTAATGACCAATAAAAATGTAACTAGAAGTTGATGATGCAATCGTACCTATGATTACATCACCTTTGTGTATAAATATCTTATCTCTGATAAAATTTTGCCATTAGTTAGTGCATTTGTCCTTATCAAAAGTATCGTAGTTAGAAATGCCTAGGACATGTGAGAACAGTGCTAATAATTTCTGTTATATATGTGGTGAGGTGACATTTCTATCACAAAAACGAAATATAACTAAAGTGATTAAGAAGGCGTACAGTTTGCATTTTGGCTGCAGAATAGGAGATCAAGATAAGAGCTGGGCGCCACACATATGCTGCAATACATGTGCAGCACATCTTAAACTGTGGTTGACTGGAAAAAGGCGAGCTATGCCTTTTGCAGTCCCAATGAAAATGAGAGAGCCCACTGATCATCTCAACAACTGTTACTTTTGCATGGTCTCTTCAATTGGGAAAGGCATATCAAAGAAGAAAAAATGGACTCTGGAATATCCAAACATCCCCTCTGCAATACGTCCGGTACCACATGGCGATGACCTACCAGTTCCCAAAGTGCCAGAATCATTTTCAGCTGCTTCCACTGATGAAGAAGAGGACATTGGTGGTCCTGAACCCTCAACCTCAAGCGACCCAGATTTTGAGCAAACTACATCCACTAAACCACACCCAAGGTGAACTGAATGATCTTGTAAGAGATCTGAATTTACCGAAGAACAAGGCGGAGCTTTTGGGTTCCAGATTGAAACAGTGGAATCTCCTGGCAGAAGATGTTACAATTTCTGTGTATAGGAACCGCCAGAAGCCGCTTATTACATTCTTTTTCAAAGAGGGTGACCTTTCTGCGTGCCACAACATTTCTGGTTTAATGGCAGCCCTCAAAATCAATTACATACCGGAAGAGTGGAGGCTTTTCATTGATTCATCCAAGACGAGACTTAAAGCTGTTTTGTTGAATAATGGTAATGTGTTACCGTCAATTCCAGTTGGTCACGCAGTTCATATGAAAGAAACTTATGAAAACATTAAGCAGCTTTTGAAGTGTATAAACTACGATCATCATCATTGGTCACTTTGCGGTGACTTAAAAGTGGTCGCCCTTTTGCTTGGACTACAGGGTGGATACATCAAGTACTGTTGCTTTCTCTGTGAGTGGGATAGCCGTGCACGAAGTGACCATTACATCAGAAGACATTGGCCAATCAGGCAGTCATTGCAGCCTGGCAGTAAGAACGTTGAGAACCCAGCACTTGTCGACACCAGCAAGATTTTGTTGCCACCCTTGCACATTAAGCTGGATCTCATGAAAAACTTTGTCAAGGCAATGGAGAAAACAGATGATGCTTTCAAATACCTCATCAGAAAATTTCCAAGACTGAGTGAAGCTAAAATAAGAGAGGGAGTATTTGTTGGTCCGCAAATTCGAAAACTTCTTCATGATGACGAGTTTCTTTGCGTGTTGCATGGCAAGGAAAAAGCAGCATGGCTAGCATTTAAGTCAGTGGTGGACAATTTTCTTGGAAACAACAGATCTGATAATTACAATGAAATTGTAGAAAATCTCCTTCTGAAGTATAAGTGTCTTGGCTGCAACATCTCTTTGAAAATTCATTTCTGGATTCTCATCTAGATTTCTTTACGTCAAACTGTGGAGCGGTCAGTGATGAGCATGGTGAACGATTTCACCAGGACATTGCTGCTATGGAGACAAGGTATCAAGGCAATTGGAACCCTTCAATGCTTGCTGATTACTGTTGGACTGTGACAAGAGACACCTCATCGATTGACTACAAGAAGCAAGCAAAGAGAGCTTGAACAGCGACTGAATAATGACGGAATGGGTTCAAATGTGCCTTTTTAAAAGTACACATAACTTTTGAAAATTTGTTGACTAGTGTTATTCTCGGCCCCATGACGTGGTACGAGGATGCTTTCTATCACAAAAGTAAGATAATTTCTGCAAGTTTGTAAGCATACCTTACAAAGACTCATAAAGTGCGCATGCGCGCAGCGGGTATATCGTGAAACTTTCGCAGTTGAGTTGCAACCGGTAATTGTTACATGTCTCTTAACACACTGGTCATGTAGGTGAAAAAGAAAAGAAATAGGTTCATTCTTTTTGAGTCTTTGTAAGGTATGCTTAAAAACTTGCAGAGATTATCTTACTTCTGTGATAGAAAGCATCCTCGTAGCACATCATGGGGCCGAGAATAAATTTTTTGAAAAGGCTACAATCTTTTATGGACACCCTGTACTTGAAGCGACAAACACTGCTTGTTATTCACAGCTAATGTTAACTCACTGAACTCCAACATATAGGCATGATATCCGACGACTTGATGTCACAAACTTTATCATAAACACAATGACACAGGCAGACTGCCGCTTTGACCATGAATAATAAGAAATTCACAATGTATGGGTGCATAATTGGAACATCATTCAATTTAACGAATTTCACTGTAACTCAATATACTTTCTACTGTCTACTTTCCTTCATCCAACAAACCTTCACTCTCCACATAATCCCTCCTAGCTCCAATCTCTCTCTCGAATGCCTTCCCACACATTACCATTTTCACACCTGACCAGTCTTCACCACCACTTCGTTCACAAAAACCCAGTCATGCCCATGAACTCAACATTAGTTCTTACTGCTACTATTGCATTCATGCCCACAGTCAAACTTAACATTCACTCACTTCAACTCACAACTTACATAACAACATCTAGCTCCTGCCGGAGCATGAGTACTGACATTCATTCTGTAAACGGTTCGTGACAGTAACACTTGGGAATCATGTCCCAACTGGGATGCACATAACCCATGTGGGAACATACACTTACAGTTTCAAAGATGTCAAAGGACCAAAAACAAGGGACCACATGTAATAATCATAGTGTCTCCTGGTATCATGCAGTGCATTAGAATTAGCTATCAATGTTATGCTTTATAGGATAAGTTAAGGGGTTTGACCATTTCATGAGGATGGAGCGCAATAAATTACCGCTACGTACCTATGGCAGTAGAAGATGTAGCTTCAGAGTAAGGGGATCAGGATGTAGACTGATAGATAAAGTTAAGGAAATCCTACACCACCACGTGCTCACATCAGCCAGTGTGACATCACTTCACTATCATAAATCCTACATCTCCACGTGCTCACATCAGCCAGTGTGACACACACCACTATCAGAAATCCTACAACACCACGTGCTCACATCAGCCAGTGTGATACACACCACTATCAGAAATCCTACAACACCACGTGCTCACATCAGCCAGTGTGACACACACCACTATCAGAAATCCTACAACACCACGTGCTCACATCAGCCAGTGTGACACACACCACTATCAGAAATCCTACAACACCACGTGCTCACATCAGCCAGTGTGATACACACCACTATCAGAAATCCTACAACACCACGTGCTCACATCAGCCAGTGTGACACACACCACTATCAGAAATCCTACAACACCACGTGCTCACATCAGCCAGTGTGACACACACCACTATCAGAAATCCTACAACACCACGTGCTCACATCAGCCAGTGTGACATCACTTCACTATCAGAAATCCTACAACACCACATGCTCACATCAGCCAGTGTGATACACACCACTATCAGAAATCCTAAAACACCACGTGCTCACATCAGCCAGTGTGACACACTGCACTAACAGAAATCCTGCAACACCACGTTCTCACATCAGCCAATGTGACACACTTCACTATCAGAAATCCTACAACACCACATGCTCACATCAGCCAGTGTGACACACTTCACTATCAGAAATCCTGAACCACCACGTGCTCACATCAGCCAGTGTGACATCACTGCACTATCAGAAATCCTACAACACCACGAGTAGCCACAGAATTTTCAGAACATCTAGCTTCGATTTCTAGACCATTGTACTAGTGGAATTACTTAGTATTTCGATTGGAGATAGTGAATTTCTGTGTTGCGGTAAACATTATACTAGCATTTTTGAGTGATTTAATTGTTAAAGTTCGTCATTATATTTCACTAGAATTTACTGTGTTAATTGGCTAGCAGATTAATATATATATATATATATATATATATATATATATATATATATATATATATATATATATATATATATATATATATATATATATATATATATATATATATATATATATATATATATATATATAGCTAATTCTTCCAGCTGTAACGAAAATTTAATTAATTGCTATTAACCAGTAAGAGATATTTTAATTGACTAGTAAATGTACTATTTATTATGAGTACTGACGAAATATATATTTATTTCTAATTCATTGGAGTAATTTTATAAATGACTAGCGCTTATTTCACGGGGTTTTTTTTTAAACGATAAAATAAAATATACACTTGTGGTTTCCAATTAAATTTAATAACCGAGTGGATAATAAAATTATACCTTTACGCGGGTTAGGATAGATACTGATAGTGTGATTAAATGCTTTGTATTTTCTTCCTATAAATCCAGTACGGATCCCAACCCAAAACTACCAGCGGCCTAAATCTGAGAGAAAACGGGTCTAAGTGTACGTCCAATAGACGCAAAACAAACATTCTTATGCAAATAGCGGGTCTTCGAGGTTGACCTGTTCGGCTCTCTTGTTTACCTAGAAAGAGAGAGAGAGTACCAACAAAAGACTATAAGAATAATTGTAACTGGACCTATTTATTTTTCCATTTTCATATACATTCAGCCAGCCGTGGCAAAATTGTCAACAATTAACATTTCCCAACTACCGATCACTGTGGTGTGACGAGGATTTTTATCCCGAGAGATTTACATACCTGACATTCTCTTTAAGTATTGTAATTACACGCTAATGACACTGTGAACACTAGATCTCGTAATTATTTTCTTACCTGAACTAATTGATGTGAAATAAACAGATCCAATTAACAGTAACGAAGTAAGCGTTCCCCAAATAACAGGATTAATCAGACTTTGAGGAGCTGGGGCTTACTTTGCCAAAACACAACCTAACACTGGATTTGCTGTTTGTACCACGGAGATATGTTCCAGATGTTGTTAATCAACAATTAGGTAAGGGCGAATAAATGTGGCCACAGGTTGTCTGAAGCGAGAGAAAGAAGGAATGAATAATTCTTCTATTGTATAATCATTGTACTCACTTTGTTTTGCCTTTCTTTTGTTTTGCTAATACTGTTATTTTCAGAATAGATCAATTAGGAACACTGTTCTTTACAGTATAGCCAAGTTCTATACCATAATGCTAATCTTTTGACCTTTTGGGGGTTAATTAACTTCTTCTGGTCTGATCTTGTCTCAACAGAGGGGATTGCACTTATGGGGTTTATTTCTTTATGATTTCAGTACCCTATGATTTTTTCTATTGCTATTGATACTAGATGTTGTGAAGTTTTTCTACAGTAAATAAACTTAACATAAAACTTAATTACCGGTGTTGGTCAGCTCGGTCCAATATCCCTACTCCATCAATATAGTTTCACGTTTGTGCGTCAAGTTGTCGTCACTTGTGTGTGTGTGTGTGTGTGTGTGTGTGTGTGTGTGTGTGTGTGTGTGTGTGTGTGTGTGTGTATGATTGGTTATAGTGTATATGTTAATATATACAGAAAGGTAAACTGTCTGATAAACAAATTTCATTCGTAGAGATAGGCTGGACTAGAGTATCTTCTCAATCCAGGGACAGACTCTACCTTTTCACCATTTCACTCGTGAAATCTATTTCTTTACCTATCTCTCACTACGTTATCACCTTTTCCAGTTCTATTCAGACGGGACCAGAATCTATCTTAATCACCTATCCAAAATCTACGACAATCATCTTAATGATGTATTGTCAGTGTTAACAAATTCATGTTATCATCTTAATGTTGTATTGTCAGTGTTAAAATGTTTATGTTATCATCTTAATGTTGTATTGTCAGTGTTAACATATTCATGGTATCATCTTAATGTTGTATTGTCAGTGTTAATATATTCATTGTCACATGATGTTTTACAACTGTGACTCAGCTGTGCCTCACATGCAGCATGTATGGATATTAGGGGGTGAGTGATGGTCATTGTTGAGGATGTCATGTCACACGAAGCTAAACTAAAGATAGCCAGTCATGTGACTGAGGACTGCGCAAGGGGATTGCGTGAGGATAGTTCAACCGGACAGTGTGTTCGTGGGAGACCAGCAAGATGGCCGTCGAAGGAAGACGTATATGGAGAAGATGATGGATGACCTTCTCTGTCTGGCTTATACCTGCTAGGTTTTGTCCAGCGTGATGCTGGAGATATTTCAGACCGTTTAGTATGAGTTCTTTTGTAAGTCAGTGAGTCGTTTGACGTAGCGTCTCTTAGTACGTTGATCCCTGTTATATTTCAGTGCCAGTAGCGAGTTGTGCGCTATATTGATCTTGTGAACTTAGTAGGGTATTTCGATAATGTCGTTTAGATATTGTTAGCCAGTTATTTTGGTTTTATGCATTCGCACTGTGCCCGTTATATTTGTATGCTGATATTTGTCAGATTGTTGAACAGATATATATTGAGATTGCCAGACTTTATAATAGTTATTCTTTATATATGGTGTCTCTAAGATTGTTTAGAGCGTGACCTCTCGCATTATAGCGCGAGCCTTCTGTATAGGACTCTAGTCGCAGTGTGGTGTAGCGTTTATTACTTTCAGTCATGTACGCTCCCCCAAACGCTACACACACTTATTAGCTGCAACATTTATACAGCACTTATTCATGCGACATTGATGTTATCATCTTAATGTTGTATTGTCAGTGTTAACATGTTCATTTTATCATCTTGATGTTGTATTGACAGTGTTAACGTTGTATTGTCAGTGTTAACATGTTTATGTTATCATCTTAATGTTGTATTGTCAGTGTTCACATGTTCATGTTATCATTTTAATGTTATATTGTCCGTGTTAACATGTTCATGTTATCATCTTAATGTTGTTTTGTCAGTGTTAACATGTTCATGTTATCATCTTAATGTTGTATTGTCAGTGTTAACATGTTCGTGATATCATCTTAATGTTGAATTAACATATTCATGTTATCATTTTAGTGTTGTATCTTCAATGTTAACATATTCATGTTATCATTTTAGTGATGAATCCTCAGTTTTATCACGTTCAAGTTATCATTTCAGTGTTGTATCTTCAGTGTTAACATAATGATCTTTTCAGTAGAGGTTGAACTGAACATCAATCAATCAATACTCTTTAGCTTCCCAAGGAGCATAGGCCTTCAACAAACACATGCCAAGTCTTCCTGTCCTGTGCCATCCGCTCAAGTTCTTTATATGTTTTCCTCATCATTTTCAGCTCTGTTTCCAGCTCTCTTCCCCATGTGTTTTTTGGTCTACCTCTGCCTCTCTTTCCCTGTGGATTCCAGAACAAGGACTGCCGTGTAATGCTATCAACAGGTTTCCTCAGTGTGTGTCCTATCCATCGCCAGCGTCGTCTTAACTCTTGTTCCACTCGTTTTTGTCTAGTTCTTGTCATCAATTCCACATTTGTGACTTTGTCATACCATTTCAGTCCTATTCTACGCCAGCACCCGTTTATAAAAGTCTGTAGCTTTTTGGTTGTTTTTTTTTTTTGTTGTTCTCCATGTCTCAGAGCCATACAATAGGACTGACTTCACATTTGAGTTGAAGATTCTTATTTTCATGTTGGACTTGATTTCTCTTGTTCTCCATATGTTTCCCAATGCAATAAAAGCTCTTCTTGCTTTTTGTTTTTTTATTTTGATATCCCTGTCTGTCCCTCCAACTTTGTCTATATTACTTCCAAGATATGTGTACGATTCTGTTACGGTCTCCGCTGTATCTCTTATGTCTAGATGGTATTAAAAGATTCAGCACCGTAGGACGTGAGTTATTGGGTTGCTTGTCAATTCTTCTTTTGATATTATGATTCATCCATTCTAATTCCGGCTTGTAGTTCGAGTGCAGTTTTAAGCCATTATTGTGTGATTTAATTATAATTCTATTCAGTGTCGTTATTATTTATTATTCCTTTGGCAGTGTTTATTATTATAGTTAGACTTCTGAAATACCTGTGATAATCTGGACTGACCTTGCAAGGATTAATGACAGTCACAGCACAGAATGAGAACTTGAATAATTCAGGCAATCAACAAGTTCCAATGACGACTGAACATTTTAATATACATGTCTTTTATCCACAATGAGCGTAACACAATTCTCACACATTAACTTGGCTTTAACGTAGTACTAAGCTCTACGAAATGTTCGTCCCACAGACTTATTCGTCTGGGTTAACCGTTAAGTCTCTAGCGTAATGAAGTTTGCAACCAACTCCTATTAAATCCGATCCTGGGAATTATTATCCCTTCCCATTACTAGTGAGTTTATTATCCGTAAATCTATAGATCCTGTCTATGTTTAATTATTCAACATCTTTGGCTTCCATTGCCAGGCTTTAACTGCCATATATATATAAGTTCACCTTGAACGTAATCTGCGTTATTCGCGATTCTAATCTGGACTTTATCTTGTCCTATATTTAATTTGATACGGATTATTACGCTATTGTACACTTCCCAGTGGATCTACCGTTCCACATATATTCTTAATCAGTGGCTGTGCCACATATTGAAAAACACAATCCTTAAGTGGTTTTACCACATATTCCAACACTGCCGTTCGGCTCAATGGCCACACATAGACTTTCCTAGTCTTTGAACACATATCCTTATATCGGCTTAAAGCCAGAACACAACGGTTCTACACTTGAGTAAGTGGCTATGCCACACATATTGAAAACACTGTCCATAAGTGGTTATACCACACATTGAAACACTGCTGGATGGCACGCCGGCCATCAGGCCCGCAGGCCATAGGTAGACTAATGTAACTAGGCTTGACGCGTCATATCTTGAACTGCGCGATTTTCAGTATTAGTTCAATTGAGGAGTTCCGTGGTGCAGGCATGCGAATGTCTGCAGCTATTCACCTGTCTGCAAGCCGCGAAACAGTCCTCAACATCATCCCCCCCGCTCTCAAACGTGACACTCGTGGCACGTGTGCGAGTGATGGCGAAGATGTGACCGACTATTTTTTTTTTTTTTTTTCTTAACCAGCGGCACTTGGGCTTTCAGCCCTTCGGCCCAATGACATGTCATTGCGAGGCTGGGGAACCTGAGGACTTTCCTTCCAACCCGGTCAGGAGCTTCGCTCCTTCCCATCCACAGAGGGTTTATCACAGGAGCCGTTCAGGCTATTCAGTCAAATTTCCGGCCGTAAACATTTCTTCAAACGCCGACGCCCGGGTTTGAACCATGAACACCTGGTCGCCAGTACAACGCCGAAGCCATTACACCAGCGCGGCTCCCGACCGACTATAATATATGCATGTTATCTATCGTCAAGAATGATACAATGAAATTAATATTCACAATTAGAAATGTCAATTATTAAATTATGTTGACTGTCAACAACACGACAAGAAAGTTATCTCAATCCTGTGATGAGAAGTTCCTGGATAATAAGTCTGCGAGGTTATTATCAGTACCTGAAATCGGTATAATGTCAAATGCGAATTCTTGTAGCAATAGGAACCATCTATGAATTCTTGCGTTTTTCATAGTTCTCGCAGTAATAAAAGTGAGCGGACTGTGGTCTGTGTAAATAAAGAACTTTCTTCCTATCAAGTACTTAGACAGTTTTTCTAAGCACCACACCACCGCGAGCAGTTCGCGCTCTCCTGTTGCGTATTTTTGTTCCGCAGGTGTAAGCTTACGTGAGACAAACAAGCATGGATGTAGTATCCCTTCATAGCATTGAAGCAAACAACCTGCAATTCCGGAACTGGACGCATCTGTTTGAATCAGGAATGGTAAATTTATGTTTGGCAACAATAGGATAGGAGGATTCTTAAATAAATTCTTTATCATAATTAGAGCCACCTCGCACTGCGGTGTCCAGAATATTTTTTTTTTGGACTACCTTTGGTCAACAATCCGGACAAAGGAGCAGAAATATGTGCGAAGCGTGGTATAAATTTATGGTAATAATTAACCAACCCAAGTAAACTTCTTACTTGTTTCTTAGATGATGGAGTAGCAATCTCCAGTATGCGCTTGACTGTATTGTCATCAGGGTGTAATCTATGGTTACCTATGCGGTGACCCAGAAAAGTGATCTCCTGACAACCTATCTGGACCTTCGAAGGTCTTACAGTCAAACCGTGTAGTCGTAATGTAAGGAAAAGAGAAGATAAACCGGTAATATGGTCTTCCTGGTACATCAGTGATCTGTAAGGGTGCCGTATGGAATCTGCCCTTACGTGATATACTCTGACATGTCGTACATGACCTACAGTATAACTTTGTGTCCTTATTGACACCAGGCCAATAGAATTGCGACGTGACTCTAAATAAAGTTCTTTTAATACCCATGTGCCCTGCCATGGGAGAGTCATGCCCTGTTTGTAACACCAAAGGTTGCAATTGTTTTGGAACGATTATCTGATGAATAATCGAAGTACCATTATCATAGTATCTTGTTAGTATTGATTTTTTAATTTGAAACCAATGTTGTGCTGATTTCGTATATTTACTAACTTTTTTTTCTGCTAGCGCAAATAAACGCTGTAAACTTGGATCATTTCTTTGTTTTTCAGCAAACGCCGCTGGTGCTTCAGCAACGACGTCGGGAGACATTATTGTCTCTATTATAGGTGTAGGTTGGGTATCTATCTCTGTAGCCAACTGTTGTGCTCTGGTGACAACAGTATTTGCCACCAATGGGTGAGATGCAACCCATCTCGTAATATCATCTGGAGTGCAATCTCTAACTCCAGGTATGTTACCTAAGATTATCTCAGCCATGGGAGCTCTTAACCCGCAAGCATACACCATACCTGTATAAAATGGTGTATCGATATAGACATGTGCTATTGGATATTCTTCTATATTCCCTCCAAATGTGATACATTTAACAGTTTTACCCGTAAATGCAGAGGGCTCGATAAGCGAGTGTTGTATGCCAACAGTAGAAGAGCCGGAGTCTCGTAAAACTCTTACTTCTCTTCCATATAAGTATGCCTTGTGGTATGTGAGACGACCCAAATTCTCACAAGCAGACATAGAAGACATTGCATGTCCACACCGAAGTGTATTTTTCCTCTCTGATATCAGATGTGATTGACAAACATAACAAGAGTCATCTAACATACTGCATGCATTAGCATGTTTGTTATCATCATTATCATGCTCTCTTTTGGTAGTACATGCATTAGCATGACCATGTTTGTCATTATTCCTTGAAGACGATCTAGAATGATTTGTTTTCTTTTTGCCTGATTTTGTATTATAATGAAAATCAGTTGACTCATTATTATCATCATTCCTTTTACATGATGATCCATGATCATTGTAATCCCTGTAATAGTCTTTGTGATAATCATCACGACCCCTGCCCATGTGGCCTCCACGATCATGAGGTGAATAACCTCGATAACTCCGACGATAGAATCTTGACGGTGAGTGATACCGAGGGAAGTTGTAAGACCCCCGATATTCTTGACGAAAATGTGTACGATATCGACCGTCTGTGCTCTTTGATCTAGGTCGGTGATCATACGATCTATGATCATGGAGTGCTGCACACGCAGGCAAAGGATCTCGAGGACCAGATCGATGGATCTCCTTATTCGGGTGTGCCACGACAAACTGTCTACCGAACTTTTCGTATTCCTCAATAGAGTTAGGGTGTCTCTCTTGTAAGAAGGATTCTAAATCATGACTACATGAGGAGAGCACTTTATCACGTAGCATGAGATCCATCAACCCCTCATATGATTTTGTAATACCTGATAATTCTATCCATCTGTTGAAAAAATGTTTAATGGACGCAATAAATTCCATAAAGTCAGCATCCTTACTAGGCTTAGCCGTATGGAAACGATCTCGGAATCCAGATTCAGTTAACTGGAACCGTCTAAGAAGTACTTCTTTTACGACATCAAAATCGTTTCTGCTTTTCTCTTCTAGATTCATGAAAACCTTGAGTGAGTCCCCGGTTAAAAAATCAATCAAAAGACTACTCCATCTTTCCTTAGGTATGTTTAAACCTGTAACTTTCATAATAAATCTTGATAAAAATGAATCGACGCAATCTCTAGATTGGTCGAAATGTGGCATCTTCAATTTTGGATAAAATAAATTTGAATTAGCTGAAGGTTTGGACTGCTCTGATTGCACCCTAGCCAATTCAACCGCCTTTTCATTCTCAGCGTTTAATCTTAAAGTCTCAAGCTCCATAGCATGTTTATGTGCCTGATCTATTTGAAGGAGTTCCATTCTCCGTATTTCCATTCTTTCTCTATCTAATTCTCTCTCCTTTTCTTGTTGAGCCATTTCTTTATCTTTTTGAGCCAATTCTTTCTCCTTTAGTTCTTTTTGTAATTCTCTTTCTTTTTCTTGTTGCGCCAATTCCAACTTTTTAAGTTCGTGTTGTTCAATTCTGTCCTGTTGAGACAAATGCTTTTCATATCTCGTTTCAGCAAAAGTCTGAAGATCAGAACCCGATTTACCTAGGCTTTGTCCAATCTTAATAAAATCTTCAAACGTAGACATGGTGCTACTTTCCTCAATAAGTTATCTAAGTATATTATTTGTTAATAAATATACTATGAACATATGAGCTTAATTAAATCAAAGTAACTATGATATTTATTATAGCCAGAGACAAGAAAAGGTGACGATAAACAATTAATGGTACAAGCAAATGGACACAAATGAAATGATATATTCAATCATACGACGCTATGAAACAGATAAAAGAAACTAAGTAGGTACTGGACATATTAGTTAAAGAAATAAAATGATTAAAATAACATTACAAAAAATTTTACGATACAAGTCGTCTTCCACCAACAAAGAGACAGAGAGATTTTAGATCACAACGAATAAAATAGTAAGACCAAACGGAAACTAGGCTATGTAAATTAAATGACGTAGTCACGTGACGTCACGTCTAACACGCAAAGTGGTTATATTGCTAACTGAAGAAACATTTATATCCTAACTCTAAAGAAAAAGTAATAATCAGTTAGATCCTCAGTTAGCTAATATAAGCAATTATTCCTACAAGTCGTTAAAATTAATTGAATCTTCCAACGGAATATCCAATTAATGATAAGCCCTATCCAACCGTCCCGCTAGTTACATAAAGTACACCGATAGTGAACATATAATGATAAGTACTAGAACTGCAAAATAGGACAGACAAGTGACAGTGGAGGAAAAGTTGAAGGCCAAAGCTAGTCAACTGGACAACACACACACTAATTAAAAGCTCTAATTTAGACAAGAACTTATCTTCATGTGATCAAGCCATTGTGATCAAAGAAGACCACAACAAAATTTTCCCAGCTGTTTGACTTGTTCCTATTGAGAAGCAGATGTGACCGGTTGATTGAAGATGATTCGAAATTAATATCGAACGAACTGCTGTCGAAATACTTCCCCCGTTGCTATCGACGCTTAACAAGGGTATAGTTTGTCATCCCGATTATATGTGATGGTTCAGGATCAAATACTGAATGACCTCCGATCGATTTGCTTCAGCGAAGATAGTGACCGTTGATAGTAGACTTGACTCGACCTTGAACTTCGTAACGTGATGTGTAAATTCGGGTTGCCAGATTTGACTTGCGGCTTGAATGAGACTGTTGCTGTCATTTTTGATGGAGTCATCTGTCAAGTTATTTGCTTATGTTTTTATCATAAGAATAATTGTGTCTTTACCTGCGATGTCAGGTTGATTAGGGGTTGTCTTCCCTTGTTTATTCATTCATTGTGTTTGACCTTTAGGGTCAAAGGTAGACAGTTCTGGCGTATGCCCATAGGCACGGTTTTTTAAGCGGGAGTTGAGTTAGACTTCCGGCAAGCCGTGAAGTGTCCTGGGTTTTTCTGAAGGGACCAAGGGTCCATTGTGTTTTTCGGGGAGAATCTTCGAAGTGACTGCGATGGCAGTTTTCCCCAGTGAATCTCTGTGCGTTGGAATGACAGCAGAGTTCCTTATTATGTTCTGTGGATTCGGTTACAGGTAATACCGACTTTTTCCATTACTATGCTTTCGGTGGCAGAACATGTTAGAAGATTGCCTAGTCTGTGAACTGCAGCTCACCGATCCTCCATTTCAGAACTTATATTTTGTGCTCGAGGTAGCCATCCAAGACTATTAGTCTTTATATTGTCCAGAAATCCAGTGACGAAGATATATTGTGGGAACCGCAGATTGGCGGTATTTATGTCTACAATAAGCATTACTGCAGGGTTGATGGTAACCTGCTTATCAGAAGTACACAGCTGGCGTCAGAACGAGGACTGTGTTTTTCGGCTAATGTACTACAGCCTAATACAGTGCAATTGGCGGGGAATGCCAAGTTGCACCTATGTGTCAAAGTGATTAAGGTATCTGACGCATTTAGTCAGTGATACCAGGGCGATGCCACGAACTGTCATTATTGAAGAACATTGTATTGACCATGCACGAATATTCAAATGTTTACCAGCTTGTTGAATGCCTAATGTATACCTATCGATTTCCGGTCAGCATGACCTTGTTACACTGACTGTTCCTGTTGATACCATGTGTGTTCTCGTCAATAAATGTTTTGAAACGTGCCTGCAGTGTCCAAGCATCCTTGACTACTGCATGTGAGTGTATGGGTTGCAGGGTCTACATATATACGAGCCTAAACACATTCGCGCCTTCATTCGCACCCACACTCAGTTCATCATACGCTCGCACTACACACCTAACAACATGTATACTGTCTTGGGCCAGTGATAACCTCAACAAGAGAAAAAGACAGTTACATTTCTGGTGGACCAGTTACGTGGGCTCTTCTGATACATTTCTGGTGGACCAGATCTGTGGGTTTAAGTTGGACAGAGCGAGCAATTAACATTATTGATGACATTAATGTGGTCCAGAAATTTACATTTCATGGGGCTATTTGCGTGAGAAGGACAAGTACACATTACATTTTTGATCTGTGGGTCTAAGCTACACACTGGACAGCTGTAACACACATCGCTAATTCTACACTTGCAAGTTTTGGCTACAACATTACAGAAATAGGTCATCAACTGTTGACCCAGATAAACAGTGCTAGCATTTATGTTATAATGCTGCTTGAACAACAACAGGACAAATACTGAAGTTGGCATCGAGGCGTTTGCTACGTGGACCATTGCTGCATAGAAGGCGAGTCCCTATTGTGAACAGTACTGCTGGTTGTTACACGTTGCAGTCAACAACAGACTTTTCTATGTCCGAGCATTCAAGTTACATTGTTCGAGGTCAAGTGTTTGTAAACAGTACGTGGAAATTGTAAACATTCAATGTGCAAGTCCTAAGTCGAGAAGGTCATAGTAACTTTTGTTCGTGAATACCACTTTATGCTACAGTGGATTTGACATTCAGTGCGCGCTTGACATTTTGTTTCTGTGTTCGCAAGGAGCAAGAAATTTACTTTAGTTTCAGCTGTGACTGAACTTGTTCTGCAACACATTGAAATACTGATTGCTATATATATGTTTATGTTACTTCTACTGTTTTTGTGTATTTTTCTTGTGTTTTTCTGCGGGTTTTCGGTTGGTGGGTCTTACAGTAAATATGCCACTTAATCAAGGGTTACTGTAAGCGTTCTGTAGGGATTGCAATTTTCTTAATTGAAATTTGCTAGCGACTTTTGTTGCTATTTTTTTTTTAGCTGTGACGACATGAGTTAGTGTTGTTTTCGTTATTTTTCCGTTCTTTGATTTTCGATTAGTTTTGTTTGTATCTGTTCTTCTCTCATTCCTTCCGTTTATTTCTTTACACCTTTTCGTTTATAACAGTGTAACTGTCTTTTTCTCTTGTTGAGGTGATCACTGGCCCAAGACAGTATACTTGTTGTTAGAATTGTAGTGCGAGCGTATGATGAACTGAGTGTGGGTGCGAATGAAGGCGCGAATGTGTTTAGGCTCGTATATATGAAGACCCTGCAACCCATACTCTCACATGCAGTAGTCAAGGATGCTTGGACACTGCAGGCATGTTTCAAAACATTTATTGACGAGAACACACATAGTATCAACAGGAACATTCAGTGTAACAAGGTCATGCTGACCTGAAATCGATAGGTATACAGTTGGCATTCAAAAGGTAAACATCAGAATAGACGTGCATGGTCAATAGCAATGTTCTTCAATAATGACAGTTCGTAGCGTCGCCCTTGGCATCTCTGACTAAACGCGTCAGATGCCTTAGGCACTTTGACACATAGGTGCAACTTGGCATTCCCCGCCAATTGCACATTATCAGGCTGTAATATAATAGCCGAAAGCACAGGCCTCGTGCTGACGTCGGCTGTGTACTTCTGTTAAATAGGTTATCATCAACCCTGCAGTAATGCTTATTGTAGACATAAATCCCGCCAATCTGCGGTTCCCACAATATATCTTCGTCATTGAATTTCTGGACAATATAAAGACTAACAGTCTTGGATGGCTACCTCGAGCACAAAATATAAGTTCTGTAATATATAGGATCGGTGAGCTGCAGTTCACACTAGGTAATCCTTTTACATGTTCTGCCACCGAAAAGCGTAATAATGCATAAAGGTCGGTATTACCTGGAAAATGAATCCTCAGAACATAACAAGGAACTGTCTGTCGTCATCCCGACGCACAGAGATTCACTGGGGAAAACTGCCATAGCAGTTACTTCGAAGATTCTCCCCGAAAAACAATGGACTCTTGGTCCCTTCAGAAAAACAGGACCTTCCCGGCTTGCCGGAAGTATATCTCTCCCGCTTAAAAAACCTTCCCATAGGCCTACGCCCGAACTGTCAACCTTTTGACCCTAAAGGTAAAAACACAATGAATGAATAAACAAGGGAAGACAACCCCTAATCAACCTGACATCGCAGGTAAAGACACAATTATACTTATGATAAAACATAGGCAAATAACTTGACAGATGACTCCGTCGAAAATGACAGCAACATTACTACCACCCCCCCTGTAAAAAAAAAATGAAATTTTTTTTTTTTTTAATATGTCCATGAGCAAGATAGCACCAGTATCACTTCTGTGCTCATGCAACAACTGAACCTAATATCAGGTACAATAGACGCATAAATAAGGCGTCTGAAGAGAATACAAATCATCTCTCAACATAGGGGAAAATATTTCCTTTAAGCCAAACAAACTAAGGGATACCATTCAAGAAACCTAAGTTGCTGGCAATACCAATCATATATCAAACATTACTAAATAATATAATCATAGCAATATACAAATGTCAATGCTATTTTAGCAACATATCACTGATGGATGGACAAAATGAAATTTGTTAAATTATCTAAACATCATCCAAATACATTTGTATTACAACATATTATGATATTAAGGACAGACCTAAGTCTGAAAGTGTATCAGGAAAAACTAGGACACAAGATTTAACTGGAATCATGTGGGCATCTAGACAATATGTCCGCCATCACATTATCCGAACCACGGATAGCTCGCACCGTGAAATGGAAAGGCTGAAGAGCAATAGCATAACGAGTAGATCTCGAGCTCTTCAAATCCTTACTTTGCATAGCCGTAAGAGCTTTTTGGTCGGTTTCCATAAAGAAATGCGCGCCCAGAAGGAACCTTTGTAGCTTAAGAATGGACCAAACCATAGCCAACAATTCACGGTCCAAAACCGAGTAATTCCTTTCTGCCGCATTTAGCTTCCTAGAAATATACATTACAGGATGCAGAGTTCCTGAATATTCCTGCATTAGTGCCGCTCCAATCCCAGTGGAAGAGGCATCACTACGAAGGACAAAAGTCTTATCAATCGTTGGTAGTCTTAAGATAGGATGAGATGAGAACAAATTCTTAATCTGATCCAATGAAGTTTGGCATTCTTGGGACCAACGCACCATATTAGGAGAACCTTTTTTCAATAACGTTGAAAGTGGTGCCATAATGGAGGACAGATTCTCAATGAATCTTCCATAGAATTGTATCAATCCCAAGAGACTACGCACTTGCTTTTTCGTCTTCGGAACCGAGATATTTAATATCTTTGAAATGTTTTGGTCCTCTGTCTTCAACAGACCATGACCAACTCGATGACCTAGGAAGGAAATTTCACTAAACCCAACAAAAGCTTTAGAGGGTTTAGCAGTCAAACTATGCTCACGTAGAGTAGATAGCAATTCCTTTAGACCCAAATAGTGTTCTTCCCAAGTATCGCTGAAAAGACAGATGTCGTCTAAATATGCAATGACATCTGCACGATCTGATAGAATTCGTCGCATCATGCGCACGAAAGTCGCTGAGGCGTTCATAAGCCCGAAAGGCATAAAATTCCATTGAAACAGACCCCTAGGTGTCGAAAAAGCAGTGAGAGGTTTGGCGTGTTCCGTCAATGGGACTTGCCAATAACCTTTCGACAAGTCTAGTTTAGTAAAGAATTTAGCTTTAGAAAGTCTAATAAGTAGATCATCTAATAACGGCATAGGTTCAGCATCGAACTTCGTAACTTGATTTAATTTGCGATAATCAACGCAAAGACGTATGTTATTGTCTTTCTTTCGAACAATAACTATTGACGAAGAATAAGCTGAAGTGGATGGTTCAATTATTTGTAGTTGAATCATTTCATCCAATTCTTTCTCGACTTGTGCTTGAAAATGAATAGGTATTGGGTATGGTCTTACTCTGATCGGATTACGATCAGTAAGTATGATGTCATGTTCTATGACATCTGTGTGTCCAGGAATGTCGGTAAGGACATCCTGATATGATTGTAACGTAGAGGATACTTGACGCTGTTCCTCAAAAGACAAGTTTGACGAGATTGTAACGTCTTTCCACGATTCCGTTGAAGTAAGTGGAATCGCAGGAAGAGGTAAGTTCACGTCAGAAAAAATAGTTTCCTCATCCTGTATAACGGACAGGGATGAGATGTGACCATGTTGGACTGGAGAGTCGTCCGTCGCCTGGAAAATAGGCTGCAAATAGTCTGGACGTTCAATAAACTCTGTTAGCATATTTATATGGAAGGTTTTATGCCTTCCATCCACATCGACAATATAGTCGACATCGGAAATTTTTGAGACTATAGTGTATGGACCTTTCCATGAAATGAGAAGTCTATTCTCTCTTGAGGGCAGTAAGACATATGCTTTGTCTCCAGGACAAAGTTGACGTAGGCGTCTTTTCTTATTAGCAAATCGCCTAGCTTTTTCTTTCGCAAATTCGGAAGATGAAGTTGCTAACCTGCACGATTCGATAATCTTTTCTCTAAGAGCAATGACATATTCATATGACGATTGTGTATCATCGTCAATATTACCGGAAGTTATCAAATCGTGTAACAAGGACATCGGACCACGCGGTTGCGCGCCAAAGACAAGTTCGAAAGGAGAAAACCCTGTATGCTCGTTGGGAACCTCTCTATAGGCAAAGAGGACTGCAGGTAAAACCCTGTCCCAATCTTCAGGATGATCCTCCGTTATCTTGCCAAGTAAGTTCTTTAGTGTCCTGTTAAGACGTTCTACCAATCCATTGGACATTGGATGATAAATACTACTGAGAGACCTTTTAATGTCTAGCGTAGCCATTACCTGAGACATAACGTCCGAAATTAACTGAGTGCCGTGATCCGACAGTATTTCTCCGGGGAATCCCAGACGAGAAAATACGAGCCAAAGAGCATCAGCGATATCGACAGTTGATATGCTCTTCAGAGGAATAGCCTCTGGCCAACGCGTGCACACGTCCACGCAAGTGAGGATAAATTGGTTTCCTCTGGCTGACTTAATTTTGAACGGACCAATGATGTCTATAGCCATTTTCTGAAACGGCCGAATCGGAATATCTGCAGCCTGAATAGGAGCAGCATTCTCGGACCCCTAGACTTGACCTCTTGACAAATTTTGCAAGATCGGCAATAAATTCGGATGTCTTTATTCACGAATGGCCAAAAGAAGGACGCAAGGACTCTAGTTTTAGTTCTGGAAAAACCCATGTGTCCAGCACACTGAGAATCGTGTGCATGCCGAAGAATTAAGGCTCTCATACACTTGGGCACAAGAATTTGCGAGTGCATAGACTTGTCCGAGTGTTGTACCATTCGTACCAATATACCATTCTTCATAGTGATATACGATTTGTGATTCGTATTTTGATTGGGATCCCCTTTCTTTGCAAGAAGGAAGAATTTCTTCAAAGAAGGATCCTCTTCTTGACGTTTAACAAACGAGTCATGGGAAATCACCAAGTGCTCGTCTTGGCTATCAACTTCATTACTATTATCAGATGAAGTTGGGGGATTAAGAGCTTGAGCTCTTGTCACCACTGCATTGACCGTTTGAATGTTTCTTTCTTCCCAACTAGAAATTTGTTGCGGGGTGCATTCTTTAACCCCATGAATACGACCGATTATAAGATCCGCAATAGGATTAGGAAGAAGACATGCATGGACCTCTCCTGTGAAGAAAGGAGTGTCAATCCTAATAATAGCAGTAGGATAGCTTTCCATAGTACCACCAAATGTAACACATTTGATTGTTTTTTCCAGTGGCACAGCAAGGATCTATCAGAGACTCCCTAACCCCGACGGTAGTACATCCCGAATCGAAAAGTACTGAGACTAGCCTATCATTTATTAGACCTTTATGTAAGATGAGAGATCCTCTCCCATCATGCGCAACTGTAGCAGGTAGAGCAGGAAGAGGGTGACCACAACTTAGCGTAGATACAGTCGATGAGTCAAACAATGTTAAGCATTGGGGGCATTCAGTTGCTCTCCCAAAATCGAAAGCACAACCAGTGATAGCCCTAGAGTTACCACTATCATTTACTGTATTACAGGCTCCATCAAACTCTTGTTGTGCAGAGTTTGCCTGTTGGAAAGGTCTTTTCTTGTTAAATCTAGGTCTGCCTCGATTATCGTTTCCCCTGTAATTATTTCGACTATCATTTCCCCTGTAATTGTTATCATATTGCCTATTGTAATCATCATTCCGGTTTGAATCCCGGTTTCTAAATTCACCATCGTCATAATCTTGACGTTGAGAATGATTACCTCGAAAATTTGAATAGTTATTATTTGGATAGCCTTTGCGAAAGTGTCTCAAATTATTACCACTAAAATTACGAGAACTACCATCTTGTCTCCAATACATAGACGAAGAACCATCATGTGTTGGATTACTCCGCTTCTGGGTGTAATTTTGATTACTTCCCCTATTCCAGTTTTGTTGAGCACCCTGAAATTTTTTTTTGAAATTAGGGCCATATGGTGTTGCCGAAGCAGCTGGCAACCCTTCTTTCACTTTAGAATTGCTAACTGTAGCATGGGGGTGTGCTGTGGCATACTGACAACAGTATTCCTCCATATCTTTTAAGTTTTTAGGCTTACGCTCATGAAGGAATGCAAGAAAAGAATCATTAACAGATGACAAAACCTTATCTCGCAATAATAAGTCCATTAGACCTTCATATGTTTTCTCAGTCTGAGACAACTCAACCCATCGAGTAAATGTACGACGTATCTTTGTAAAAAAATCAGAGAAATCTACTCCATTTTCTGGCAACATTGTCCTAAAACGAAGACGATAATCTTCTTCTTTTAGTTGGTATTTTTTTAGCAATGCTGCCCTGACAACATCATAATTAGTCCTCTCATGTTCGACTATTGTCATAATAGTAGTCACTGTGTCACCTGTAAAAAATGGCATCAGTTGTTCAACATATTTTTCCTTTTTTATGTTATGCGTATCGCACAAAAATTGGAATCTATCTAGATAATCTGCTACGTCATCCTTTAAAGGATTGAAATGAGGTAATTTAATCCTACTAACAAACTCCTTTGTCGTACTCGAAGTTGTTTGCTGAGCACCCTTACTCGCCAATTTCAATTTCTCTAACTCCAAAGTTGCGAGTTTTTCATCAAGTTCCATCTTCTGTTTTCTTTCCTCATGTTCCATTTTTCTAATTTCAGCCTCAGCTTGAGCTTTCTTCTCCTCTGCAGCAGCTTGAGCTTTCCTCTCCTCTGCAGCAGCTTGAGCTTTCCTCTCCTCTGCAGCAGCTTGAGCTTTCCTCTCCTCTGCAGCAGCTTGAGCTTTCCTCTCCTCTGCAGCAGCTTCTTTGTCTAATCTCTTTTGTTCAGCTTCCTTGTCTAATCTCTTTTGTTCAGCTTCAAATCTCCTTTCCTCCACCTGCATCTGCAATTTCTTTTGTTCAGCAGCAACATCAGCTTCTCTGTCTAGTCTTTTTTGTTCAGCAGCTGCTTCTCTTTCTAATCTTTTCTCTTCAGCCAGAGCTTTTTTTTCTTCTGCAGCAGCTCTTCTCTCTTCAGCAGCTAATGCTTTGTCATACTGAGCAACAGCCCATTGTTCTAACTGTTGACCAGTCTTATCTAGGGCTCTCCCTTGTGTAATAAAGTACTCTAATGTAGACATCTTGTCTACTGAGATCAGTAACTTGTAGAAGTAAATATATTAAATTATCCCACTTTAATGGGAGACAAGTCTGAAATGCTAGACTTGTATACTCACTTCACTTTATTTCACTCTCTTAGTCTTAGACAAAGACTTTGTATGGTCCTCTTGTTTATAATGTAACCCAAAAAATCACTTGAGTACCTGTGGAAAAAAAATCCCTTATATCCCACTCACTATGGGCACAAGTCTTTTTTATAAAGAACTTGAATATGTATTTCACCTTGTCTCAATCTTTGTGGATAACAAGTCTTTTATCAAAGAACTTGTATAAATATCTTATATAATAATATTTTATTAACAAACTCTATATGAAGAGTCTACCTTATCAATAATAACAATACATGACCAAGTATATGTATGTAGACTGTGCATGACAGTAATGTAGTACAAACAAAAAAAAACAAAGACAAAGATACAAAACAATACAAGTGGATACACTGTTTTAACCAAAAATGTGTAGAGAGATACACAAAAGAAAGGAGAGACCTACAGAATACAAACAAAACAAATCGAAAATCAAAACTGAAAAACAGACAAAATATTACAAAAACAACGTTAAGTACAGTTACATCACAGCTAACATCAATAGCGACCAATTGTCACTAGCAAATTTTCAAATTAAGAAAATTTGCACCTACAGAACGCTTACAGTAAGCCTCGATTAAGTGGCATATTTACTGTAAGACCCACCAACCGAAAACCCGCAGAAAAATACACAAAAACAGTAGAAGTAACATAAACATATAGCAATCAATTTCAATGTGTTGCAGAACAAGTTCAGTCACAGCTGAAACTAAAATAAATTTCTTGCTCCTTGCGAACACAGAAACGAAATGTCAAACGCGCACTGAACGTCAAATCCACTGTAGCATAAAGTGGTATTCACGAACCAAAGTTACTATGACCTTCTCGAATTAGGACTTGCACATTGAATGTTTACAATTTCCACGTACTGTTTACAAACACTTGACCTCGAACAATGTAGCTTGAATGCTCGGACATAGAAAAGTCTGTTGTTGACTGAAACGTGTAACAACCAGCAGTACTGTTCACAATAGGAACCCGCCTTCTATGCAGTTATGGTCCACGTAGCAAACGCCTAGATGTCAACTTCAGTACTTGTCTTGTTGTGGTTTATGTAGCATTATAAAATAAATGCCCGCACTGTTTATCTAGGTCAACCGTTGATGACCTATTTCTGTCCTGTTGTAGCCAAAACTTGCAAGTGTAGAATTAGCGCTGTGTGTTACGGTTGTCCCGTGTGTAGCTTAGACCCACAGATCAGAAGTGTAATGTGTACTTGTCCTTCTTGTAAATTTCTGGACAAAACTGGAGACATCATATATGTAACAGCCAACCAGGAGTGTAAATTTCTGGATCCATTAATGTCAACAATAATGTCAAATGCTCGCTCTGTTCTTTTTAAACCCACAGATCTGGTCCATCAGAAATGTAAGTTTCTAGGCCACATTGGCGACAAGAAATGTATCTTAAGAGCCCACGTAACTGGTCCACCAGAAATGTAACTGTCTTTTTCTCTTGTTGAGGTGATCACTGGCCCAAGACAGTATACTTGTTGTTAGATGTGTAGTGCGAGCGTATGATGAACTGAGTGTGGGTGCGAATGAAGGCGCGAATGTGTTTAGGCTCGTATATATGAAGACCCTGCAACCCATACTCTCACATGCAGTAGTCAAGGATGCTTGGACACTGCAGGCATGTTTCAAAACATTTATTGACGAGAACACACATAGTATCAACAGGAACAGTCAGTGTAACAAGGTCATGCTGACCTGACATCGATAGGTATACATTTGGCATTCAAAAAAGGTAAACATCAGAATAGACGTGCATGGTCAATAGCAAAGTTCTTCAATAATGACAGTTCGTAGCGTCGCCCTTGGCATCTCTGACTAAACGCGTCAGATGCCTTAGGCACTTTGACACATAGGTGCAACTTGGCATTCCCCGCCAATTGCACATTATCAGGCTGTAATATAATAGCCGAAAGCACAGGCCTCGTGCTGACGTCGGCTGTGTACTTCTGTTAAATAGGTTATCATCAACCCTGCAGTAATGCTTATTGTAGACATAAATCCCGCCAATCTGCGGTTCCCACAATATATCTTCGTCACTGAATTTCTGGACAATATAAAGACTAACAGTCTTGGATGGCTACCTCGAGCACAAAATATAAGTTCTGTAATATATAGGATCGGTGAGCTGCAGTTCACACTAGGTAATCCTTTTACATGTTCTGCCACCGAAAAGCATAATAATGCATAAAGGTCGGTATTACCTGGAAAATGAATCCTCAGAACATAACAAGGAATCCTGTCGTCATCCCGACGCACAGAGATTCACTGGGGAAAACTGCCATAGCAGTTACTTCGAAGATTCTCCCCGAAAAACAATGGACTCTTGGTCCCTTCAGAAAAACAGGACCTTCCCGGCTTGCCGGAAGTATATCTCTCCCGCTTAAAAAACCTTCCCATAGGCCTACGCCCGAACTGTCAACCTTTTGACCCTAAAGGTCAAAACACAATGAATGAATAAACAAGGGAAGACAACCCCTAATCAACCTGACATCGCAGGTAAAGACACAATTATACTTATGATAAAACATAGGCAAATAACTTGACAGATGACTCCGTCGAAAATGACAGCAACAAACAGTGTTGCCATTCGTCTTGTTTATTTTTCGGGGTCATCATTACACATTTGTGTAACATTTTCTTTACTTTTTGCTGTATTGTTTATTTGACTTCTGCGAACGTTTTCGGTCATTGTTCTGTATTTTTGTCTTTGTATTTTTGATTGTACTACATTATTGTCATACACAGTCTACATACATATACTTGGTCATGTATTATTATTATTATTGATAAGGTACACTCTTCATATAGAGATTGTTAATAAAATATTATTATATAAGATATTTATACAAGTTCTTTGATAAAAGACTTGTTATCCACAAAGATTGAGACAAGGTGAAATACATATTCAAGTTCTTTATAAAAAAGACTTGTGCCCATAGTGAGTGGGATATAAAGGAATTATTTTCCACAGGTACTCAAGTGATTTTTTGTTACATTATAAACAGGAGGACCATACAAGGTCTTTGTCTAAGACTAAGAGAGTGAAATAAATTGAAGTGAGTATACAAGTCTAGCATTTCAGACTTGTCTCCCATTGAAGTGGGATAAGGTAATTGTTGAATTTTTCAGGTTACTGATTTCATTAGACAGAATGTCTACATTGGATTTCTTCATCCAGCAAGGGTTAACCCATGGTAAGTCTGGTAAAGAATTGCAAGAATATTCATCTGCTCTATTCGCCATTGCATTAAAGTCAGAAGAAAAGAAACAAAAAGAGGAAATTAAATTGAAAGCAGAAGCTGAACAAAGGAGAGCAGAAGCTGAACTAAAGAAGCTAGATGCTGAGAATAGAAGATTAGAACTTGAAGAGAAAAGGTATCAAAGAGAAGCTGCTGCTGAGGAGAGAAAAGCTCAAGCTGAGGAGAGAAAATTCCAGATGGAAATGGAAGACAGAAAACTTCAAGCTGCTGCAGAGGAGAAAAAAATTCAAGCTCAAGCTGCTGCAGAGGAGAAAAAAATTCAAGCTCAAGCTGCTGCAGAGGAGAGAAAACTTCAAGCTGCTGCTGAGGCTGAAATTAGAAAAATGGAACATGAGGAAAGAAAACAGAAGATGGAACTTGATGAAAGACTCGCACATTTGGAGTTAGAGAAACTGAAATTGGCGAGTACGGTTGCTCAGCAGTCAACTTCGAGTACGACAAAGGAGTTTGTTAATAGGTTTAAATTGCCTCATTTCAATCCTTTAAAGGATGACGTAGCAGATTATCTAGATAGATTCCAATTTTTATGTGATACGCATAACATAAAAAAGGAAAAATATGTTGAACAACTGGTGGAATTTTTTACAGGTGACACAGTGACTACTCTTATGACAATAGACGAACATGACAGGACTAATTATGATGTTGTCAGAGCAGCATTGCTAAAAAAAACCAACTAAAAGAAGAAGACTATCGTCTTCGTTTTTGGACAATGTTGCCAGAAAATGGAGTAGATTTCTCTGATTTTGTTACAAAAATACGTCGTACATTTACACGATGGGTTGAGTTGTCTCAGACTGAGAAAACATATGAAGGTCTAATGGACTTATTATTGCGAGATAAGGTTTTGTCATCTGTTAATGATTCTTTTCTTGCATTCCTTCATGAGCGTAAGCCTATAAACTTAAAAGATATGGAGGAATACCGTTGTCAGTATGCCACCGCGCATCCCCATGCTACAGTTAGCAATTCTAAAGTGAAAGAAGGGTTGCCAGCTGCTTCGGCAACACCATATGGCCCTAATTTCAAAAAAAATGTCAGGGTGCTCAACAAAACTGGAATAGGGGAAGTAATCAGAATTACACTCAGAAGCGGAGTAATCCAACACATGATGGTTCTTCGTCTATGAATTGGAGACAAGATGGTAGTTCTCGTAATTTTAGTGGTAATAATTTGAGACACTTTCGCAAAGGCTATCCAAATAATAACTATTCGAACTTTCGAGGTAATCATTCTCGACGTCAAGATTATGACGATGGTGAATTTAGAAACCGGGATTCAAACCGGAATGATGATTACAATAGGCAATATGATAACAATTACAGGGGAAATGATAGTCGAAATAATTACAGGGGAAATGATAGTCGAAATAATTACAGGGGAAATGATAATCGAGGCAGACCTAGATTTAACAAAAAAAGACCTTTCCAACAGGCAAACTCTGCACAACAAGAGTTTGATGGAGCCTGTAATACAGTAAATGATAGTGGTAACTCTAGGGCTATCACTGGTTGTGCTTTCGATTTTGGGAGAGCAACTGAATGCCCCCAATGCTTAACATTGTTCGACTCATCGACTGTATCTACTCTAAGTTGTGGTCACCCTCTTCCTACTCTACCTGCTACAGTTGCGCATGATGGGAGAGGATCTCTCATCTTACATAAAGGTCTAATAAATGATAGGCTAGTCTCAGTACTTTTCGATTCGGGATGTACTACCGTCGGGGTTAGGGAGTCTCTGATAGATCCTTGCTGTGCCACTGGAAAAACAATCAAATGTGTTACATTTGGTGGTACTATGGAAAGTTATCCTACTGCTATTATTAGGATTGACACTCCCTTCTTCACAGGAGATGTCCATGCATGTCTTCTTCCTAATCCTATTGCGGATCTTATAATCGGTCGTATTCATGGGGTTAAGGAATGCACCCCGCAACAAATTTCTAGTTGGGAGAAAAAATCATTCAAACGGTCAATGCAGTGGTGACAAGAGCTCAAGCTCTTAATCCCCCAACTTCATCGGATAATAGTAATGAAGTTGATAGCCAAGACGAGCACTTGGTGATTTCCCATGACTCGTTTGTTAAATGTCAAGAAGAGGATCCTTCTTTGAAGAAATTCTTCTTTCTTGCAAAGAAAGGGGATCCCAATCAAAATACTAATCACAAATCGTATATTACTATGAAGAATGGTATATTGGTACGAATGGTACAACACTCGGACAAGTCTATGCACTCGCAAATTCTTGTGCCTAAGTGTATGAGAGCCTTAATTCTTCAGCATGCACACGATTCTCAGTGTGCTGGACACATGGGGTTTTCCAGAACTAAAACTAGAGTCCTTGCGTCCTTCTTTTGGCCATTCGTGAATAAAGACATCCGAATTTATTGCCGATCTTGCAAAATTTGTCAAGAGGTCAAGTCTAGAGGTCCGAGACATGCTGCTCCTATTCAGGCTGCAGATATTCCGATTCGGCCGTTTCAGAAAATGGCTATAGACATCATTGGTCCGTTCAAGATTAAGTCAGCCAGAGGACACCAATTTATCCTCACTTGCGTGGACATGTGCACGCGTTGGCCAGAGGCTATTCCTCTGAAGAGCATATCAACTGTCGATATCGCTGATGCTCTTTGGCTCATATTTTCTCGTCTGGGATTCCCCGGAGAAATACTGTCGGACCACGGCACTCAGTTAATTTCGGGCGTTATGTCTCAGGTAATGGCTACGCTAGATATTAAAAGGTCTCTCAGTAGTATTTATCATCCAATGTCCAATGGATTGGTAGAACGTCTTAACAGGACACTAAAGAACTTACTTGGCAAGATAACGGAGGATCATCCTGAAGATTGGGACAGGGTTTTACCTGCAGTCCTCTTTGCCTATAGAGAAGTTCCCAACGAGCATACAGGGTTTTCTCCTTTCGAACTTGTCTTTGGTGCGCAACCGCGCGGTCCGATGTCCTTGTTACACGATTTGATAACTTCTGATAATATTGACGATGATACACAATCGTCATATGAATATGTCATTGCTCTTAGAGAAAAGATTATCGAATCGTGCAGGTTAGCAACTTCATCTTCCGAATTTGCGAAAGAAAAAGCAAGGCGATTTGCTAACAAGAAAAGACGCTACGTCAACTTTGTCCTGTAGACAAAGCATATGTCTTACTTCCCTCAAGAGAGAATAGACTTCTCATTTCATGGAAAGGTCCATACACTATAGTCTCCAAAATTTCCGATGTCGACTATATTGTCGATGTGGATGGAAGGCATAAAACCTTCCATATAAATATGATAACAGAGTTTATTGAACGTCCAGTCTATTTGCAGCCTATTTTCCAGGCGATGGACGACTCTCCAGTCCAACATGGTCACATCTCATCCCTGTCCGTTATACAGGATGAGGAATCTAATTTTTCTGACGTTAACTTACCTCTTCCTGCGATTCCACTGAATTCAACGGAATCGTGGAGGGACGTTACAATCTCTTCGAACTTGTCTTTTGAGGAGCAACGTCAAGTATCCTCTACGCTACAATCATTTCAGGATGTCCTTACCGACATTCCTGGACACACAGATGTCATAGAACATGACATCATACTTACTGATCGTAATCCGATCAGAGTAAGACCATACCCAATACCTATTCATTTTCAAGCACAAGTCGAGAAAGAATTGGATGAAATGATTCAACTGCAAATAATTGAACCATCCACTTCAGCTTATTCTTCGTCGATAGTTATTGTTCGAAAGAAAGACAATAACATACGTCTTTGCGTTGACTATCGCAAATTAAATCAAGTTACGAAGTTCGATGCTGAACCTATGCCATTATTAGATGATCTACTTATTAGACTTTCTAAAGCTAAATTCTTTACTAAACTAGACTTGTCGAAAGGTTATTGGCAAGTCCCACTGACGGAACACGCCAAACCTCTCACTGCTTTTTCGACACCTAGGGGTCTGTTTCAATGGAATTTTATGCCTTTCGGGCTTATGAACGCCCCAGCGACTTTCGTGCGCATGATGCGACGAATTCTATCAGATCGTGCAGATGTCATCGCATATTTAGACGACATCTGTCTTTTCAGCGATACTTGGGAAGAACACTATTTGGGTCTAAAGGAATTGCTATCTACTCTACGTGAGCATAGTGTGACTGCAAAACCCTCTAAAGCTTTTGTTGGGTTTAGTGAAATTTCCTTCCTAGGTCATCGAGTTGGTCATGGTCTGTTGAAGACAGAGGACCAAAACATTTCGAAGATATTAAATATCTCGGTTCTGAAGACAAAAAAGCAAGTGCGTAGTCTCTTGGGATTGATACAATTCTATAGAAGATTCATTGAGAATCTGTCCTCCATTATGGCACCACTTTCATCGTTATTGAAAAAAGGTTCTCCTAATATGGTGCGTTGGTCCCAGGAATGCCAATCTTCATTGGATCAGGTTAAGAATTTGTTCTCATCTCATCCTATCTTAAGACTACCAACGATTGATAAGACTTTTGTTCTTCGTAGTGATGCCTCTTCCACTGGGATTGGAGCGGCACTAATGCAGGAATATTCAGGAACTCTGCATCCTGTAATGTATATTTCTAGGAAGCTAAATGCGGCAGAAAGGAATTACTCGGTTTTAGACCGTGAATTGTTGGCTATGGTTTGGTCCATTCTTAAGCTGCAAAGGTTCCTTCTGGGCGCGCATTTCTTTATGGAAACCGACCAAAAAGCTCTTACGGCTATGCAAAGTAAGGATTTGAAGAGCTCGAGATCTACTCGTTATGCTATTGCTCTTCAGCCTTTCCATTTCACGGTGCGAGCTATCCGTGGTTCGGATAATGTGATGGCGGACATATTGTCCAGATGCCCACATGATTCCAGTTAAATCGTGTGTCCTAGTTTTTCCTGATACACTTTCGGACTTAGGTCTGTCCTTAATATCCTAATATGTTGTAATACAAATGTATTTGGATGATGTTTAGATAATTTAACAAATTTCATTTTGTCCATCCATCAGTGATATGTTGCTAATATAGCATTGTAATTCATGACATTTGTATATTGCTATAATTATAGTATTTAGTAATGTTTGATATATGATTGGTATTGCCAGCAACTTAGGTTTCTTTAATGGTACCCCCTTAGTTTGTTTGGCTTAAAGGAAATATTTTCTCCTATGTTGGGAGATGATTTGTATCCTCTTCGGACGCTTTGTTTATGCGTCTATTGTAACTGATATTAGGTTCATTTTTTCATGAGCACATAAGTGATACTTGTGCAATCTTGCTCATGGACATATTTAAAAAAAAAAATTTCATTTTTTTTTACAGGGGGGTTGTAGTAATATGTTGCTGTCATTTTTGACGGAGTCATCTGTCAAGTTATTTGCTTATGTTTTTATCATAAGAATAATTGTGTCTTTACCTGCGATGTCAGGTTGATTAGGGGTTGTCTTCCCTTGTTTATTCATTCATTGTGTTTGACCTTTAGGGTCAAAGGTAGACAGTTCTGGCGTATGCCCATAGGCACGGTTTTTTAAGCGGGAGTTGAGTTAGACTTCCGGCAAGCCGTGAAGTGTCCTGGGTTTTTCTGAAGGGACCAAGGGTCCATTGTGTTTTTCGGGGAGAATCTTCGAAGTGACTGCGATGGCAGTTTTCCCCAGTGAATCTCTGTGCGGTGGAATGACAGCAGAGTTCCTTATTATGTTCTGTGGATTCGGTTACAGGTAATACCGACTTTTTCCATTACTATGCTTTCGGTGCCAGAACATGTTAGAAGATTGCCTAGTCTGTGAACTGCAGCTCACCGATCCTCCATTTCAGAACTTATATTTTGTGCTCGAGGTAGCCATCCAAGACTATTAGTCTTTATATTGTCCAGAAATCCAGTGACGAAGATATATTGTGGGAACCGCAGATTGGCGGTATTTATGTCTACAATAAGCATTACTGCAGGGTTGATGGTAACCTGCTTATCAGAAGTACACAGCTGACGTCAGAACGAGGACTGTGTTTTTCGGCTAATGTACTACAGCCTAATACAGTGCAATTGGCGGGGAATGCCAAGTTGCACCTATGTGTCAAAGTGATTGTCGTAGATTTTAGATAGGAGTATTAAGACTTGGGTTAGGTCCCTTCTGAATAGGTTGGAATGAGTGATAGATACAGTGAGAGCTGGTGAAAAGAAATAGAATTTCCACACGTGAGATGATAGGATGTGATATAGAGGCGGTCTTTGAGAATCGAGATAATCTTCTCTCTCTCACCTATCTTCTACGACCGTTTTTAAAGGCGTCAGACAGTCTAAACACAGATATATATTACATAAATCTCTATCTACTCACAGCCACGCACATACACGTGACGACAGTTAAACACACAGACGTGGGAAATCTATAACCATGTATAGATATATTATTTGAACGAGCTGACCAACGCACTGATTTAGTTCAAGAGAGATTTTATTATTATCATCTAAACAAAATCTTCTCACAACACCAAAAAATACATCAAGGAAAAACATATACAAATAGTCATAGAATTCAAGGAAAATGCTACAAGAATGATAGCCCCGTTATGATCTTAGCTCTAGGTTTTGCCCACAGCCCCGTTAAGAGAACAGATGATGGCCCAAAGAGTTATAGATACATAGGGTTGAGTCTAAGAGGTTTCTTTCTTTCTCGTAAATGTATGAACAGAGTTGAATAATCTGATTTAGCCTAAGAAAAAAGAAACTCTAGCTTTTGTAACAAATTCTGCAGATTAAAAAAAGTTAAGACAGCAAATGGGTGACAATAATACAACTGTAAAATAACACTCTGATCTGCGTACACTCATTCATTCAGCCATGGCCATGGGTACACAGTTATACTCACAACTTTGCTCGCTGCCTCTGGGAACATAATAAATTCTAGGACCTCCACACAGACCCGAAAATGCAGTCCTTGACCAAGAAATCCCCCGTTCCAAAAGACGTACTAAACTCTCAGGGAACGATTCCTTGGGTGTTCTAATTTTTCGAATGTCTGATTACGTCACAGGAAATTTGTCCAGGCACGAAAGTTAGCAGAGCACAATGTCATTAGCTTTGGTTTCTAGAATTTAAGGAATGTCAGATCGGTGTCTACTTTCAGGCGGGTACTATATTTGGTCACCACAATACTAGTCACAATCTCTGTCGGAATGTTAATATTCTTCTTGTAATATTCTCGCCGCCAGGCAGCATGTACATTTAAATTTGTGGAGCAATATGAACTGGCTCAAAAGCCCAATATATATTTCTAGTCTTTAGAAACCGTTAGTGGGGTTGCTATTACTGTCTCTCTCTGATGGCTTATGCACTGTCAGACCCGTGTTACTTGAAACAAAAAAACCCACGTGGTTAAAGATAGGAAATGTCTATGCTTCTCACAAATATGTCTCTCAGGCTACTAAACGCTGGCAAGTTGGGTACCACCGTTTCACTATATAAAAGAAAGAACACATATCAAATAATTTACATATATGTACTCAATATAACTTACATTTAAAACAGCAAGCCTACAGCTTGACTTATTATTTAAACTTCCGGTGAAATAAGTTATATAAAATCGATCATCGGGAATTAGGAATATGGTGCGTATTCCGTCACTATTCACTGATGTCGCATCTAGCATTTTATAAGTTTGATATAAAATATTATCGACTGAGTATTAGCCGTTAAATTAAATTCCTTATAGCTACTAGTTTTAGTAAGCTAAGATATAATTTGTTATGTATTTCCACTGTATGCGTCACTAGAAAATAATACAAACTATAAATTTGGCACTCTGCGCAAAATCTAACTAATGAAATATGAAATAAGCGACTTAACACTTTATCATTTCACAAAATACTAGATATAATATATATTACCTCAAACACAGCACTACAGGGTATCGCACAATTAAGAATTATACGCTTATATTTATGGAAGTCTAGAAGTTCGACAAATTGTCGCAACAAACTAAGAAACTTCGCTTATACAGCTCTACTCTTCGCGAACCACCTGTCTACTGCGATTATAGAGAAAGAATGAAGATAAAGTTTCAAACTAGGTTTAATATTTTAAACCAGACAAAGGATGAACTATTATTTCGTAGAACGAAATGCTCTCCCCTTTCCGGCTTAAACGATACGTTTAACACCTAACATGTCGTAACTGCCACCTACTGACCAAGATGTACGCGTGTCAGTTTCAAATCTCAGACAACCGTCTGCTCTGGGCGAAAGCGGGTTGGCAGTTTTAGCACCTACGTTAGTGTCAGGTGAAACTGGTAGACCAAAAGTCTGCTCATGTCCAGCGAAACGAATTTCTCACACATTTACGTCTTACCTGCGCGACTGACATCTGATGCAATAAGGTTACTAGTCAGTATGAGAAAGAAAAACGATGATGGGAAAGAAATATATTTTTCGCAACGAGTGATGCGAAAAAATACAGGAAAAACAAGTACGGAAAGATAATAAAATAAAAGGATGCGGGTGAGAGAATAGGAAGAAGATGTAGGCAATTTAATGATCAAAACCCACGTGACAGTGATTAAGGTATCTGACGCGTTTAGTCAGTGATACCAGGGCGACGCCACGAACTGTCATTATTGAAGAACATTGTATTGACCATGCACGAATATTCAAATGTTTACCAGCTTGTTGAATGCCTAATGTATACCTATCGATTTCCGGTCAGCATGACCTTGTTACACTGACTGTTCCTGTTGATACCATGTGTGTTCTCGTCAATAAATGTTTTGAAACGTGTCTGCAGTGTCCAAGCATCCTTGACTACTGCATGTGAGTGTATGGGTTGCAGGGTCTACATATATGCGAGCCTAAACACATTCGCGCCTTCATTCGCACCCAAACTCAGTTCATCATACGCTCGCACTACACACCTAACAACATGTATACTGTCTTGGGCCAGTGATCACCTCAACAAGAGAAAAAGACAGTTACAGAGACCTTTCTGAATTGTTCAATTTCCACTGTCAATTTGTCTGTGACGAACTAACTTGATCTTGAAGTTGTTTCTGCTGGAATTTTCCCAACTTGAAGCCTGATTCATGAACATTAGTTCGTTCAATTGGGTAACGGAAAAGATGAATTCTGAAGATTGTCCGAATACTTCTGACACCAGTATGTTACGGTCTCCGCTGTATCTCTTATGTCTAGATGTTATTAAAAGATTCAGCACCGTAGGACGTGAGTTATTGTGTTGCTTGTCAATTCTTCTTTTGATATTATGATTCATCCATTCTAATTCCGGCTTGTAGTTCGAGTGCAGTTTTAAGCCATTATTGTGTGATTTAATTATTATTCTATTCAGTGTCGTTATTATTTATTATTCCTTTGGCAGTGTTTATTATTATAGTTAGACTTCTGAAATACCTGTGATAATCTGGACTGACCTTGCAAGGATTAATGACAGTCACAGCACAGAATGAGAACTTGAATAATTCAGGCAATCAACAAGTTCCAATGACGACTGAACATTTTACTATACATGTCTTTTATCCACAATGAGCGTAACACAATTCTCACACATTAACTTGGCTTTAACATAGTACTAAGCTCTACGAAATGTTCGTCGCACAGACATTCGTCTGGGTTAACCGTTAAGTCTCTAGCGTAATGAAGTTTGCAACCAACTCTTATTGAACCCGATCCTGGGAATTATTATCCCTTCCCATTACTAGTGAGTCTATTATCCGTAAATCTATAGATCCTGTCTATGTATAATTATTCAACATCTTTGGCTTCCATTGCCAGGCTTTAACTGCCATATATATATAAGTTCACCTTGAACGTAATCTGCGTTATTCGCGATTCTAATCTGGACTTTATCTTGTCCTATATTTAATTTGATACGGATTATTACGCTATTGTACACTTCCCAGTGGATCTACCGTTCCACATATATTCTTAATCAGTGGCTGTGCCACATATTGAAAAACACAATCCTTTAGTGGTTTTACCACATATTCCAACACTGCCGTTCGGCTCAATGGCCACACATAGACTTTCCTAGTCTTTGAACACATATCCTTATATCGGCTTAAAGCCAGAACACAACGGTTCTACACTTGAGTAAGTGGCTATGCCACACATATTGAAAACACTGTCCATAAGTGGTTATACCACACATTGAAACACTGCTGGATGGCACGCCGGCCATCAGGCCCGCAGGCCATAGGTAGACTAATGTAACTAGGCTTGACGCGTCATATCTTGAACTGCGCGATTTTCAGTATTAGTTCAATTGAGGAGTTCCGTGGTGCAGGCATGCGAATGTCTGCAGCTATTCACCTGTCTGCAAGCCGCGAAACAGTCCTCAACAGATTCTACATCTTTTAGTAGTATTTCTTCAAGTTCAACCTTGTTATCATTTCTTGCATTTATTCTCATAATCTTTGTCTTTTCCCTGTGTATTTTCAGGCCCACTTGTTGTGACCTCTCATCGAGAATTTTCATTTGCATCTGATTATGGTTATGGGACAGAGGAGCCAAGTCATCTGCAGAATCCAGATCATCAAGCTGTTTAGTCAGATTCCACTGGATTCCATTTCTGTTGTGTGATGTCGATGTTTTCATAACCCAATCTATCACTAGTAAGAAAAGAAATGGAGACAAGAAGCATCACTGTCTCACTCCCGTTCTAATCCTAAACGGTTCTATAAATTGTCCTTCATGAAGAACTCTGCATCTCATGTCTTCATATGTATTCTTTATTAAGTTAATGATCTTCATGGGAACTCCATAATGCCTAATCAATTTCCAAAGCGATTCTCTGTCTACACTGTCAAATGCCTTTTCATAGTCAACGAATCCAATGTATAGCGGTGAATTCCATTCCAGACTTTGTTCAACTATTATTCTCAATGTGGCTATCTGGTCTGTACGGGATCTATTTTGTCGAAAACCTGCTTTTTCATCTCTCAGCTGCTTGTCTAAGGACTCTTTTAATCGCTCAAGGATGATTCTGTTTAATACTTTTCCTGGCACTGTTAGTAACATTATTCCTCTATAATTTGTGCACTCTTGTAAATTTCCCTTCCTATGCAACTTGACCAGATAACCTTCCTTCCATTCTGCTGGTATTTCCTCTCTCTCCCAGACTTTGCCAAGTAGTTTGGATAATATCTCTGTAGAGGTATCAATATCTGTTTTGATGGCCTCTGCTGGAATGCAATTTGGACCAGCTGCTTTTCCATCTTTCAGAAGCTTTATGGCTTTCTTTATTTCTTCTCTACTTGGTCGTTCACAGCTGATTTGCAGCTCCTCTTCTGCTGGCTGGATGTCTGGGGGATTAGTTGGAGATGGTCTATTGAGAAGTTCCTCAAAATGTTCTGTCCATCTCTTCATTTGTTCTTGTATATTACTAAGCAATTTTCCATTCTTATCTTTTATGAGGCCCTTTGCTTGCTTATATTTCCCTGTTAGCTTCTTTGTGTTGTACAAGTCCCTCGTATTTCCTTTGGCTGCAGAGTCCTCTGCTTCCCGAGCCAAATCATCAATAAATTTCATCTTGTCTCTTTTGATGTTTCTTCTTACTTCTTTGTTTGCTTCTATGTACAATTCATGAGCCTTGGCTATGGAGCTTCTGATTTTGCTTCTGTTTAAATCTGCTTTCTTGTTTTTCCTGTCTTCTATCTTACTAATGGTTTCTGTTGCTATCCATGCTTTGTGCTTTGAAGGATGATAGTGGGATATAATCTTCTAGGCCATTTATGGCAATGGTTCGTTTAGTATGAGCCTCCTTATGACATCCAGAGTGAAAAGAAAAGGCGAGTCATCGCTTAGACTAAATAGGCTTTAGGAGGTATTCTGTTAGTCTGAAGCAATAATTGAAAAGAAATAAATATAATGCGGGAATGAATTGAGCGATTTATCACAAGATTATCAGTTTTGTTGGTTTTTGTTTTGTGTGTGTGTGTGTGTGTGTGTGTGTGTGTGTGCGTGCGTGTGTGTCTCTGACTGTGTCACTGTGTCTGTGTGTGTCTGTGCGGGCGGGCGGGCGGGCGAGTGTGTGTGTCTGCGTCTGCGTGTGCGTGTGTTCTATCTTCAGTGTTAACATAGCAGGTTATAATTTGTATTATTTTAGCGTTATCTTTAGCGTTAATATTTTCAAATTATCATTGAATCGTTATTGTTGCAGAGCATCTGACTTTGCTTGCTGTAAACCGTGACATTTCCACCTCTTCTATTTAGGTTCAGGGAGCAAACAACACTGACCGAAGATAACTTCTTCTGCAACAACGTCAAGCCTTATACAGCTGTGTGTTTATTGTTTTTACAGCCATCATTATAACTAAATTACCTGTTACTGCATTTTTGGGAAGTAAAAATAAAACTCTTAGAATGTACAGTCTATTGTTTGTTTCTTTGTTTGTCTTTTTTAAATGCCTTTCATAATTTAGTTTTGAATACATCATTTTTTTTATTTCTGACCCTCTCTATCTCTCCATCTCTCTCTCTCTCTCTTTCTCTCTCTTCCACGAACTGCTGTGTTTTTCGGAACCGTTCATCGAGGTATAAGATGTGACGTGTCTTTTAACGAATGGATCCGTCGAATGCCTTGGCCGAGCGGGCAGGCAATCACCTCCTATAACCATACGTCTCTGGTTCAGCTCATAATATGGACAGTCTGAAGTGAACAATCCTATTTATCGACATTAAAACGGGTGTGTAACACAGAAACAACCACTACAAGAGTGCAGCATACTTCATGATAGAGGAACCACACTGCCAAGAATGTCGGGAAGAAAATGACATAGACCACTACCTGATCCACTGTATAAAATATGATCAACAGAGGCTTGAATTAAAAACATACTTTAAAAATAACAATATAGACATGACAGGGAATAAGGTGTTAAGTGTAGATGCCCCAGGGGAAGCCCAATCAATCCTTAAACTATATATACATAAAACAAAGGAAAACATATAAGGTTAGTAACAGTGGCAATATCAAACAACAATAACAAAAATGATACTTCAGAAAAGACATTCAACCAAATAGAAATTAAGCAACAAAAACTAATAAATCATTAAAAAAATGAAACCAGAAAAATTAGCCAACCCATTAACTACCCATAGGACAAGGAAAGGCAACGAGGTTTAAGAAAAAACCAAAAAAAAAAAACACACAAATTAAAACCAAGTGCAAAGGACAATAGTTATCTATAATGGATGGGTTTGAAAAAAAATCGAAAAAAGGTGATTCGTCTTACGAGGACAAAAGACAAAGAAAATAGTCTACGTTACGGCCACAATGCCTTCGTCAGGAAAGGAAAGAAAGTGAAGGCTAGATAGGACACATAAAAACTAAATAAAATAAAAACTGGGTACCTCACCATAAATCCACTTCGGATAGAGTCAAATTAATCTTGACCCATCACCCTCACAGTACTACTGTCAAACAGATCCTTTTCCGCCACCTCCCTATCCTCCAAGCAGAGCCTCTGACCCAAAAATATTCAGTGAAGCACCTTTGGTGGCATATAGACGTGACAAGAACTTGAAGGATCTTCTTGTTCACAGCCGTCTCCCAAAGGAGAATGCCACTCACTTTGGCATACTACCCTGTGGTCGGACACGATGCAACACGTGCAAGTATGTCATCTCAACCCAGAAGGTGTCCTTTCCTAAGGCTACGTAAACCATCACTAGTAGCTTCACGTGTGAATCGCGCAATGTCATTTATACGATCATATGTAAACGTTGCTGCAAAACCTATATTGGCCAAACAGGCAAACGACTTGGGGACAGATTCAGCCAGCACTTAAATGACATCTCTCAGCAAAAGTCCACACCAGTTGCCATACACTTCAATGGTCCTGACCACCATGGTCCCATCGACATCCAGGTCACAGCGATCCGATCCTGCTCCTCTGACACTGCCAGCCGAGAACAGCTTGAGAACCGTCTTATCCACCGCATGGGGTGTCTAAAACCAGCCGGTCTCAACACTTTTCACACCTTTGTCTGAGGTCACCCTCTTGCTCTATTTTACTCTTTCCACTCTTATCCTATTCTTCTACTTTTATTTCATATTTATTTATCTCCCACTCCTTCTGTCCCCTTCTATTTCCAGTCCCCACTTTTATCACGTTGGGTAGTTTATTTTCCGGTTTCGTTTTTTAGTTTCTTAGTATGCATTGTGTACATCCGGCGGCGGAAGTCGCTTTCTGTTCAGCCACGCGCTTATTAACAGACAGCGATTTTGATAGAATTTCGGTTCTTGCCTTCAGGGTAGTACCCAGTTTTTATTTTATTTAGTTTTTATGTGTCCTATCTAGCCTTCACTTTCTTTCCTTTCCTGACGAAGGCCTTGTGGCCGTAACGTAGACTATTTTCTTTGTCTTTTGTCCTCGTAAGACGAATCACCTTTTTTCGATTTTTTTTCAAACCCATCCATTGTATTCCACGTCTTACCGCAGTTCCCCTCCACTTCCTCGATTATATATATATTTTTTTTTGACTGCACCGTGTCTCTGTTATCTCGTATCTCTATCTACCTATCCTGCTTATCTCCCTGATCCTATCCTATCGCCTTTTCTCAGTATTTTATATCCTATTCACCTATTTATTTTCGTATACCTATTTTTTTCGTATTTCCCTATTCTTCTTTCATACCTTATATTACCGCAATCTGCCCTATTTATTTATTGTTTCAGCGTTTTATATTTTATTTATTTCATATTTTACGTTTTTTATTTTCTGGACGTTTTACTTTTCCCCACTATGCCCTCTCTGAAATATTTTATCAACTCTCTCCGTGTGTCGGTTACCACCAGCTTTAGCTCCCTACCTCCTGATATATCCCGTGTCGCTATTGACTTTGCGTTCGTTACTTTCAAGAAAACTAGATTCACCTCTCATCTCCACTTTATTCACACCTGCCTCCACCACAAAATTCTTCCTAATGGATTTTCTTCCAATTTTCATCCATCTGCTGGTACACTCAATCCTAGGGAACAACGTCTCCTACAACGAATTGAGACCAGATGTGGCTTTCAACGTATGCGCGTAGTGGCCGCCAGTCACTCCCGCCTTTTATCAGACATCAGTGCCCAACAGACCCAGCTTCTGCTTCGCTTACGTTGTCTCACCTCCAACAACTTCCCTTTCTATTCTATGATACGCACCACTATCCACACACTGAACCGGCAGCTGCATGAGTTCCTTTCCACGTCTAAACACCATAAACTATCCCGTCTCATCCCTACCCCCATAGCTACCCCTCCATCCTCCACTCCATCATGCACTCAGGTAGTCTGCATCCCCCCCAGATCTACCCCTCTCTGAGGGAGAGCGCTCTGTTCTTAGTAAGGGCCTAAAATTTGTTCCTCTTCGTCCGACCCTAGACCAATACAATCTCCTCCAGGATGTTCATCAGTTTCACCGTCGCATGAGGCTGAAGCTCCATTTTAGAGATAAAGACAGCACTCCGCAGTCTCAGGCTGAATCCGACATTTTCGCACGCTTTTCTGACTCTACTAAACCTCCCTTTACACCTAAACCTGGAGCCTCTCATGCCCTGGACCTGTATATCAAGAACACCATCCATGACATTCAGCAGCTCCGCCCTCGTAGATTGCATTATTCCAATCTCACTTCGGCGGAGTCTGGTGCTCTCTCCCTTCTTCGCCGTAGAGACGACATTGTCATCAAACCGGCTGACAAGGGAGGAGCCATTGTCGTCTGGCAGAAGGACTTGTACCTAAGTGAAGGTAAAAACCAGTTGACCAATGGCTCTTTTTACAGGTCCAGGACCAGCGATGCGACTGTCTCTAACAATCGCATTGTACACAACACGATTAAACAGCTTATCACTAGTAATGATCTTCCTCCCGAAGCATCTCATCTTAGGATTCATGACAGCTCTTTGGGCAAGCCTGTATTCTACATGCTCCCCAAAATTCACAAGATCGAAAACCCTGGAAGACCTATTGTCTCAGCCTGTTCTTGTCCTACTGAACACATTTCTGACTTCCTCGATAGCATTTTCCAGCCTATCGTTTAGAATCTTCCCTCCTTCATCAAAGACACCAATCACGCTCTTACAACTTTCTCCTCTATCCGACTCCCAGCAGACCGCTCCTACCGTCTTTTCTTGCTGGACGTCTGCTCTCTGTATACCTCTATTCCCCACTCTGATGGTCTCCGAGCTCTTCAGTTTTTTCTGGACCAAAGCACTTGCCCTTCTATATCCACTGTCACTCTTCTCCGTCTTGCTGAACTGGTCCTTCAACTGAATTCCTTTGAATTCAATGGTCAGTTTTTTTGACCAAATTAGTGGTGTTGCCATGGGAACGAAGATGGGTCCCAGCTATGCCTGTCTATTCATGGGCCACTTGGAGCATCAGATATGGCAACAATACTCCGGTCCTTTCCCTGGGTTTTACCGCAGATATATCGATGATGGCATAGGTCTCACAGATATGTCTGAGACTGATTTACACCGTTTCATCGACTTTGTGAACCACTTTCACCCCACCATCAAGTTCACCTCCCTCGTCTCCACAGTAGCTGTCAACTTCCTTGACATTACTATTTCTATCACGCCCTCCGGCCTCAATACCTCAGTATACTACAAGCCGACAGATGCCCACAGCTACCTCCTGTATACCTCTTCTCATCCTCGGGCCTGTCGTGACTCCCTTCCTTTTTCAAAACTTCTCCGCCTCCGCCGTTTATGCCAAGACGACGATGACTTCCACTTACGAGCAAATGAGATGTTGGATTTCTTCCGTAACAGACTTTATCCAGAACATGTTCTCACCTCTGCTCTCCAACGTGTGCTCCCCATCTCTCGTCTGGAGGCCCTCAAACCTCACCATAAATCCACTTCGGATAGAGTCAAATTAATCTTGACCCATCACCCTCACAGTACTACTGTCAAACAGATCCTTTTCCGCCACCTCCCTATCCTCCAAGCAGAGCCTCTGACCCAAAAAGTATTCAGTGAAGCACCTTTGGTGGCATATAGACGTGACAAGAACTTGAAGGATCTTCTTGTTCACAGCCGTCTCCCAAAGGAGAATGCCACTCACTTTGGCACACTACCCTGTGGTCGGACACGATGCAACACGTGCAAGTATGTCATCTCAACCCAGAAGGTGTCCTTTCCAAAGGCTACGTACACCATCACTAGTAGCTTCACGTGTGAATCGCGCAATGTCATTTATACGATCATATGTAAACGTTGCTGCAAAACCTATATTGGCCAAACAGGCAAACGACTTGGGAACAGATTCAGCCAGCACTTAAATGACATCACTCAGCAAAAGTCAACACCAGTTGCTATACACTTCAATGGTCCTGACCACCATGGTCCCATCGACATCCAGGTCACAGCGATCCGATCCTGCTCCTCTGACACTGCCAGCCGAGAACAGCTTGAGAACCGTCTTATCCACCGCATGGGGTGTCTAAAACCAGCCGGTCTCAACACTTTTCACACCTTTGTCTGAGGTCACCCTCTTGCTCTATTTTACTCTTTCCACTCTTATCCTATTCTTCTACTTTTATTTCATATTTATTTATCTCCCACTCATTCTGTCCCCTTCTATTTCCAGTCCCCACTTTTATCACGTTGGGTAGTTTATTTTCCGGTTTCGTTTTTTAGTTTCTTAGTATGCATTGTGTACATCCGGCGGCGGAAGTCGCTTTCTGTTCAGCCACGCGCTTATTAACAGACAGCGATTTTGATAGAATTTCGGTTCTTGCCTTCAGGGTAGTACCCAGTTTTTATTTTATTTAGTTTTTATGTGTCCTATCTAGCCTTCACTTTCTTTCCTTTCCTGACGAAGGCCTTGTGGCCGTAACGTAGACTATTTTCTTTGTCTTTTGTCCTCGTAAGACGAATCACCTTTTTTCGATTTTTTTTCAAACCCATCCATTGTATTCCACGTCTTACCGCAGTTCCCCTCCACTTCCTCGATTATAGTTATCTATAAACAATACAAAACTGAAAATAGTTATCTATATACAATACAAAACTGAAAATAAAATGACATTAGTTATCTTTATACAATACAAAACTGAAAATAAAATGACAATAGTTATCTATATACAATACAAAACTGAAAATAAAATGACAAATAATATAAATTAAAACCAGCAACTGCAAAAGACAATAGTTATTTAAACTTAGTACAAAATTAGTAAATAATATGACACTAAATACTCCAATTATAACCATTTTTCAGGTTGAACAGGGTAGACCAAGATGGAACTAGAAGAGGCAATAACGGTCAACTGTTAAGTGCCCGCTCTCCACCCATCACCTCTTCAAAACAACAACAAGTACCCACTTAAAGCTGCCAAGTGAACTCCTAAACCAAATATTTTAGAACATAAGACCATCACCTATGATGAACTCAAATTTCCTTTATTTACTTGTCCAATGTTAACTATAATTGGTTATTAAATTTTTTATCTGTATATAAATAAATTTATAGTTGATTTAATCATTTTTAGTGAACTGTACCCGTATGACTCAGTCAGTTTAAATACACATAAACAGTGCTGTGGAAATAATATTTTACGGAATTAAATCAGTTGGGGCTCATCAAAGGAGCTAAATTCTATTCTCCTTATACAAGGTCTGTGGAGATAAAAAGTTTAATACGGCCTGGAAAATATCAGCTTAATATTTGCTTTCTTAAATTCCTATGAGGCTCCCTAGAATTGAAGAATCATTCTTCAATCTAAATCTCTGCTAAACGTAATCTTGGGCGAAAGGTAGATACCTTTGAAGACCCTCAGTAGATGTAGTAGATCACTGCAGAACAGGGGAGGAAATCCCGTGACAATTACTTTATGTCAAGTAGTTTTGGTTCATATTATGTTTTGGTTTATTATTAAAATACTCGCAAATGATCTTTGTTGGCGTATATCTCAGGTATTGCAGAGCAAGGGGAGAAATCCCGTGACATTGTTTGAGTTTAAAATAGCGGTAGAGGTAGGATTAGTGTTTCACTTTAGGTATAGGATTAGGGTTAGCATTAGGGTAAGGGTTAGGTTAAAGTTATAGTTAGGATTAGCAAATTAGAAAATTAGGTGTACATTTTTGTTTAAGGCTAAAGTTAGAGTTGAGGCGAGGATGGGCATTAGACTTAGGGTTAGAATTATGGTTTTAATTACATTTAAAAATAAGGTTAGGTTTAGCGTTCGGCGTAAGATTAACATAAGCATTAGGATTACATTTTGGGTGCAGTTTACTTATTTATTTATGACAAAACAGAAAGCACATAAATAAATTTTTCAAGGGAAGACATAAGCAATTAAACAAGGGAAATAACCATTAAATCAACAAAATTGCTTCATAAAGTGACACTATTCACCAGTCCAGAGAGATAAGATTTTTTTACTTTTAAATTGACATCCATTGTCACATTTCAAAGTACATGTGTTGTATACTCAATATCTGACTTGTCTATTATCAAATAAAACAGAAATCTTGGTAGCGCAGTTCACCATGAAATATGTCAGATGAATGAATTCATTCTCAAACGAGCGCTGAAATATATATTTTAAATTAGGTGAGTGGGAAGTCATTTAGGAGAATAGACTAAATAAATGAAGAAATACGAAAAATCATCTGAGCCAAAGTCTTAATGTCACTATCTGTAAAAGCTTTGACAGTGATTCGCGTGCAATAAACTATAAACAGTGAATTTATACAAAGAAGTAAATTTGTATGGAAATGTTCTACAACATCCGCACAAGACAACTACACTGAGTATAATTTATCACATGATTATCACCATTAGTAAAATTAATGTTATACTGAAGATGTCATTGTAAAATGGTTAACAAAGTTGTTGTCTTTTTTTCATTTCTTATTATCATTGCATTGCGCAAGTGAATGGTTGCAAACACCTACCACTTATGTTACCAAATTCTAAAATGGCAGATGAATCGTGCATACAATAAAAAAAAGACTACTTTAAGATAAAATAAAGTTGACATGTAACTTCTTCTTGCTCTTCGCCATTCGCTCTCAAATAAGCACATCCACCTCTCTTATCAAGCTGGTAGTCTGCCTCAAGCTTTTCTCATCACCAGACATTTTCTTCCTCAAATGGTTTGGAGAAAACCATGTTGCCACCCTGCTGCACCCGTGGAGCCGACAGTATGTGTCCGTGTTCTACTGTTTGTTTATCGTGCCCACGTAGGCACATATCTGTCTGATATGGACAAGTCTTGGTGGGCACATATCTGTCTGATATGGACAAGTCTTGGTGGGGACATATCTGTCTGATATGGACAAATCATGGTGGGCACATATCTGTCTGATGTGGACAAGTCTTGGTATTGTGATAGGGTGGGCGAGATGATGATGATGATTATGTTGTGATGTGTGATATCACTCTCTTGTCACACTCGCACCGACCCGAACAACAATAAAACTCTTGATTCTAGAGGCAGGGGCTATATTTATTTTTACAGCCCATTCAGTGACAAAGCAAACATTAAACAAATAAACTAGCGAACATCACAAAACCCAACAAAACAAAACACCCAACAGTGCCCGATGCTAATCTGAAGAAGCAAACAAAGCACAGAATAGTTAAAATCATAATATAATACTGAATGAGAAACACCACGCTCTCACCTGTCAAACAGTCCTTCCACGTGTACTACCTGACACCCTCAACTATCACACACGCACGCACTCATGCGTGTCATCCAATGCGACTAGTGAGGTGTTGTGCGTGGGGCTGGCAATCTCACCATGTAACACAGGTTGCTACCGAAACCACTACTACAAGAGCACACACTCAGCTATCACACACACACACACTCATGCATGTCGTCCAATGAGACTAGTAAGGTGTTGTGCGTGGGGCTGGCAATCTCACCATGTAACACAGATTGCTACCGAAACACTACTGCTCTAGCATATGAATACTTAATATGAAGGCAAACCACACTGTTGGCCCCATGCTCCCTCAGGAGCGGAGAAGAGAAATATATATCTTGAAGTGAGCCCACGTGCTCTCACAACCATTCCTCACATAACCATAATTAAATAATCATAAAATGGACATAAAATAATATTCAACTGTATGTACAACAAATACTCTCAGTAATGAGAATAAGCTACTACCTCGTAACTGATCTATCTCAATATTCGTTACTGCATTCTGAAGCATGTCGTATGTGACGACTGGTGCGGCTGGGAATCTCATCACATGAAACACATCGTTACCGAAACAACCACTGCAATAGCATAAAAATGCTTCTTGTCGGCTTGTGATAGACACCAGCCACATTGGTGTTTCCATGCTCCGCCGGGAGCAACCAGAGAAACACATGTCTCAACAAAGGAGTGGCCTCGCGCTCTCCAGAAATCTAAATACATATTCTCACCTCACAGTAACCCATTAAATATACAGTAGAATTATCAATAAACGTGAAATACACTCAATTACTTTTACATTAGAAAAATAAAATATAATTATTCTCGACTTAAACCAAACTGGAACTAAATACACAACGTGTCACATGGCGTAACATTATAGGTTTACCACGCGGGGCGTGTTATTCGCCGCTTTTTATACAGTCCTCGCCACGTGGCTACAATCTTGCTATTGTTAATCTTATCTACATTCCCGTGAAATAGCTTCATACTATATCTGCCTTTCTGATAACATTTCTGTCCAGTTTCATGCATAAAACACTCTCCTACTAAATTTGCCCGGTCTGATGGATGAAATACTTGATACTAAATTCTCACATCTGGATTTAGGCTTTGCGTGCCTAATAAAACCTATCCAGACATTATTTTCACTCATCTATCATTTCTTCAAGACTAAATCATAATGTCCTAAAAAGACATTTCCTTTGGAAACACATCTATCTATATCACTAAACATTAAAACAGACTCGTGCTGAATATAATTTCAGACTTCTAGAAAACTAACACTAATTTAAATTAACTCACATGTCATGTCTTTGTTCCCCTTCTACCGACACAGGGCTAGCCTAACTTCGTATCTCTCTCGTCTTGTTTGTTATCTCTTCTGGACTGATACTTCTGAAAGGTCGCTGCTGGCCTTCGTAAGCTTTATATAGACTGTTAAGCCTAAACACTCAACTTAGTCCGCGCGCGCCGTAATCGCGCTACTTAAATAACACTCGCGATATATTGCTTTAGGAATAGCGAAAACACAAATAAAACCTACAGCTATTTAATATAACACAATTCTACACCACAACTTAATTTAAATGCATTATTATGGCATTTTCATCAATCTTGAATAATTTACATCCAAGCATGCTTCGCGCACATCGAAAATATGGGCGATAAATCTGCCTAGAAACAGGTAGGGGGCGGGCGTCTCCTTTTCGGCCCCATCACACATCTCCCTCCTGATTTTGTTGTCGTCCCGACAACATCACTACCTCCGACACTTCTGTCGAAATCTCTTAGATCGTTGGTGCCGCGTTTGATTATTTCTCAGCGGCGATGTTTTGGGCTCAGATTCTGTATTCGGTACAACTTGGCTGGGGACCCTCTTGGTCGTTATGTCTCCAGTTGTACGTTGTCGGGCTGGCCGTTGCTGTGGTCTAGAAGACTCGCACACCTGTGCCGCATCGCTGCCTGCAGGTGACGTCTGCCTGTCAGTGCTTGTAGCTGTCGAATCTGTAGGGGGATTGCTCCTGACGTGCTTGACACTCGTTTTGCGTGGACGGTGGCCAACATTCCCCACTATCTGCTTTTGATGTGTCTCCTCCTCTGAACCTTGACTTGCACTCCCTCCTCTCTGCTTAAGACGAGTTTCCTCCCCTAACCGACTACCAATCTTCTCGGCTCCCTTAGGGTGACAGTTGTCACGGTCATCTCTTGGCTTGCACCCGGAAGGAAACCTGGTTGTGGTAGCACGTCTCGGGAAAGAGCTCTTTGAGGGACAGGCGGCTATCAAATGTTCAGTTGACTTGCAATGAAAACATCTCTTCGGAAGCGGGCCTTGAGGGCACTTGGCTGCCATGTGGTCTGACAAGTCTCCACAATTGTAGCATCTTATCTTTCTGGGCTTCCTCTGTGCCATGGGTCGCTTTCTGCTGCCCTTACACTCTTGACCGCCTATGCCGCATACATAAATTGCTTCCATGCCCTGGACCGATGGTTTGCTGTCAAACTCTACTCTCTCATTTCTCGCCAGACTCCGGAATCCCTTTCTGAAGATCTTGGTCTGATGTACAAATACATCAATACCTCCATCATCTGGCGTGATGAATCCCCATCCCCTGCGGACACTGTACCACTTGCAAACTCCTTTTCGCCTTGTCGGTGCAGCTGCACTGATCGGTACTGTCAGCTCACTGCTTTCGTTAACAACAGCTTGACTCTCACATACCAGAACATGCACCTCCTCGTCGTGCTTTGGCTGTTCCCGCGGACACACCTCCTCGTTGTGCTTTGGCTGCTTCCGCGGTTGGCTTGGTGCTTTTTTTCTCTGCACCTCCTCTTGTGCTGGCGAACTGGCCTCTGACATCTGTGCTATCTGGGACTTTAGGAAGGATAATTCTGCTCTGAGTGCTTCCTCCTCCTTCTTAACTTCTGCACTTGCTATCTGGACCCGTGCCTCAGGCTTTTTACTTCCACCATAAACAGCATATTCCCAAGGGAAATTCCTGTTCACCTCACTGACTTGTGGTTGCTCGCTGTAGGCTTTTTTGACAATTTCCAGTAACTGCTCAGGGCTGGCCTTGGCTCCGCCATGTATCCGTAATTCTCTAGATACCCATTTCGTCACGTTGTTCCATATCATGTCTAGCTTGTCTTCTGCACAAAAAGGCGCCACCTTCCACGCGGCTTCCACATCTCCCACAAACTCTTGCCAAGTGGGCCTCCCCTCTCCACTAAACAACCTTATCTCTGGCTCCTCCACGTACAGTATCTTCATATGCGCATTAGCCATCTTGCTGCAGGAATGCACTGCTGGGTGTTTACAATATTTGTTCGTTTGCTGTTTGCTCGTTGTCACTGTCTGCCTTATCCTACCGACGACGCCAATTGTGATAGGGTGGGCGAGATGATGATGATGATTATGTTGTGATGTGTGATATCACTCTCTTGTCACACTCGCACCGACCCGAACAACAATAAAACTCTTGATTCTAGAGGCAGGGGCTATATTTATTTTTACAGCCCATTCAGTGACAAAGCAAACATTAAACAAATAAACTAGCGAACATCACAAAACCCAACAAAACAAAACACCCAACAGTGCCCGATGCTAATCTGAAGAAGCAAACAAAGCACAGAATAGTTAAAATCATAATATAATACTGAATGAGAAACACCACGCTCTCACCTGTCAAACAGTCCTTCCACGTGTACTACCTGACACCCTCAACTATCACACACGCACGCACTCATGCGTGTCATCCAATGCGACTAGTGAGGTGTTGTGCGTGGGGCTGGCAATCTCACCATGTAACACAGGTTGCTACCGAAACCACTACTACAAGAGCACACACTCAGCTATCACACACACACACACACACTCATGCATGTCGTCCAATGAGACTAGTAAGGTGTTGTGCGTGGGGCTGGCAATCTCACCATGTAACACAGATTGCTACCGAAACACTACTGCTCTAGCATATGAATACTTAATATGAAGGCAAACCACACTGTTGGCCCCATGCTCCCTCAGGAGCGGAGAAGAGAAATATATATATCTTGAAGTGAGCCCACGTGCTCTCACAACCATTCCTCACATAACCATAATTAAATAATCATAAAATGGACATAAAATAATATTCAACTGTATGTACAACAAATACTCTCAGTAATGAGAATAAGCTACTACCTCGTAACTGATCTATCTCAATATTCGTTACTGCATTCTGAAGCATGTCGTATGTGACGACTGGTGCGGCTGGGAATCTCATCACATGAAACACATCGTTACCGAAACAACCACTGCAATAGCATAAAAATGCTTCTTGTCGGCTTGTGATAGACACCAGCCACATTGGTGTTTCCATGCTCCCGGGAGCAACCAGAGAAACACATGTCTCAACAAAGGAGTGGCCTCGCGCTCTCCAGAAATCTAAATACATATTCTCACCTCACAGTAACCCATTAAATATACAGTAGAATTATCAATAAACGTGAAATACACTCAATTACTTTTACATTAGAAAAATAAAATATAATTATTCTCGACTTAAACCAAACTGGAACTAAATACACAACGTGTCACATGGCGTAACATTATAGGTTTACCAAGCGGGGCGTGTTATTCGCCGCTTTTTATACAGTCCTCGCCACGTGGCTACAATCTTGCTATTGTTAATCTTATCTACATTCCCGTGAAATAGCTTCATACTATATCTGCCTTTCTGATAACATTTCTGTCCAGTTTCATGCATAAAACACTCTCCTACTAAATTTGCCCGGTCTGATGGATGAAATACTTGATACTAAATTCTCACATCTGGATTTAGGCTTTGCGTGCCTAATAAAACCTATCCAGACATTATTTTCACTCATCTATCATTTCTTCAAGACTAAATCATAATGTCCTAAAAAGACATTTCCTTTGGAAACACATCTATCTATATCACTAAACATTAAAACAGACTCGTGCTGAATATAATTTCAGACTTCTAGAAAACTAACACTAATTTAAATTAACTCACATGTCATGTCTTTGTTCCCCTTCTACCGACACAGGGCTAGCCTAACTTCGTATCTCTCTCGTCTTGTTTGTTATCTCTTCTGGACTGATACTTCTGAAAGGTCGCTGCTGGCCTTCGTAAGCTTTATATAGACTGTTAAGCCTAAACACTCAACTTAGTCCGCGCGCGCCGTAATCGCGCTACTTAAATAACACTCGCGATATATTGCTTTAGGAATAGCGAAAACACAAATAAAACCTACAGCTATTTAATATAACACAATTCTACACCACAACTTAATTTAAATGCATTATTATGGCATTTTCATCAATCTTGAATAATTTACATCCAAGCATGCTTCGCGCACATCGAAAATATGGGCGATAAATCTGCCTAGAAACAGGTAGGGGGCGGGCGTCTCCTTTTCGGCCCCATCACAGTGGGCACATATCTGTCTGATATGGACAAGTCTTGGTGGGCACATATCTGTCTGATATGGACAAGTCTTGGTGGGCACATATCTGTCTGATATGGACAAATCTTGGTGGGCACATATCTGTCTAATATGGACAAATCTTGGTGGGGAACATATCTGTCTGATATGGACAAATCTTGGTGGGCACATATCTGTCTGATATGGACAAATCTTGGTGGGCACATATCTGTCTGATATGGACAAATCTTAGTGGGCACATATCTGTCTGATATGGACAAATCTTGGTGGGCACATATCTGTCTGATATGGACAAATCTTGGTTGGCACATATCTGTCTGATATGGACAAATCTTGGTGGGCACATATCTGTCTGTCACGAACGGTTTATAGAATGAATGTCAGTACTCATGCTCCGGTGGGAACTAGATATGTTTATGTAAGTTGTGAGTTGAAGTGCGTGAATGTTAAGTTTGACGGGGGCATGAATACATTAGTAGCAGTAAGTGCTAATGTCGAGTTCACGGGCATGACTGAGTTGTTGTGAACAAAGTGGGGGTGAAGACTGGTCAGCGTGAAAAGGGTCAGAGGTGTGTAAAAAGGTCAGTCGGGAGAGCGATTAGAGCGAGGAGAGATTACGCGGAGAGTGAAGGCGGAATGGTTGAAGGAAAATAGGAAATATATTAAGATATTGTGAAATCCTTTCCATGAGATGCTGTTCTAATTATGCACATCATATATTGTGTTTTTCTTATGTGATGATTTATGGCCAAAGCGGCAGTCTGCCTGTGTTATTGTGTTATACTCAAGTTTGTGACATAAAGTCGTCGGATATCGTATCTACGTGTTGGAGTTTAGTGAGTTAACAATTAGCTGTGGAAAACGAGCCATGTTTGTCGCTCCATGTGTATGTAATACATATTTGTCAATGTGTACACACAGCAAGCACTTGACAATTTTGGGGAACTCGTAAGTGGAAGAGAGGACCCACCCCTAATTTTCTGCAGAATTTTTGACAATTTCGCCTTCTCATGAATTGTTGTTGAAAAATTACATCAAGCGGAACAGAGAACTAGGCCTATTTGTTTGAATCAGGTCACAAGAACTTAATGTGCAAAACTGAAGTCTTCATTTCAGTGATAGTCAGCATTGGTATAGCTGCAGAAGGACTGAATATTTAAAAGCGAAAAATAGTTTAATCACTGTAGCAGAGGCGAACGGACAGTTTTGACGAAATCGACAGTGTTATTTTGGAAAGTAGCACGAAGAATGAAAAGGCGGTAATCAGTCTTGTTTACCTTGGCGCACTGATATTGTGTTATTTCGCCCCGTGATGAGTGTGCTGATCTGTCGTCAATTTATCTGTGCTGTGTAGTTCGGCATAACTGTTGACACGAAAAATCGTCTGCTGGGTCTTGTAATGGAATAACAAGGCCATTGTTTTGCGGGTGATCGGCTGAAATCGTAACATCTTGCCTGGAGATGGAGTAAGCAGCGAGAGAGACATTTTCCTTTGCTACCCTTTGGACCAGTAGTGAAGAAGATCCGGTTCACCGTACTGATAGCTGATGTGCACCTAGGAGCTGATTTTAATATTTGACTGTGCTGTGTTACGACGTGAAGCGTGTTGTGTGTGGTAATCATCATTGAGCTGTAACACCGGGACTCCAAGCCTGCGCCTATCTCAAGTGGAGCAGCGGACACAGGATATTGTTAAGTTAAGTTTGTTATTAAGTTTGTTAATTTCCAGTCTTCTGTTTACTTAACTTGTGCGTCTGCATATTTCCTTTTATATATATATATATATATATATAGGCTATACTTCTTTTAATTAATTTATTTGGTTATTTATTTCTTCCTTGATAAGGTTATTGCCCGGAACTAATAGGGTTTTTTTATTTATTTATTTTTTTTAAATTCCATTCTTTCTTCAATAGCATTTTTGCAAATTAATTAACGTTATATTTGAACCCTATGATCTGTTATATCTAAAAATGTACTAAATTTAGTTTATTTTGATACTAGTTCCTTTTAGGACTTGACAATTTTGCTTCGTCATATCTAGACTTCCTTCTGTCTATCACTTCTACAGTGTACTTGAAACTTATGTTATTTTTATATTAGCTTTTGTTATTAGTTAAAAATGCATATATTCATTCCTGTTTGCCCTTGCTGCAGGGTGGACGAGTAGAGCTCTTGGGTTACTTCACTGTCCAGTGTTTTGTTTTTGTATTGTTCATATTATGTGGTAGTATTTAATTTTGATTTCTGTATAAGGGGGATTTTGAGTGGTGAGCACAATCCATCTTTCTTCATTGATGAAATTTGCATTGTGTTGTCTTTAATAGGTTTTGTGAGACAAATTACGCTGTAGGGAACCCAATCTGTCTAAGAGTTGGGGAGTTGTGAAGCCTCGTGTAATTTGTGGAACAATTGTTGGTGTTAGTTGTTTGCGTTTAGTTTGTTTACTTATTGTCTTGTATAATAGTCTTTCTTTCGTGGTGTTTTTATGTCGCGATTCTCAGTCCTTTACTCTGCTATCCGTGTATCTAAGTTATTTTACGATATCCTGTTTTTGTTCGTTTGATAGGTTTGGGTGTAAATATAAGGTCTATTCTTACTTTCCTGGTCTATAACTTCCACTCCACCGGCCTATCAGTTGTTGTAGTGTCGTGTGTTCTGTGATTATCATTTCAATCATCATCATCATACCATTTGTGTTAACCTAAGCAGACACATTTTATTTGGTCTATTACAGTTTGTAATGCCTACAGACTGATAACACAAGAGATTGACCCAGGGTGTAGACCCAGTGTGAAAAGTTGTTCAAAATCTGTTGTGTATGACAGACGTTCTTCAGAGGTGAAGGGGCACCCATTATAGTTTTCAGACACCATTTGACTTATCAGGTGGTATACGTTTTTTTTAAATTTCCTTAATTCATTTTTCCATAGTTATCATAGTTGAAAAATATTGCAGGATGACTAGCCTTTTGGATTTTATCACCAAGGGACAGGCAATTGGTAAATCAGGGGATGAACTTGAATTATGGGCCAAGACAAATTTTTTGGATGCTGAGGAACGGAGGGAACGCAAAGAGGAAAGAGAAATTAGGAAGATTGAGGCTGAAAGGGAAGCAAAGAAAGAAGAAACAAGGAAAGCTGAAATCGAGGTAGAAGCAAAGAAAGAAGAGACAAGGAAAGCTGAAATTCGAGCGGATAAAGAAATTACTTTGAAGAAACTGGAACTTGAAGCTGCGAGTTCTAGACCAGCTACGAAGGAGTCTACTCGTCCTTTCAAGCTGCGACTCCCATCCTTTGTTGAGGGCGTCGATATGATGGACGTGTATCTAGAAAGGTTTCAACAAGAAGCAGTATCTTGGAAGGTTAAGAAAGAAGATTGGCCAAGTCTGCTCAATAATCTGCTCACCGGAAGAAGTTTACAATGTGTCTTTGCATTGCCAGTAGAGGATCGCATGAATTATGACACAGTGAAAGAGACACTTCTTCGAAGATTTAGACTGACAGCTCAAGGGTACCGTGAAAGATTTAAGGAGGCTATTCCTACAACAAGCAATGACTTTAGTGAGTTTATTGCTGAAATCAAATTGCTGTTCAATAGGTGGATTGAACTATCAGGTATTGTGAAGGATTTTGATGGGCTAACCGACCTTATGCTACAGGACAAGGTTCTATCGTCTTGCAATCCAGAGTTAGTGGCTTTTCTACAAGAGCGAAAGCCAAAAGATATAAATATTATGTCAGAGCTAGGACAGCAGTATGTCAATGCGCACCCAGGGAAGCCGATTCACAAGCAGATAGCTGCTGACACCTTTCCAGCTTGTGTGGCTCAGGATAAAACTGAAAAGAAGCCATACATACATCCTCGGGCCCGCAGCTTAGACAGATATGTTGGGAAAGATGGTGGAAATAGAAGATGGAACGGGGACAGAAGATATTCTCCTAAGAGACAGTACCCTTCTTTTGGGTCAGGCTACAGTAGAAGGGGTTGTTATAAGTGTGGCTCAAGGCGTCATCTATCTTATCAATGTGGGAGGGACCCAGAGAGGTGTCCCTTCAACCCACAAAGAAGTCCATATGCCAGCCCAAAGAAAAAATTATAATAGCAGTCCAAAGAGAAGCCCTTACAAGCACCAAGAGACGGATTCCAACTGCCCCAATTGTAATGAGAGAAGAAACAGTCGAAAGGAGAGCTCAAAGGAAAACACTGAGCATGCAAATTCAGCTACTGTACTTGATACATTTAATAGCGAGGAGTGTGAGGGGTGCAGACCATTGTTCGAGCCTGATGGCAAGCCTATTTTAATATGTGGCCATACTTTGCCTTGCCTTTCATCAGTTGATGGGAATGGCACCTTAACTTTACATAAGGGTTTTGTGGAGAATAAACCTGTATCTGTTTTGAGGGACACGGGATGTACGACCATTGGCATTAGGAAGACATTTATTAAGGATACGTATTATATTGGAAAGATGGCAAAATGCATTACATTTGGTGGTAAGGTCGAGTACTATCCATTGGCGATTGTGCAGATCGACACCCCTTTCTTGTCGGGTAGAGTTCGAGTATGCGTCCTTGATTCTCCCATCGCTGATCTCATTATTGGAAATGTTAATGGGGTTCATGATTGCACCAGTCAGGATATTGAGGAGTGGGAAAATGGGCATGATTTGGTTGCTAACGCAGTAATGACGAGGGCTCAGACTAAGGCTGAGGATGCAAATATTATGATATCGCAACCCAATTATATCCCTTGGGTGCCTACGGTTGCTGGAATTACAGCATCGGATTTTGTAGACAGCCAGAGGAAAGACATTTCACTTCTGCCTTTGTTTCGGTTGGCGGAGTCCAAGAACATATGGCATACCAAGTCTGCTCGATACTGGTTTGAGGTTAGGAACTCCATTCTAATCAGATGCTTTGCAGAGCAACATTCAGTCATTACACAAGTGGTTATTCCAGTGGAACTGAAGAATACAGTGTTAAGGACAGCACATGACATCCCTTTTGCGGGTCACATGGGTATTGCAAGAACTCGCTGTAGAGTGTTGTCCCAGTTTTACTGGCGTGGATACAATAAGGATGTGAAGGTTTACTGTCGGTCGTGTAAAGTGTGTCAGAAGACAAGCCAGAAAGGAAGGACTCCCAAGGCACCGTTAGTAGCAACAGATTTGGCATTTCGCCCTTTTCAGAAGGTTGCAATAGACATTATTGGGCCCCTTCCAGTTATGTCTGATCGGGGGTATAGATTTATTCTAACATTAGTTGATCTATGTACGAGGTGGCCGGAAGCATTGCCAATGAAATCCATCACATCAAAGGATATAGCAGAGGCTCTAATGAGCTTATTTAGCAGATTAGGATTTCCTGAAGAGATTTTGTCTGACAGGGGCCGGCAATTCATTTCAGAAGAGATGAAACACATATCTAAACTGTTAGACATAGCCCAAGTGTTCACCACCCCGTATCATCCTCAGAGCAACGGGGTCTGCGAGCGGTTCAATGGAACACTGAAAAGAATGCTAGGTAAGGTGACAGGAGATTTTCCACAGTTGTGGGATAGATACCTACCGGGAGTTTTGTTTGCATACAGGGAGATGCCACAAGAGAGCACAGGATTCTCACCGTTTGAGCTAGTATTTGGCGCAAATCCTCGGGGTCCAATGAAAATTTTGAGAGACTTGCTGACCGGGAATTATGCTGATGATAGCGTCAAGTCAAGTTATGAGTATGTCATTGACTTGCGAGAGCGCATAATTACATCGTGTTCGATAGCACGTGAGGCATTAGAGACATCGGGTGCAAGGTATAGAGCATACGCCAATAGGAACAGCAAACTTGTATCCCTCAGTCCTGGCAGCGAGGTATGGTTGTTGCTACCTACCAAGGAAAATCACCTGCTAGTGAACTGGCAAGGTCCATTTCAAGTAAAGAAACAGATTACCGATGTGGATTATCTGATATTAGTCCGAGGGAAGGAGAAGATTTTCCATATTAATATGCTAAAACCATATGTAGTACGTCCAACTGAACTGGAACCAGTCGTGAACGCTGTTCGTGATAGTACAGTTACTGTAGCTAGTGCAGCAGTCATCGAGGAAGATGGAGAGAAAGGAGAGGAGGTCAATCTCCAGATCCCACTATTGCCATTGGTTGCTTCAGAATCATGGGGAGATGTAGAGGTCTCTGCATCTCTACCACAGCATCAGAGGAAACAGGTGAAGTCACTGCTGTGCGAATTTCAAGATGTACTCACAGATATTCCTGGAAGAACTGATTTAGTTGAGCATGATATTAAACTGACCTATGGAGAGCCCATCCGGGTGAGACCATATCCTATTCCACTACATTATACTTCTGCTGTTGAAAAAGAAGTGAATGATATGTTACGCTTAGGTGTTATCTCCCCATCTGAATCATCATACTCATTTCCCATGGTCATCGTGCGGAAGAAGGATAAATCCCTACGGATATGTATAGACTTCCGCCGCTTGAATAGTGTCACAGTGATAGATGCGGAACCTATGCCCAACCAAGAGGTCCTCCTATCCCAAATAGCGGGGGCAAAGTATTTTACCAAACTAGACTTATCGAGGGGGTATTGGCAAATTCCCTTAGCAGAAGGCGCTAGGCCACTTACAGCATTTTGTACCCCTCAGGGTCTTTTCCAGTTTAATTATATGTGCTTTGGACTGGTGAATGCCCCTGCAACTTTTGTGAGAATGATGAGAATGCTTTTGAGGGGACAGAAGGATGTTATCACATATATTGATGACATCTGTTTGTTTCATGACACGTGGGAAGAACATGTAGAGGGATTGAAGTCACTGTTATCATGCCTTCGGGTGCATCACCTTACAGCAAGACCCAGTAAGATTAAGGTGGGGTTTCAGGAGTTAACATTTCTGGGGTATGTGGTAGGACAGGGTGTTTTAAAACCAGTTGATCAGACAGTTGGAAGAATTTTGAATTTGCAACCTCCAAAAACAAAGAAACAAGTACGTAGTTTACTCGGTCTGATAAATTTTTATCATAAATTTATCCCCAGGTTCTCTTCATTGTCAGCGGCTCTAACATCACTCACTAAAAAGGGCACGCCAAACAGAGTAGTCTGGACTGAAGAGTGTGATAGAGCACTGAGGAACATCAAAGCTGTATTCTCCAGCGAGCCCATTCTTCTACTGCCAGACTTGGCTAAGCCTTTTGTACTGAGGACTGATGCTTCTGCAGTGGGCATTGGTGCGTGTCTGATGCAAGAACATGATGGGTTTCTACATCCTGTCATGTATGTCAGCAGAAAGTTGCTTCCGGCTGAAACGCGATATGCCACTATAGAGAGAGAGTGTTTAGCTATTATTTGGGCTGTTTTCAAACTCTCTAGGTATTTGTTAGGATCTCATTTTGTGCTGGAAACGGACCATTGTCCATTGACTTTTCTTAAGTCATCTAGGTCACCAAATTCACGTTTAACAAGGTGGTCGTTGTTGTTACAACAGTACAACTTCACTGTTTTTCCTATTCAGGGTAAATTGAATGTCCTTGCAGATTCGTTATCTAGATTATGAACACTTGCTTGTAGTAAATGGGTGTGTTTTTTTTTTTTTTTTTTAACCACCATTTCTATGTAGTATTTGATACTTGTACATGAGTAATGTTTTCTCAACTGTATTCTGCATGATTTTTGTATAAGCTAAGTTCTTATCATATGTTGGGTATCAGGTACAGGGTTATAGAACAGATATTCTCCGGTATAGGAGAATTTGGTGAAATTGATGTAATGTTATCACCTTTAATTCTGTGTGTAATTAGAGATGCATGATTTTTGCCATATGGTTGCTGTTGTATTTTTCTAGCAACTCGGTTCTATTGTAATTTTTTTAATTTTATTTTTGTGTTCTTCAGAATGTTATTATTGATTATTTGTAGATGGCATATTTTCACACTGATGCTATAGATTTTGCCCACATATGTAATCAGAGGTTTTGGATGGTTGGTTTCCTGATATCTACCACCCATCCAGTGAAAAACTATGTTTTTCACTTGGAGAGGGAGGGGTGGATGTCACGAACGGTTTATAGAATGAATGTCAGTACTCATGCTCCAGTGGGAACTAGATATGTTTATGTAAGTTGTGAGTTGAAGTGCGTGAATGTTAAGTTTGACGGGGGCATGAATACATTAGTAGCAGTAAGTGCTAATGTCGAGTTCACGGGCATGACTGAGTTGTTGTGAACAAAGTGGGGGTGAAGACTGGTCAGCGTGAAAAGGGTCAGAGGTGTGTAAAAAGGTCAGTCGGGAGAGCGATTAGAGCGAGGAGAGATTACGCGGAAAGTGAAGGCGGAATGGTTGAAGGAAAATAGGAAATATATTAAGATATTGTGAAATCCTTTCCATGAGATGCTGTTCTAATTATGCACATCATATATTGTGTTTTTCTTATGTGATGATTTATGGCCAAAGCGGCAGTCTGCCTGTGTTATTGTGTTATACGCAAGTTTGTGACATAAAGTCGTCGGATATCGTATCTACGTGTTGGAGTTTAGTGAGTTAACAATTAGCTGTGGAAAACGAGCCATGTTTGTCGCTCCATGTGTATGTAATACATATTTGTCAATGTGTACACACAGCAAGCACTTGACACTGTCTGATATGGACAAATCTTGGTGGGCACATATCTGTCTGATATGGACAAATCTTGGTGGGCACATATCTGTCTGATATGGACAAATCTTGGTGGGCACATATCTGTCTGATATGGACAAATCTTGGTGGGCACATATCTGTCTGATATGGACAAATCTTGGTGGGCACATATCTGTCTGATATGGACAAATCTTGGTGGGCACATATCTGTCTGATATGGACAAGTCTTGGTGGGCACATATCTGCCTGATATGGACAAATCTTGGTGGGCACATATCTGTCTGATATGGACAAGTCTTGGTGGGCACATATCTGTCTGATATGGACAAATCTTGGTGGGCACATATCTGTCTGATATGGACAAGTCTTGGTGGGCACATATCTGTCTGATATGAACAAGTCTTGGTGGGCACATATCTGTCTGATATTGACAAATCTTGGTGGGCACATATCTGTCTGATATGGACAAATCTTGGTTGGCACATATCTGTCTGATATGGACAAGTCTTGGTGGGCACATATCTGTCTGATATGGACAAATCTTGGTGGGCACATATCTGTCTGATATGGACAAGTCTTGGTGGGCACATATCTGTCTGATATGGACAAGTCTTGGTGGGCACATATCTGTCTGATATGGACAAGTCTTGGTGGGCACATATCTGTCTGATATGGATAAATCTTGGTGGGCACATATCTGTCTGATATGGACAAGTCTTGGTGGGCACATATCTGTCTGATATGGACAAATCTTGGTGGGCACATATCTGTCTGATATGGACAAATCTTGGTGGGCACATATCTGTCTGATATGGACAACTCTTGGTGGGCACATATCTGTCTGATATGGACAAATCTTGGTGGGCACATATCTGTCTGATATGGAGAAGTCTTGGTGGGCACATATCTGACTGATATGGACAAGTCTTGGTGGGCACATATCTGACTGATATGGACAAGTCTTGGTGGGCACATATCTGTCTGATATGGACAAATCGTGGTGGGCACATATCTGTCTGATATGGACAAGTCTTGGTGGGCACATATCTGTCTGATATGGACAAATCTTGGTGGGCACATATCTGTCTGATATGGACAAATCTTGGTGGGCACATATCTGTCTGATATGGACAAGTCTTGGTGGGCACATATCTGTCTGATATGGACAAATCTTGGTGCGCACATATGTCGTAAATTTATTTTGAGAGAAAGAGTCTTAGAAATAGTGGTCCGGTTTAGAGTGTAGAATGATGGTGAAAAGCTCAGTGATAGAAATGTAGAGAGTAAATAGTTGCTTCACAGAGTGCTGGAGGAGAGTAAAGACAGACTTATTTACGACAAATCGTTTCTCTCAATCTACTCTTCAGGCTTTCCTGGTCAAACAATTATTTGCCAGTTTCCAGACACACACCTGCCCTCACACTGATTCAAACACACAGACGACGTGGATACAAACTGTATTAAACAAATAGGGGAAATTTTGGGCTTTGGGTATTCCAACACAGTAACAAATAAGTTTATGTTGTTTATTAAAGTTTAAAAAACAATCACTACAATAATCATGTGTTTACAGCAAATATTATCATAATTACAGAAAAATGCAAATAACAAGGTAGGGAAGGGGTGAAGAAGATTGGTATCGACTAAGCCCGACCCACTTATTAGACAAAGATAAACCCAGTTCAAAGATAGATAGTTATCAGGAACATAGGTAAGTTAACCTAACAGTGAAGTTAATTACTCTGAAAGAGGTGTTTCAAAATTAGGTATGGGTGGTAGAAAAAAAATCCTGTTCTTCCCAATTGTTCTTCCCTTTACTAAGCAAATGAAAAAAAAAAAGGGGGGGGGGGGTTAAACAGAGTTTATCAACTATCCCACTTAAAGGAACAATGCAGGGTATACAGAAAAATATATTACCAGGTAAGCAAGTTAACAAAATGGTTATAAAAAAAGATTAAATTTCCTGTCATTCATACACGCGCGTGAGGATCCACACTCATATTTTCACACACCCGTACCGATTTCAGCATCAGACAATCCAATAGAATTATATAAACAGCAATTACACTCTTGACATATGAAAAGGTCTGGTACTTCCGTGTCCCGCCCCAGATGTAGCGAAGTTTGCTGATGGCAACTATTCTCACTTATCGCCGGACTTGAAGCCTAAGAGTTATTGTGTTTTTATTATATAAAAAGAGTCTATGGGATGGCACTGACACAATTCGACACAGGGGTGAAAATGAAGTGGTCTCTTTAATCTTCCGCTAGTGGTAAAATTCCTTCAATGCGTGATGATAGTACCTGACCGGTAAGTTTTATTAATCTAGTGAGGAAAAACTTAAGCCGTCACAGTTCAGGAAAATATGTACTCTCTCACAGTAGGGCAGTAAATAAAGTATCGCTACTGGCACTGTTCAACTTCCAGTTTATCTTACAGATTTGTAATTTTAATTTGATGATTGTTCTTTTAAATAGTCTTGGGTAAGCTTTCTTTCATGTAATTATGATAGCTAGGTCGCATCCGACCGCCACAAGATTAAATTTTAAAAAATGTTTCATCAATATGTCTGGAAGTTTTTAAGATGATTTCTTTATTGCTGGGATCGCAAAGGTTACGATCACTCGTTTTGCACAGAAATAGAATTCACTGCAAATATATATAAAAATCTAGGGGATAATCTATAACAAGATTTCAAATATAGCTAATGCTTCTATCAAGGTCTGGCCAACGAGTGATAAAGTGTATTTCTTCATGGTGTGTATATATCTAACTCGAATGCAAGATGAGTGGGACGTGTTAGAATTTGACACCTTTTTAGATCTCATGGGACTTTTGGGGTTCTGACCGCCAGACTAAAGAAAGATGCCGCCCCTGGTCTTCGTATCGCCCTTCGCTGCGTCCGTTCCGGCTTTCCCCGTTCGCTTTCACTGCGATCGGTTCTGCGTTTGGCACGGAGATGCGGAATACCGGCGAGATACTTGCGTCGCTCGTTTCAGGGACCACAACTGCCCTTTGATAGCGCCGCTAGTCTTTCCTGAGATCCCCCAGTCCGTTTCTTTGATCGTGGTCGCTGCTATCTGTTTGATTCTGGTACCGCCCCCACTGGGCCAAGTTAATGAAAATACTGCATATGATTGCTCAAGAGATGTCCATGGGCGTGATTTAATCTCTCCTTAAATCAATGCGATGACCAGAATGAACGGTAGATAAACTGTCCACATATTAAGCAGCAAACGTGTTTGCCCATCTGTGTGGAACGGTTGTCTAGCTAATGAGTCCAGGTGAAAAAAAATCCCGTTTGACGAAAGGTTACAATATTCGAGGGCACTCGTGTTATCCAAGGGGTCGCTACGAAGGTCGTACTATATCATCTAACACTACAGGGTCATTCGGGGTCGGCTGAGTTCGTCCGTCGCAACATATCTGTCTGATATGGACAAGTCTTGGTGGGCACATATCTGACTGATATGGACAAGTCTTGGTGGGCACATATCTGTCTGATATGGACAGGTCTTGGTGGGCACATATCTGTCTGATATGGACAAATCTTGGTGGGCACATATCTGACTGATATGGACAAGTCTTGGTGGGCACATATCTGACTGATATGGAGAAGTCTTGGTGGGCACATATCTGTCTGATATGGGCAAGTCTTGGTGGGCACATATCTGACTGATATGGACAAGTCTTGGTGGGCACATATCTGTCTGATATGGACAAGTCTTGGTGGGCACATATCTGTCTGATATGGACAAATCTTGGTGGGCACATATCTGTCTGATATGGAGAAATCTTGGTGGGCTGTAGTGAAAATTCTAACACCCATAGATAAATTAGAATATAAAACATAATACAATAGAAAGAAGAATGGTGAAAGACCAGTGCCTTCCCAATAGCGTACGCCTGTGTTGTAGAACGCCATAAGGGCTGAACAGGAAAACCCCTTTTTCTACTTTGTCTGCATGAACTACACGCGAATCAAACGCGTTCCTAAAAATAAAACTAGTACTGTGTTTCTTAGAAAAACTTGAGATGTAAACTGTATAATGACCCAGATATAATACTAGATTAATGAAAATTATACACACAACGTGCCTTAGAAAGACAGACGGGCTAAGCGGAGACGAGAGGGGATAGATGGAGCGACGCAATACCATAGTCCCACGTCGTCTCGCGATTTAAAAAATTGAACGCCAATAACACGCGAAAGGCATTAAGACCTGAATTTTTCAAATAAACAGTAAAAAAAACACTACCAATACAAGGTTAGGTTTTGAAAACATGTTTAATGCTTATTAGGAAACATGACACAATACTGTTTTACGTCTGAAATCCTGACTTTATACTGACAGAACTGTCGAAAAGGCAGAACAGGTGGCGGTTCGAAAAATAAAAAAATAAAAAACAAATACACGACTATCTTCGAAAAATACATATTTTGAACGAAGCCACGTAACCCCAATAAACCTATATATTCGTGTACATTAGGACTTGCTGACAAAGAATATGTTATGTTTTACGCAAATAGTCTAGTAATTAACAAATTATAGCCAAAATACTATAGTGGGGTTGTCTGACAGCACAAGATCATTTCTGCTCATATTTTTTTTTATGGAGTGTTTGAAAAAAACACTGCTTTAGGGAAATGAGGCCAACAAGTTAGATACGATTTGATTGGCTGCAGTAATATGTAACGCAAAACCTTATTAGTTGAACTGCAAATACTATTTTGGTTGTTAAGGGAAACGGTAGGATGGGTAAAAAAAATTTCAAAGGCTCTTGTAAACATGGTTTCATTGGTTAGAACGTTCGATATACTCAACTAGAAGCGTCAGTTCATCGCCAGTTTTGAAAATAAACTTTATGAGAAGCCAGTGCGTTGAGAGCAAGCTAATATTTTTCTAAATAAAAGCCTAGGATAAGGCAGATCAAAATTGTGCCAGTATTCATCGCCAGTCAACGTACTAGTGTATATTTCCTTGAATTGTGGTAAGCTAGACATGTTTCCTATATATCTATATATATATATTATATGAAAATTGAATCTGAATTGATAAATTGTGTCTGTATGTGTGTGGTTCAGTAGCAAACAGAAGGCAAAGCCTAGATATTGCTCCACCATGTAAAAGCTTGTCAGAGAGGAGTATAACTGCATTGGCATATATTGGATTGCCAAATAGTAACATGACACCTATACTATCATATGGAAGGATTAACGCTGGAATTGCAGAGGCGTTGTAACCATTAGGGAGAAGAATACTGGTGAATATATTTTGTCACACGAAAAGCTAGCAGTTGGCCTACAGCGCTGAATTCTATGTTTGTACTGTCATGTAACTATGTGTGGAGATAGATAGTATTCTAGTTATGAAGAAGGAGGCAAAACCTTCTCCAATTCAGGGACCGTGGTACTGAAGTAATATAGCAGCACCTGGTCGGAGCTTTGCTGATCCAGAACTCTGGCATCAGACTCCTGTTCCAAGATATCGTCCAGTGTGGATCTTAAAGCAAAATAAGAAGCAAGCGAGCAGAGGATATAGTTCTACTGCAGCAGCTATTGGAGATAAGAATCTGTAGCACGACCAGAGCTCACCTTTGACTAAAAATCCCCTTGAAATGACTTTTGTATAATAAAAGGGGACATAGACTTTAAAATAGAAGCTGTGAATCCCTTAATAATATTTCCACCAGTGCAAACATATGAAGTCATGATGACAAACACCAACTTTGCTATAACAACCAGTATTACCTCATAACATTATTTCACAACACTACACTCATATTGTGGTAATATTAGATGTTTGGACAAAGATCCTTTGCATAACTTTTTGTATATAAACTGTGTAATTACATTGTATTGTGATTCCTGATTCACATTGTAGTAGAATCAGGATATCTATATCTTGAAAAATTAATACATTTGTTATAAAACTTACCTCGGGAATTAATAAGATAATTTGTAGAGTGTTATGTGTTTGTGACTGTCAGAGTGTTGTCAATTGTTGAGGATCTTAACCTAGATGTTTATCTGATTGTTGGTTGTTGTGAACTTACACTTCATCAATATCATAACCCTATACATTCAACGTAGTCATCACAATAGTCAAGAATAAGTCTGATTGAGGTCTAATATGTGGTAGCAAGCAAGGTCCTCTATAACACATCAACATTTTAGATATAGAGACCTTCACAGCTGATCTCAGTCAGTACACTAAGTCCCCTATAAATATTTATATAATCCCAACTCACCACATGGGCACATATCTGTCTGATATGGAGAAATCTTGGTGGGCACATATCTGTCTGATATGGAGAAGTCTTGGTCATTTTTTAAAAATAAAACGGGTGTGTAACCACCACTACAACAGCATGTGAAATCTTGGTGCAGGTTTCCTGTAATTAGGTCAACTGTGCAGTGGTGGCTCCATACCCCAGTCGGAGGGCAAGGGAAAATATTGACAATATAAGTGTGTCAATGGAGCAATACGGATGTGCATTGTCCTTTTGTCCATTTTACATAATAGCTTTCTGTCATGTACACACATTCTTCAACAGCAGCTGAGACTCAGAGATGTGCGCAAGGGAAAATGCTGACAATATAAGTGTGTCAATGGAACAACACGGATATAAGTGTCAACAGAACAACACTGATATAAATGTGTCAATAGAACAACAGTTATAAATGTGTCAATAGAACAACACGGATATAAATGTGTCAATAGAACAACACGGATATAAGTGCGTCAATAGAACAACACGGATGTAAGTGTCAATGGAGCAATACGGATGTGCATTGTCCTTTTGTCAGTTTTACATAATAGCTTTCTGTCATGTACACACATTCTTCAAACGCAGCTGAGATTCAGAGATGTGCGCAAGACAAACATGAAGGCAGTGGGCGGAATGGTTAGAGTAACCGGGTTCTGGGTAAGAAACCTGGTGGAGTAACCGGGTTGTGGGTAAGAAACCTGGGAGTAACCTGGTTGTGGGTAAGAAACCTGGTAGAGTAACCGGGTTCTGGGTAAGAAACCTGGTAGAGTAACCGGGTTGTGGGTAAGAAACCTGGTAGAGTAACCGGGTTCTGGGTAAGAAACCTTTTAGAGTAACCAGGTTGTGGGTAAGAAACTGGTAGAGTAACCGGGTTGTGGGTAAGAAACCTGGTAGAGTAACCGGGTTGTGGGTAAGAAACCTGGTAGAGTAACCGGGTTCTGGGTAAAAAACCTGGTGGAATAACCGGATTGTGGGTAAGAAACCTGTCAGAGTAACCGGGTTGTGGGTAAGAAACCTGGTAGAGTAACCGGGTTCTGGGTAAGAAACCTGGTAGAGTAACCGGGTTGTGGGTAAGAAACCTGGTAGAGTAACTGGGTTGTGGGTAAGAAACCTGGTAGAGTAACCGGGTTGTGGGTAAGAAACCTGGTAGAGTAACTGGGTTGTGGGTAAGAAACCTGGTAGAGTAACTTGGTTCTGGGTAAGAAACCTGGTAGAGTAACTGGGTTGTGGGTAAGAAACCTGGTAGAGTAACCGGGTTGTGGGTAAGAAACCTGGTAGAGTAACTGGGTTGTGGGTAAGAAACCTGGTAGAGTAACCGGGTTGTGGATAAAAAACCTGGTAGAGTAACCGGGTTGTGGGTAAGAAACCCGGTAGAGTAACCGAGTTGTGGGTAAGAAACCTGGTAGAGTCTCACGCAGTCTAGCAAGCTGCAAATGGATACTTGACTCTGCTCTTGAGTTAGGGTACAAATGCACTGAGGAAGGATGAGGAGGGGTTACCATAACTCGTAAACGCTGGATCAACAATTGTCAGGCCTGGATCTCCCCCCCCCCCCACCCCCCTTTGCAGCAGTATCTGCTATAGAATTACCACTTAAAAAAAGAAAACAAAACTGCAAGCTCAGTGACAAAGCGGAACCAGGTCAGGAGGAAGACATGGAACCAGGTCAGGAGGAAGACATGGAACCAGGTCAGGAGGAAGACATGGAACCAGGTCAAGAGGAAGACATGGAACCAGGTCAGGAGGAAGACATGGAACCAGGTCAGGAGGAAGACATGGAACCAGGTCAGGAGGAAGACATGGAACCAGGTCAGGAGGAAGACAGCCGACAGGATAGTTCGGCGCTCTTTCTTGCAGATCTCTACACCCCAGGGTAGAAGAGGAATGACTAAGTAAGTAAGTAAGTAAGTACGTAAGGGTTAGGGTTAGTAAGTAAGTAAGTAAGTAAGTAAGTAAGGGTTAGGGTTAGTAAGTAAGTAAGTAAGTAAGTACGTAAGGGTTAGGGTTAGTAAGTAAGTAAGTAAGTAAGTAAGTAAGTACGTAAGGGTTAGGGTTAGTAAGTAAGTAAGTAAGTACGTAAGGGTTAGGGTTAGGGTTAGTAAGTAAGTAAGTAAGTAAGTAAGTACGTAAGGGTTAGGGTTAGTAAGTAAGTAAGTATGTATGTAAGTAAGTACGTAAGGGTTAAGGTTAGTAAGTAAGTAAGTAAGTAAGTACGTAAGGGTTAGGGTTAGTAAGTAAGTAAGTAAGTAAGTAAGTAAGTACGTAAGGGTTAGGGTTAGTAAGTAAGTAAGTAAGTAAGTAAGTAAGGGTTAGGGTTAGTAAGTAAGTAAGTAAGTAAGTAAGTAAGGGTTAGGGTTAGTAAGTAAGTAAGTAAGTAAGGAGTACATTGTGAACCCAATCAGTGGTAAATAAACTTTTTTTTTTCATTACATTGTAACCGCTAACACGTTCTTTGAACCTCGGAACTGGAAATTTGACTAAATAAAGAGATGAGTACTTACCGTCAAGTTCAACAATATTGTACGAACCATCAGCTGTTCGGATACATTTTAGCGTTGTTGTTCCAGTCTTCCATACAAAATTCAGTTGATAGCATTTGCTGTCAGCATTTGAGAAACAACCTGAAGAATATTTGATTTACGCACTGTTAAAATGAAAAGTATTTGATTTACGCACTGTTAAAATGAAGAATATTCGATTTACGCACTGTTAAAATGAAGAATATTTGATTTATGCACTTGTTAAAATGAAGAATTTTTTATTTACGCGCTGTTAAAATGAAGAATGTTCAATTTACAGACTGTTAAAATGAAAAATATTTTATTTATGCGCTGTTAAAATGAAGAATATTTGATTTACGCACTGTTAAAATGAAAAATATTTGATTCCCCACTGTTAAAATGAAGAATATTTGATTTACGCACTGTTAAAATGAAGAATATTTGATTTTCTTACTTACTTAGTCGTTCCCCTTCTACCGTGAGGTGTAGAGGTTTGGAAGAGAGATTTCGAGTGGCCAACTCTTCTTTGATACCTCCCTTTCGGTCTATAATAGCTCCGAGATATTTAAAGTGGTCGACCTGCTCCAGGACCTGTTCTCCCAACTTAATCTGATGTTTTCTTTCTTCTCGTGATATCACCATGGATTTTGTTTTAGAGCTGCTTATGACCATCCCTCTCTTCTCCAGCTCTTCCTTCCAGACTTGCAAGTTGGATTGGAGATGTGCCTCTGATTTAGCAATCAGGGCAACATCATCAGCAAATGCCAGCTCCGAAATATAGACCTGTCTCATCTTCCAGTACCCCACTGAATACTTTCTTGTTCTCTCCTTACATGCCTTGATGACATCGTCCATGAGGAGTATGAAAAGATAAGGTGACAGGATATCACCTTGTCTTACACCAGTGGTGGTCCTGAACTCTTCTGACTTATGGTTTGCTGTCCTCACATAATTTCTGCAAGACTTGTAGAAGCTCTGTATAGCATGAATCAGAGGTGCTGGATATTTGATTTTCACACTGTTAAAATGAAGAATATTTGATTTGCGCGCTGTTAAAATGAAGAATATTCGATTTACACGCTGATAAAATGAAGAAAATTTGATTTGTGCATTTGTTAAAATGAAGAATTTTTTATTTACGCGCTGTTAAAATGAGGAATGTTCGATTTACAGGCTGTTAAAATGAAAAATATTTGATTTACGAGCTGTTAAAATGAATAATATTTGATTTACGCACTGTTAAAATGAAGAATATTTGATTTACGCACTGTTAAAATGAAAAATATTTGATTTACGCGCTGTTAAAATGAAGAGTATTTGATTTACGAGCTGTTAAAATGAAGAATATTCGATTTACGCACTGTTAAAATGAAAAATATTTGATTTACGAGCTGTTAAAATGAAGAATATTTTGATTTACGCACTGTTAAAATGAAGAATATTTGATTTACGTACTGTTAAAATGAAAAATATTTGATTTACGAGATGTTAAAATGAAGAATATTTGATTTACGCACTGTTAAAATGAAGAATATTTGATTTACGCACTGTTAAAATGAAAAATATTTGATTTACGCACTGTTAAAATGAAAAATAATTGATTTACGAGCTGTTAAAATGAAGAATATTTTATTTACGCACTGTTAAAATGAAGAATATTTGATTTACGCACTGTTAATATGAAAAATATTTGATTTACGCGCTGTTAAAATTAAGAATATTTGATTTACGCACTGTTAAAATGAAAAATATTTGATTTACGCACTGTTAAAATGAAAAATATTTGATTTACGCACTGTTAAAATGAAGAATATTTGATTTACGCACTGTTAGAGCTTAACGAATAAAAAAAAAAGAACTAAAATATGTGACGTAATATCATCATCACTATCTGCCATCACCGGTGTCAATACCTTGTCGAGCTATGGCGGCTTGCGTACCCTGACTACCCCCAGAGCAATGCCAGCTTGAGTTTTACTCCTGGAAGGTTCTACCAAGCTGGACAGGTTTGCGCGGGCAGGGGTCAGACTGAAACAGACACCCTGGTCCTCCAGGTTGGGGATTTTAGTATAGGGCTGACACCAATGTCTATGTAAAAAGAAATGAAGTTACGGAAACGAAGACAAATGAACACATTTTGCTGCGGGACGGAAATCCGGAGTTTGAGGCTCGTATGAATGTCAGTTGTGAAAGCCGAAAGGAAGCCACTGACACGAAAATGGACGTCCTGACCACAAAACGTGAAACAAGAATAGGATTTTGGAATGTCAGGACAATGATCGAGACGGGTAAACTAAAACAGGTCACAGCAGAAATGAGAAACTATAGATTACACATTCTAGGGATAAGCGAGAGCAGATGGACAGGGGCAGGAAAAATTAAAACAGTAACAGGAGAAACAGTACTTTACTCTGGAAGAGAGGATGGACAGCACAATGAAGGTGTAGCCATTATTCTACAGAAAGGAATAGAAAGGACATTACTGGAATGGAAACCCATCAACAACAGAGCGATCTCTCCAAATACACTTTCGAAATCGCTTCGCCCCATGATGCGCCCCCAACACAGACAAACAACCAATAAGGTGTGTGACTGCTACAATTTGTCATATCAATAAAATTGTGGACTGTTTGGCAAGGAAGAATATTCCAGCACCTCTGATTCATGCTATACAGAGCTTCTACAAGTCTTGCAAAAATTATATGAGGACAGCAAACCATAAGTCGGAAGAGTTCAGGACCACCACTGGTGTAAGACAAGGGGATATCCTATCACCTTACCTCTTCATACTCCTTATGGACGATGTCATCAAGGCATGTAAGGAGAGAACAAGAAAGTATTCAGTGGGGTACTGGAAGATGAGACGGGTCTATATTTCGGAGCGCTGATGATGTTGCCCTGATTGCTAAATCAGAGGCACATCTCCAATCCAACCTGCAAGTCTGGAAGGAAGAGCTGGAGAAGAGAGGGATGGTCATAAGCATCTCTAAAACAAAATCCATGGTGATATCACGAGAAGAAAGAAAACATCAGATTAAGCTGGGAGAACAGGTCCTGGAGCAGGTCGACCACTTTAAATACCTCGGAGCTATTATAGACCGAAAGGGAGGCATCAAAGAAGAGTTGGCCACTCGAAAAGCAGCAGCTGGGAGACTTTTTCAGGCCATAAATCGAGGATTCCTCAGCAAGAGAGAGGTTGGTAAGAAAACGAAGATGACTGTATACCGCTCCACCTATGTCCCAGTCTTGACATACGGATGCGAGTCATGGGCAATGACTACAACCCATAAAAGCCAGATCCAAACCTCAGAAATGAGGTATCTGAGGAAGGTGGTTGAAGTAACAAGAAGAGACATGGTACGCAACCAGACGATACGTCAAGGCCTTAAATCCTACCCCCTGCAGACCCAAGTAGAACAGTCCCAATTAAGATGGTTTGGCATTGTCTGCAGAATGGGAGAAGATCGGATACCACGACAAGCATGGGAAACAAAGAGCCAAGGATCCAGACCCCGAGGACGACCCAGAGTCCGCTGGGAGGACAACATTAGACAATCTTTGAAGGATCGAGGACTAGAATGGAACCAGGCCAGGAGGAAGACAGCCGATAGGATAATCTGGCGCTCTCTCTTCCAAACCTCTACACCTCACGGTAGAAGGGGAACGACTAAGTAAGTAAGTAATAAAATTGTGTGTATCTGTGAATGATATGTCATTACTATATCATATTCATAACACGAAAAGTGAGGAAATAGTGTAGGTAACACATTAATGTTGGCAAATAGCAACAATATTGTGACCGCTTGGCCTTTCACGCTAGCATTATCCCTCCTACTTCCACGCTAAGCATTTATATGTGCTATAATATGCTACATGTAAGAATGACAGACCTTAAAAGCAAATAAGACGTTTTTACACAAAACGCAGTATTCATTCAAAGTTCAGTTGGCAGTTACTGCTCTGACAGGGCAAACGTAGGTCAGTCCCAGATAATAATGAATGGGTTTTTATAAGCGCGAAAGTGGGAAATGAATGTTTGTGTGATCTGGGTTTTTTTTTTATCCAATTGTTAAGTTGGAAAAGATCACACATGGGAAAAAGTCGAAATAACAGAATGTCGTGTGCAAAAAGGTCGAAAAGCTGAGGAAAGGAGTGCAAATGTAGATTATTGTACCGTGTTAAAAAAGGACGGGTCGTGTGAAAAAAGGCGGGAAAAAAGAAGAAATAGTATAAATAGAAGAGCTGTGGGCGATAGGCAGAGATTTCAGGATTTATGATTCTAATGAAACCATAACTTTAGACTAGAGGATTTTTACAGATAGCGTTAGGTGAACTTCGTCTTTGAGGATACCAAGACAAGTTTTTGAGTAGATAAATCAGTATATTATTCTATTTGGATATACACATATTATTCTATTTGGATATACATATATTATTCAGTTGGATTACATATTTTTTCATCTTGGATAACCAATCATCATTGTGAAATTTACAGTGTTTGTCTAATGACATCAATAAACTCTAATTGAATTGTTCTACATTGCTGTTTGTGGAACTTTACAGTAATTTCTTTTGGATATACGTTGTTGTGCTGAAACTGTTTTGCTTATCACCAAACTTAAAGGGAAGAACATTCCTGTGTTGAAAAAAAATAACAAAAGGTCAAGTATCACCATCTCTGGCGGAAGGCCAGTTAGCACTTGAACCACCACAACATATGAAGGATTAACTCTGACTAAATAAAATCAATATAACTACTAGTGGCGTATAAACATACACGGCCACATATTACACAAATTGGCGCAGTGACATGCCCTTTTTTCTTGGTGAAAGCAGACAGGCATAATCGCTAATGGATCAAAGTCAAGAACAACTGCAGCAACAACAGGCGTTGTATACAATACATCAACAACAGCAACAACAACATACGTTATATGCACAGCAGCTACAACAGCAACAGGAAATGCAACAGGCAAACGTCTATCCTGCTAACATATCCTTACCTGCAGAGGCCGAACCCACAATGACCGCGTTGCAACGGATAAGACACGCTATCCAATGTAGATCACTATAATAAATATAACCAAATTCGCTCGGTTATAACTCCCTTCACCGGCGATTCAAAGACATTTCGGAGATGGCTAATGAACATAGACAAGTTTAGTTCTATGGTAAATGCTACAAGTGACAAGGAAAAGATCAAAATTGCATACTTGTCATCGGAATCTCTTGTGACGGATTTTCTGCGACGGCGCTCCCTCATCTACCCAGAGGAGACCTATGCATCATTAAAGAATGAACTAATTGCACGGTATATTGACACAATCGACAAACAGCACGCGTGGTCGCTTTTGAGGAAAATCTATCAAGAAAAATCTGAACCTGTTCAATTTTATGGACCGTTTATTGAATTTAGCTGAAGAAGCTTTTATTGAAGGAACGGTAAGATCACAGGACATTGAAAAACACTTGGTAGGCATTTTTGTGGACGGACTTTACACAGATAACTTAAAGCTCCATCTCATAAGAAAAGACCCTAAAACTGTCACTGATGCTATACAAATGGCAGTATCGGAGGATAACGTACGAAAACGTTTCAATCAACGCACAGGTAGAGATCCTCGCTTTGAAGTAAACAGTGACCACGAGCCAATGGAAATCGGTCACTCAAGACAGCAGTGGCACCGTCACCAACATCGATAGACACGCCATCAGCCTGAGCAACGTCAGTTCCAGCAAGCACACCAACCGAGGCAACAGAATGTCCAAAATGTCACTACGATTGTCTGTTACACATGTGGACAAAATGGGCATGTCTCTCGTGCATGCCAATCACACCAGCAAGGATCATTCGGAAAGGGTAGACAAGGACATAGAACGTATCAACATAATCAATCTCGAGGTTATAACCAACCACAACAAGGACAGAACAACCGAACATACGCAACCCAACATGGTTTTGCCAGAGGTAGACCACAATATTTCCCTGCTTCGGGAAACGGACCGAGTACACGTTAGATCGGACCGCTGACGGGAGCTATACAGAAGGGAACACTTATAAACCCTATAGGTCCCACACAACAAGGAAGAAGTCACACAACACAGAACATCATTCTCACCGCAATAAAAGGCAGCAGACTGTAGTAAATAACATTAACATCCACCCAGACCCGAGTTCCTGTCTCATCTCTATTCAGGGCATGCATTATCGAGCACTGGTTGATACCGGAGCATCGGTAAGCCTAATACGAGAACAACTTTTTCGAAAAATTCAGAAATATGTGAAATTTCCCCCCACGAAAACTTACATGGCATCGGTGACCGGCCAGGAAATGAAATCCCTTGGTACTGCGTTTATCACATTCCAGATTGGGGAACAGAAAATAAACCATAAATTCATTATTACACGCGGTATGTCTCGGAATCTTATTATTGGACGTGATTTCCTGAACAAACACCAGGCCCGGATATACTACAATCTACACAAGATTAGACTAAACGGAGAATACATCAACCTCCAGGATGATTTACACATAGCTTCGTTGGTACGCCTTACAGCTCCAGTGACCATTCCACAAAACTCACTAATAATAACCAAAGGTCGTGTAAAGGGATCAGACTACATTCAACCCGGACAGACAGTAGAAATTGCACCGTTGCTGGATGAAGATATAAACGATGATCCACTGATATTCATTACTGAGGGCATTGCAGAAATTAAAAGCTCCCGAGATTTCCCCATTATGATCGTAAATACCTCAGGAAAAACACCATCCATTCAGTGGCGTATTCTCTATGTGTGCTGTGCGTGCTGCGCACACCTATGCGCGAAGGAAAATAAAAATTTAATTTATTATTATATAAAATATTTCTCCTCTAAGTTCTGCTTTCGGACCGCACGCATCAGGATAACGGATTTTCCCGCATAGAATCTACGAGTATATCTAGTTTCAGTTTCACAGACGCGTTTTATAGTGCAGTTTTTATTGGTTGTAGCAATCGCCCGAAGTTTGTCGGGTAATTCCGTCACAATGCGTGCTGGACCGTTCGGATTCACTTCTAAAGACTGATTTGTGTGAATCTGGGTCATGGGCAGATACGTCAATACAATGCGAACATGCGTGCGGTGGCCTAGCAGCTCTCGAGTTGTAAAAATCAGCTGTGTCCGTCCAGTGTTTTTTGTGATTAATTTTTGTTAGTTGCCGGGAATGCAGTTTATTACAGTGAGTTTCAAGTTGTAAGTTAATTAGTATTTCGGAGATAATTGACATATACCCCTAATAACTATCGTTGCGTAATTGAATATGGATGGTTTTTAAATTAAGAGGGGAAGAAGTTAAATAGTAGGCGTACATATTCATTTTAAGTAGCAGCACGCCTAGCTCGCATTACCAGGATACGCCACTCATCCATTGCGAGAGGTGCGATAATTGACAACATGACAAGAATGTCAAGCTTGAAGGCTTTAACGTAGGCGAAAGAGTGTACTACCGAAAGAATGTCCGTGATAACAAATTTGATGCCCGCTGGCTAGACGGCTTCAAAATTCTAGATAAGACAACCCCGACTAATTACAAAATCTGGAACGAAGAAAGAAATATCTTTACCAAGGCCCATGTCACGCAAATAAAAAAAGATGATCATCGACCCATTTTACCACATACAGAGACCACAAATAGGCCAATAAGAAAAGCTACATTATATCATCAACCATCCAGCACTACGTCAGAGTCTAGCACAGACGACGATGTTTCAGAAGCAGGAAGGCACACAGCTGAAAATGACCAATTTCGTGAAGCAGTCAACAGAATGAGACAATATAGAAGCACATCCGACAGTGAAGACGATATTCCCCCCGCTGAGTTACGTTAGAGACTAGAATATGAAAATACCAGGTTACAGGCTGAGCAAGTTACTCCAGAACACCCTGACACCTGCATAGATTCCTGCCAGCCTATTGTACAACAAATATACTATTGTGATGGGGCCGGAAAGACACCCGGCTTCCCCCTTCACGGAAAGACACCCGGCTTCCCCCTTCATGTAAAGACACCCCGGCTTCCCCCTTCAGGTTCAAGGCATATTTATCGCCCAGATATTTTCGATGTGCGCGCAACCCACGTAACTGTCAGCCCACGTGACGGCGCGAGTCTGAGATGTAAAAAGTCTGATGAAGTAGAAGATATGTTATTAGGCCATAATAAAGCCTACAAATTAGTTGTGTATATTTGTGGTTTTGCTCTAGAAATAGTTGTGTATATTTTTGTTTTCATGCCTTCTAGAACAATAATCGCGAGTGTTATTTAATTGGCCAAATTACTGCGCGCGCAGACTAAGTTGAGTGTTTAGGCTTAGCGGTTTATATAAAGAAATAGCGAGCGGCACAAGGCATTTTTGAAGATTCACTCCAGACGAGAGAGAAACGAAGTTAGACACCAGAGTGTAGATGCCTTGAGCACGTGAGTTAATTTAATTTAGCATTCGTGTTCTATAAGTCTGAAATTATATTCAGCACGAGTCTGTTTTAATGTTTAGTGAGTTAAATAGATAGATAGATGTGAAAGTTTAAGAGTGATTATTTCATTCATCAGAAAGGCCAATATGGTGTGAAGCTATTTCACGTGAATTTAGATAATATCAAACTGTTAGCAAAAATATCAAGATGGCAGCCGGGAGGCCACGTGGTGATGACTTTAGTTCTAGTTGTTAAGTCAAGAGTGATTTTATTTTGTTCTTTAATGTAAGAGTAATTAAGTGTTGATAAAGTCTCTCTTCTTATTGATAACTCTATTTTCTTTGCTCATCATCAGTTGATAAATATAAGCTCACTAGAACATCACCAGAGCTACATGCTGTGTTGTTGTGTTGCTTGTGGTTTGAGTATGGAATGTCAACTCGACCTACGCAGTGGTGTGTAGACATAAATTGTGAGTATAATATGCGAATGATAAGAAGAGTTCGTGGTGTTGACAAATGGTCTTTTTCTCACACTCATGTATGGCTGGAAGTCATCGACACCAACGACTGTGTACCTTTGCTACAGTTTAATTGGACGTACACACTCGACAGCACGAATAGTGACAAATCACAGGTTGGCATAATACATCATGGTACAGTGGATAAATGGTCTTGCAATGATACATGGGCACTCATGTAGAATAATAGCATAATGAACTGTCAGTAGACAAGCACTCAGTATTGCCCATATATATATATCATTTGAGTTTAATGACAAAGCACGTCAGATTATAAACAACATTCAAGATGGCTTCTAGACCTAACCTCGTCTAGCGAAGATTCCTTGAAATAATATTCAGCACATATTTTTTTATATAATCATATTGAACCGCTAGTACTGGGTTCTCATGTGTAGCAGTGATCTCTGGACTCATCAAGCGATAATACGGGGTATCCCTTTCTTTTCTTGAAAGTCCCAAAATATGTGGATACAAGATGGCTTCTCTCGTGAGCTGTCACTCACGTTTGGATACAGATAATGAATCTGTATTAAAGTTAGTCATTCATTAAATGTTCTCATAGCTCTGTAGATTCTATCATGATACAATTGACTTCATCATACAAGATATAGTGCTGCTAGGAATGAATGTCATCTTCATCTAGTTAAATATATTCTCTCAGACGTACAAATCGTGCCTATCGAAAAACGGTGGCTTCGTAAGAGAGTTCATAAGGAGAATCTTTTGTTACCTTGGTATCAGAAATATGATTCTGCCATCCCTTGGCAATAAGAATAAACACTGGGGTAAAGCATACACGATAGGTCTAGACGACTATCACTTTCCCCATAAATACTGAGATCACTTTTTCCGGCAACAAGCCGCTACACAAAAATCACAGCCCCCATCAGGGCGAAGCCAAATCACACCTCTCTAGCGACACATCCGCCGAACAGCCCTTTGACCTTTCTAACGACAAAAGACCATATAGTTCGACTTAGATATGTAAAGATATTCAGATATAAGACAGACTCGTCCTACCCAGACAAACAATACACATAAATTCAGGCCATAGATACACTGAAGCAAGAACAACCTATTTCTACCCAAACAAAGAATAAATCGCAGTAAAACTGGATTCATCCGCGGAGTTCGATTGAAAGTGACGACACTCCTTTCAAGGGAAGTAACTCAATAATGACTTTTCCTTAAGCACTAAAAAGTATCTATTTTGTTTACAAAATATTTGCGAACATAACAAGCATACAAATGTATTATATTGTAACATATCAAAGACTGCACGTAACAGTCTTACCACACCTCCCGGGAAAAAAATGGAACTTTTTTTTTTTTTTTTTGAAATACATCTAGGAGCAACGTACAATAGGCTCACAACGCATGAATAATGCGCAGATGAAAATATCAGGAATAAATATAACGCCTAATATGAGGCTAAGTCGACTTATGGAGCGACTGGTGAGAATGTATCTCATAAACTGAGAGAAATTATTTCTCTACAAGTAAATTTTTCCAGGAAGGTGTCATCAAAGTATAATACAATTCTGGCAATTACACAATGCCTAAAAAATTTCATACCATAATTTCGTATTAGATATCTTAAATTTATGATTTATGAAGAAAAAATCATCAAAGCACAGCGGTGAATAAACATCAATGAACCGCTAAGTAGTGATACAATCATTATATTATTAAATTACAAATGTGTATCTATCTTGATATAGAAAGGAATTATTATAAACTAGACATATCAAGAAGTCTAAGACCTAATAGTTATGTGGAATCATGTGGGCATCTTGACAGAATGTCTGCCATCACATTATCTGATCCACGAATAGCTCGCACAGAGAAATGAAAAGGTTGAAGAGCAATTGCATATCGAGTAGACCTCGAGCTCTTCAAATTCTTACTCTGTATAGCAGTAAGAGCTTTTTGGTCGGTTTCTACTATGAAATGTGCGCCTAGAAGTAATCTCTGTAGTTTGAGGATCGACCAAACCATAGCTAATAGTTCACGGTCTAAAACCGAATAATTCCTTTCTGCCGCATTAAGTTTTCTGGAAATATACATTACAGGATGCAGAGTTCCAGAGTACTCTTGCATTAGTGCCGCTCCAATCCCAGTGGATGAAGCATCACTACGAAAAACAAATGTCTTATCTTTAGTAGGCAACACTAAAATAGGTGGTGTTGAAAACAATGTTTTAATCTTAACCAAAGAGCATTGGCATTCCTGAGACCAGTGGACCATATTAGGCGAACCTTTCTTTAAAAGTGTAGAAAGAGGTGCCATGATAGAGGATAGATTCTGAATGAATCTGCCATAAAATTGAATAAGACCTAACAGACTTCTCACCTGTTTTTTAATCTTAGGGATAGAGATGTTAAGTATCTTACTAGTATTATGGTCCTCTGTCTTTAGGAAACCATGACCAACTCGGTGGCCTAGGAAAGAAATTTCGCTAAAACCAATATAGGCTTTAGAGGGTTTCGCTGTCAGGCTGTGCTCGCGCAAAGTAGACAGCAATTCATCTAACCCTGAATAGTGATCTTCCCAAGTATCGCTGAAAAGACAGATGTCGTCTAGATATGCAATGACATCTGACCGATAAGATAGGATTCGGCGCATCATGCGTACGAATGTAGCTGGTGCGTTCATAAGACCGAAAGGCATAAAATTCCATTGGAACAAACCTCTAGGTGTTGAAAAAGCCGTGAGAGGTTTGGCGCGTTCAGATAAAGGAACTTGCCAATATCCTTTAGACAAATCAAGTTTAGTGAAAAAATGAGATTTGGAGAGTCGAGTAAGTAGCTCTTCCAGTAAAGGCATAGGTTCGGCATCGAACTTCGTTACTTGATTCAATTTGCGATAGTCGACGCAAAGACGTATGTTATTGTCTTTTTTCCGAACAATAACCATCGGCGAAGAATATGCAGAGGTGGATGATTCGATTATTTTCAAATCTATCATCTCATCCAACTCTTTCTCGACTTGTGCTTGAAAATGTATAGGTATAGGATAAGGTCTAACCCTAATAGGAGTATGGTCAGTTAGAACAATGTCATGTTCAATGACATGACTTTGCCCAGGGATGTCAGTGAGTACATCCTGAAATGTTTGCAACATAGTTGAAACTTGTCGCTGTTCTCCTAGAGACAAATCAGGAGAGACAGTAACGTTCTTCCATGATTCACTAGAATGAAGTGGGATCATTGGAAGAGGAAGATTTACATCTGAAAAACTCGTTTCCTCATCCTGTATCACGGACAGTGATGAGTAATGACCATGTTGTACTGGAGAATCGTCCGTTGCTTGGAAAATGGGTTGCAAATAATCCGGACGTTCATGGAATTCAGTAAGCATATTGATGTGGAAGGTTTTATGCTTCCCATCAATATCGACAATATAGTCGACATCGGAAATTTTCGATATTATATCGTACGGACCTTTCCAAGAAATAAGTAGTCTGTTTTCCCTACAAGGTAGTAATACAAATGCTTTGTCCCCAGGACAAAGTTGTCGTAAGCATCTCTTCTTATTGGCAAATTGCCTTGCCTTCTGTTTCGCAAATTCAGAAGAAGAAGTTGCTAATTTGCATGCTTCGATAATCTTTTGTCTCAACGCGATGACATATTCGTAGGATGACTTTGTGTCATCGTCAATATTGTCAGCTGTTATGAGATCATGAAGCAACGACATAGGGCCACGCGGACGCGCGCCAAAGACGAGTTCAAAGGGGGAAAATCCTGTATGTTCATTGGGGACCTCTCTGTAAGCGAAGAGGGCCGCAGGTAAAACTCTGTCCCAGTCTTGAGGATGATCCTCAGTTATCTTCCCTAGTAAGTTTTTAAGTGTTCTATTAAGGCGTTCGACCATCCCATTAGACATTGGATGATAGATACTACTTAAAGATCTATCTATCTGCAGAGTAGACATTACTTGAGACATGGTATCTGATATTAGTTGGGTGCCATGGTCTGACAATATCTCTCCGGGGAACCCCAGACGAGAAAATATAAGCCAAAGAGCATCTGCAATATCAGCAGTAGTAATGCTCTTCAGAGGAATAGCCTCTGGCCAACGTGTGCACATATCAACACACGTCAAGATAAACTGATGTCCTCTGGCAGACTTGATCTTAAATGGACCAATAATGTCTATGGCCATTTTTTGAAACGGCCGAATAGGAATGTCTGCCGCCTGAATGGGTGCAGCATGCCGTGGACCTTTGGATTTAACTTCCTGACATACTTTACAAGATCGACAATAAATCCGTATGTCCTTGTTTACCAATGGCCAAAAGAAAGCCGCAAGGACTCTTGACTTAGTACGGGAAAAACCCATGTGTCCAGCACACTGAGAGTCGTGAGCGTGCTGCAAAATTTTAACTCTCAAATTCTTGGGAACCAGGATTGAGAATGACTTGACGTAATGGAGTCTTGAACCATACGTACAAGTACGCCATTCTTCTTTGTAATCCACGATTTACGACTTGTGTCTTTATTCGGATCACCTTTAGTTGCAAGAATGAAGAATTTCTTCAGAGTGGGGTCATCTTCTTGCTGTTTTATAAACGAGTCACGAGAAATTACCAAGGGATCATCTTGGTTATGCACTTCATTATCTTCAGTAGATGAAGTTTGAGGCATATTAAGAGCCTGAGCTCTAGTGACTACAGCGTTAGCAATCTGCATGTTTTGCCTTTCCCACGCGGAAATTTGTTGCGGAGTGCATTCTTTGACTCCATGAATGCGACCGATGATGAGGTCAGCGATCGGATTCGGAAGAAGACATGCGTGTACATCTCCTGTAAAGAAAGGAGTAGCAATCCTAATGATAGCAGTAGAGTATTTCTCTAATGTGCCGCCAAATGTTACACATTTGACTACTTGTCCAGTGGCACGGGAAGGATCTACGAGTGACTGCCTAACACCAATTGTGGTGCATCCAGAATCAAATAGCACGGAGACTGGATTGTTATTTACTAAACCCTTATGTAAGACAAGAGAACCTCTTCCATCATGCGCGACTGATGCAGGAAGAGCAGGAAGAGGATGGCCGCAGCTTAAAGTAGACACTGTGGTTGGCTCAAATAATGTTTTGCATTGGGGGCACTGAGATGCTCTCCCAAAATCAAAAGCGGCACATGCCATATTATTAGCGTCATTATTGTCTTTACTCTGTTTATAGGCTTCATGGGACTCTTGTTGTGCAGAGTTTGCCTGAAAATGTGGTTTATGTCTTCTGTTTTGAGATCTACCTCGGTTATTATTACCTCTGTAGTTATTGTTACCTCTATTGTAACCCCTATTTGGGTTTGAGTCATAGTTCTCTTGGTTACCATTATCATATTCATTATAATGAGTATCTCTGTAATTGCGATCTTGTTGACTCCAAGACGGATACCTCGGATAGTTTCTATAATTACTTCCTCTATGGAAATTACTATAATTGTGACCACCCCTGTGTCGAGAGCTATCAGCTCGTCTCCAGTTCTTTGAAGAAGAACCCTGAAATGATTGGTTACCTTGGTTTTGATAACTATTATGGTTACCTTTTTTATCAAATCTGTTTTGAGGTCCCTGAAATCTGTGTGAATAATTGGGATTGTATGGTGTTGCTGAAGCAACTGGCATACTCTCCTTAATCTTAGTGTTGCCAAAAGTCACGTCGGGGTGTGCAGTGACATATTGGGAACAATATTCTTCCATTTCCTTTAGAGATTTGGGTTTACGCTCATGTATAAATTCAAGGAATGGTTTGTTAACACATGACATAATCTTATCTCTGAGCAACAAATCCATAAGTCCTTCATACGTTTTTTTTTCTGTTTTGGAAAGCTCAATCCAACGATCAACTGTGAGACGTGCCTTTGCAATGAATTCTGAGAATTCTACACCTGTCTCAGGCACCATCGTCTTAAACAAAAGGCGATAGCCTTCCTCACTTAGCTGGTATTTTTTTTATCAAAGCCGCCCTAATGACATCATAATTATCCTTATCTGCTTCTCCTACAAGGCATAACCTAGTCAGAGATTCACCTTTCAAGTTTTCTGCTAATTGGTTAGCATATTGTGATTTATCCACATTATGTGTACGACAAGAACGTTCAAATCTATCCAGCCAGAATGTAATATCGTCACTGGACTGATTGAACGGTGGAACCTTAACCTTGTAAGTAGAAGGTTTACCATTACCACTAGATGCCTGATTAACATTACTCATACTTGTCAATCTCAATTTCTCTAACTCAAATTCATGTTCTCTTATTGCTTTTTTTTCTTCAGCTTCTCTGTCTAATCTTTTTAGTTCAGCTTCCCTGTCTAATCTTTTTTTGTTCAGCTTCACTGTCTAATCTTTTTTGTTCAGCAGCAGCTTCTATTTCTAATTTTTTTTGTTCAGCTTCAAATCTCCTTTCCTCCACCTGCATCTGCAATTTCTTTAGTTCAGCAGCAGCATCAGCTTCTTTTTCTAATCTTTTCTCTTCAGCCAGAGCTTTTCTCTCTTCTGCAGCAGCTTTTCTCTCTTCAGCAGCAGCAGCAGCTTTTTTCTCTTCAGCAGCAGCTTTTCTCTCCTCAGCAGCAGCAGCAGCTTTTTTCTCTTCTGCAGCTAATGCTTTGTCATATTGAGCAACTGCCCATTCTTCTAATTGTTGACCAGTCTTATCAAGGGCTTTCCCTTGTATAATGAAGTATTCTAATGTAGACATGATGTCTAACAATAATACTAATCACCTGAAATAATAATAATACCACAAGTTCTTAATGACTTGATTAATCAGCACACTATCCCAATATCTGTGGGTCACAAGCCTTAATAAGGTCTTGTATAACAGTAATAATAATCAAGTACTGGTTTTTACCATAATCCAAGTGCAGTGCACAGGCAATAGTGTCTTATGAAATATACCTATATAAAACATATGTCAACCAACAGAATACATAAAGTACAAATAAGACTGACAATACGAAAACGTTTGCAGAAATCAAATAAATCAAATAGGGAAATCAATGAAAGTAATCACTGAATCTGCAAGGAATAACAACACAAATGACGTCACAGTATATGAATATAAATTGTGAATAGAACTGAAAGATAGAAAAGGGTAGACCAACAAATTACAAACAATTCAAAACAAAACTAAAGAACAAAGAAATATTACAAAAATAACAATAATTACAGTCTTCACAGCTAACACAAATAGCAACCAGTTGTTGCAAGCAAATTTCCAATTAAGGAAATTGCACCTAAAGAAAACGCCCACAACGGACCCTCTATCACGTGGGATATTCTGTTGTGAGGACACCGCCCAACCTAAACACAACCCGCTGACATATAAACTAACATACTATACAAACAAATAACATGTAAACATAAATATATAAATTATGTGTATGATAGTATGTGTTGCAAAATAGGCTCAGTTTTACAGTAATGGCAAAGTTATTCTTATGAAAATAAATAAACTGCCACTTTATTGAATTACAAATTCTGGCCTTAAATATTAAAGTTCATATATAGAAAACAAGAAGATCCATCGATGAAAATAGGACTTCTTAGTTCAATAATACTGTCTTCCTGTTAATATTGACAAGAATTGATCCAACTGTTCTGTGAAACTCTGTAATGTCTAATGTAAAAATGTCAACAACGCTGACCTACATACTGCATTCACTTGACAGGTCACGTGACGAAGTGTTGACAAAGAGCAAACTAATACTGCAAGTGTGTCGTATCAGCCACAGGAAACGGTCTGGTATCGGTAGTCTGTTGACTTCTTAACTTCTGCGAGGTCAAACCCAGAAAGCTGGTCCACCAGTTGATAAAGTCTCTCTTCTTATTGATAACTCTATTTTCTTTGCTCATCATCAGTTGATAAATATAAGCTCACTAGAACATCACCAGAGCTACATGCTGTGTTGTTGTGTTGCTTGTGGTTTGAGTATGGAATGTCAACTCGACCTACGCAGTGGTGTGTAGACATAGATTGTGAGTATAATATGCGAATGATAAGAAGAGTTCGTGGTGTTGACAAATGGTCTTTTTCTCACACTCATGTATGGCTGGAAGTCATCGACACCAACGACTGTGTACCTTTGCTACAGTTTAATTGGACGTACACACTCGACAGCACGAATAGTGACAAATCACAGGTTGGCATAATACATCATGGTACAGTGGATAAATGGTCTTGCAATGATACATGGGCACTCATGTAGAATAATAGCATAATGGACTGTCAGTAGACAAGCACTCAGTATTGCCCATATATATATATCATCTGAGTTTACTGACAAAGCACGTCAGATTATAAACAACATTCAAGATGGCTTCTAGACCTAACCTCGTCTAGCGAAGATTCCTTGAAATAATATTCAGCACATATTTTTTTATATAATCATATTGAACCGCTAGTACTGGGTTCTCATGTGTAGCAGTGATCTCTGGACTCATCAAGCGATAATACGGGGTATCCCTTTCTCTTCTTGAAAGTCACAAAATATTTGGATACAAGATGGCTTCTCTCGTGAGCTGTCACTCACGTTTGGATACAGATAATGAATCTGTATTAAAGTTAGTCATTCATTAAATGTTCTCATAGCTCTGTAGATTCTATCATGATACAATTGACTTCATCATACAAGATATAGTGCTGCTAGGAATGAATGTCATCTTCATCTAGTTAAATATATTCTCTCAGACGTACAAATCGTGCCTATCGAAAAACGGTGGCTTCGTAAGAGAGTTCATAAGGAGAATCTTTTGTTACCTTGATATCAGAAATATGATTCTGCCATTCCTTGGCAATAAGAATGAACACTGGGGTAAAGCATACACGATAGGTCTAGACGACTATCACTTTCCTCATAAATACTGAGATCACTTTTTCCGGCGACAAGCCGCTACACAAAAATCACAGCCCCCATCAGGGCGAAGCCAAATCACACCTCTCTAGCGACACATCCGCCGAACAGCCCTTTGACCTTTCTAACGACAAAAGACCATATAGTTCGACTTAGATATGTAAAGATATTCAGATATAAGACAGACTCGTCCTACCCAGACAAACAATACACATAAATTCAGGCCATAGATACACTGAAGCAAGAACAACCTATTTCTACCCAAACAAAGAATAAATCGCAGTAAAACTGGATTCATCCGCGGAGTTCGATTGAAAGTGACGACACTCCTTTCAAGGGAAGTAACTCAATAATGACTTTTCCTTAAGCACTAAAAAGTATCTATTTTGTTTACAAAATATTTGCGAACATAACAAGCATACAAATGTATTATATTGTAACATATCAAAGACTGCACGTAACAGTCTGTTTCACGATTATTGATTATTCTACTGTATATCTTTAGTGGATTACTTTGAGTGAGGTGAGGATATGTATTTAGATTTCTGGAGAGCGCGAGGCCACTCCTTTGTTGAGACATGTGTTTCTCTGGTTGCTCCTTGCGGAGCATGGAAACACCAATGCAACTGGTGTCCATCACAAGCCGACAAGAAGCATTTTATGCTATTGCAGTGGTTGTTTCGGTAACGATGTGTTTCATGTGATGAGATTCCCAGTCTCATCAGTGGTCATATACGACACGCTTGTTGCCAGGCGCACCAGTCGTCACATACGACATGCTTCAGAGTGCAGAAAAGAGTGCACTACACTGACAAGGCCAAAATACAAGACGTGTGGTCCAACGACGAATTCATTGTATCAGCAATTCCAGAAGCTAGCGGTGGTCCTTATGTGATGAGGCCAGCAGGCAACGAAGATCTGAAGATGAGGGTTGCGGCGCACGAACTGAGACGAAGTGAGGAGAAAGATGATTCTCCGAATCTGGTAGATGATACACTAGGCCTACCTGAGGCACCAGCTTCGCCAGATGAGACAGACCCTGGGGAGGACGTACATGGTCTAATGCCCTAACCAGGCTGGTATGCCCTGCAGCCGATAAAGGATCCTGCCCCGAGACGATCTGCAAGGTTACAATTGAAGCGCCAGAGGTAGTGATGTTGTCGGGACGACAACAAAACAGGAGGGAGATATGTGATGGGGCCGGAAAGACACCCGGCTTCCCCCTTCACGGAAAGACACCCGGCTTCCCCCTTCATGTAAAGACACCCCGGCTTCCCCCTTCAGGTTCAAGGCATATTTATCGGCCAGATATTTTCTATGTGCGCGCAACTCACGTGACTGTCAGCCCACGTGACGGCGCGAGCCTGGGATGTGAAAAGTCTGATGAAGTAGAAGATATGTTATTAGGCCATAATAAAGCCTACAAATTAGTTGTGTATATTTGTGATTTTGCTCTAGAAATAGTTGTGTATATTTGTGTTTCCATGCCTTCTAGAGCAATAATCGCGAGTGTTATTTAATTGGCCAAATTACTGCGCGCGCAGACTAAGTTGAGTGTTTAGGCTTAGCGGTTTATATAAAGAAATAGCGAGCGGCACAAGGCCTATTTGAAGATTCACTCCAGAGGAGAGAGAAACGAAGTTAGACACCAGAGTATAGATGCCTTGAGCACGTGAGTTAATTTAATTTAGCATTCGTGTTCTATAAGTCTGAAATTATATTCAGCACGAGTCTGTTTTAATGTTTAGTGAGTTAAATAGATAGATAGATGTGAAAGTTTAAGAGTGATTATTTCATTCATCAGAAAGGCAAATATGGTATGAAGCTATTTCACGTGAATTTAGATAATATCAACCTGTTAGCAAAAATATCAAGATGGCAGCCGGGAGGCCACGTGGTGATGACTTTAGTTCTAGTTGTTAAGTCAAGAGTGATTTTATTTTGTTCTTTAATGTAAAAGTAATTAAGTGTATTTCACGATTACTGATTATTCTACTGTATATCTTTAGTGGATTACTTTGAGTGAGGTGAGGATATGTATTTAGATTTCTGGAGAGAGCGAGGCCACTCCTTTGTTGAGACATGTGTTTCTCTGGTTGCTCCTTGTGGAGCATGGAAATACCAATGCAACTGGTGTCCATCATAAGCCGACAACAAGCATTTTTATGCTATTGCAGTTGTTGTTTCGGTAACGATGTGTTTCATGTGATGAGATTCCCAGTCTCATCAGTGGTCATATACGACACGCTTGTTGCCAGGCGCACCAGTCGTCACATACGACATGCTTCAGAGTGCAGAACGAATATTGAGATGGATCAATTGCGAGGTGGTGGTTTATTCTCATTATTGAGAGTATTTGTTGTACATATAGTTGAATATTATTTTATGTCCATGTTATTATTATTTAATTATGGTTATGTGTAGAATGGTTTGTGAGAGCATGTGGGCTCACTTGGAGATACATATTTCTCTTCTCCGCTCCTGAGGGAGCATGGGGCCACCAGTGTGGTTTGCCTCCGCATGAAGTATTCATATGCTCGGGCAGTAGTGGTTTTGGTAGCAATCTGTGTTACATGGTGAGTGTCGTGAGAATTTCTAATCCACATATATAAATTAAAACGTATATATAAAGCCTAACAAATAAATTTAATAAAAGGAAAGAAGAATGGTAAAGAACAGTGCTGTCACAATGACTGTACTCGAAATCCCCTTGTGTTCTCCTGCGTCTGCAAATTGTAACGTTTCACGTTGATAGTAAAAGCCTTCTGCAACATACACGCGTTTCCCAGACACAATAAAAAGGGTACTCCATTTCTAAGAAAAACCTTGAAATACGCAAGTTGACCTAGATTTAAAATTCCATTCATGTCTTTTTATACACTATGTTACCAAAAACGAAAGACAGATGGACTAAAGGATAGAGAGAAGGGAGAGGCAGAAAGCAGGGACACATGCAACACTAAACACGCGTCGCGCGATACACAATTGCTGCCATCACGCGTGTAAGGCCACTAGCACTAATTTTTTTCAAATCGACAGTGATAAAAACACTACCCATCCGAGAGTTAGGTTTTAAAACTTACAAAATTCTTATTGGGAAACATGACATTATACTGGTTTACGTTTGAAAACATTACAGTACCCAGACAGCACATCTTCGAAGTAAACAGGAGGTAGAAGAAATTGCATATTTTGAACGCAGCCACTTAGCTCTTTTAAATTTGTATATTTGGGTTCCTTAGGGCTTGCTGACAAAGAATATGTAAAACGTTACGCAAATAGTCTAGGAATTACCAAATTATAGCCAAAATAAAATAGTGGGGGTGCCTGACAGCATGAAATCATTTCTGCTCATAAAATTTTTTTTATAACGTGTTTGAAAAACATTACGTTACGGAAATAGCCTACCATGTTAACTCCTATTTGATTGGAGCGCAATAAATGTAAGGCTAAACACGATTAGTCGGACTATAAATACTATCTTTCGTTGTCAGGGGAAACGTGAGAAGGGTAATATTTTTTTGAAAAGTAGGTAGACATGGCATGATTGGTTAGAGCTGCGAATATACTCAATTCAGAGCGTCTGTTCCTTGCCACATCTTGTAATAAACCTACTAAGAAACAGTGCGTTGAGCACCAGGGCATATTTTTCTAAAAATAAAAGCCTGGGACATCGGCAGATCGGAATTTGTGCCTATTCATTGCCAGTCAACGAAACTGTTTATTATTTCCATTGAATTGTGGTAAGCTTGAAATATTCAATATCTTTTTAATGAAAATTGAATGTAAATTGATAATTTATGTCTGTATATATGTGTGGTTCAGTAGCGAACATGAGGTAAAGCCTATATTGCTCCAACCTGATTAGGAGGTGTCGGAAAAAAGTGAAACTACATGGAATTGCCAAATAGTACACTGACACCTAACTTATTGACTAGAAAGAAATCATGCTGGAATTGCAGAGGCGTGGTAACCATTAGGGAGGAATATACTGGTGTAAAGTATTTCAGATGAAGCTGACAGTTGGCCTAACGCTCTGAACTCAATGTTTGTATGTACTGTGTTCAGTGTAGAAATAGAGTGTAAATTAGTTCTGAAGTAGGAGGTACAACCTTCTTGTTTCAGGGACCGTGGTCTTAAAGTTATTGAGCAGCACCTGGTCAGAGCTTTGCTGAATCCAGAGTCGGACAGCATACTCCTTGATCCATATAGCTACCAGTGAGGTGTCTCCAGAACACAGGGGAGCACTCGAGCAGAGGAGTCTTTTCCTGCCGCCATCACGACAGATAAGCTGATGTGGCCAGCGGAGCTCAACATTATGTACCCCCATCTTAAACTGACCTTGTAAAATAAAATTAAGAGGGGAAATTAATTGTTTTAATGCCAGGAACTGAGAACATCTCCAATACTAGTTCCAACAGAAACTAACTATTGAAGTCATGATGACAAATACCAACAGAGCTTGAAAAAAAAACCAGTATTACCTCATATTACCACTACACAACTGACACACATAGGATAATATTAATAAAATAGGTCACTACAAGATTCATATTGATAAATTCTGTACATATAACTTGTAATTAAAATTGATTGTGATTCCTGGTTCACCTGTATTTGAATCAGGACACATATACATTAATGACAGCACTGAATACATATTGATATTTGAAAATTTATCAGTGACTCATTTAAGATATTCTCATAGAGTGTTATATGTATGTGAGTGTCACAGTGTTGTCAAGTGTGGTGGAATAAATTAAATTGTTTATCTGTCTGTTGTTGTTGTGACTTACACTTCATCATATACATACCCTAGACATTTAACGTAGTCATCACAATATTTCAGAATAACTCTGACTGAGGCATAATGTGGTAGCAAGTAAGGTTATCTGTAAAACACTACACCTATTAAATACAGATACCTTCACAGTTGATCTCAGTCAGTACACTAAGTCCCCTATAGATATTTATAAAATCCCACTTTACAACATATATTGGGGTCTCGCTCTCGGGATTTTGAATCTCTCCCTATTAAAAATATTGGGGGTAATTCACCTCAGGGAATAATAAGAATTAAAAGGTATCCTTGGGTGAAAATAAATAAGGTTGAGCTCACAGTGCCTGTGTTGTCCTGAGTTAATTAGTCATAGATAAAATTGTTTAGTTAAATATTTTAGACATTTATCTGTTAGACAATGGCCGACCTGGCAAAATTTCGATCTGCTGCTGTACAGACTGCGAAAGAGTTAGGAATGGACGGGCAAATTATGATTTCTTATGTCACTGCTGAATGTGACAAATATATTGAACGGGAAGAAAGAAGATTAGAAAAAGAGGCCGAAAGAAAGTTAGAGGCTGAAAAGGAAATTAAGAGGTTGCAGATTGAGGCTGACAAAGAGGCTAAAGCATTGGAAGCCGAGGAAAGAAGACAGGCTGCAGAAAGAGAAGAGAAGAAATTAGCTGCAGAAAGAGAGGAAAGAAGACAGGCTGCAGAAGAAAGAAGATTGACTGCAGAGAGGGAAGCAGAAAAGGAGGAGAAGAGATTACAAAGGGAACATGAGTTACGACTAAGGGAGTTTGAGTTTCAGGGCAATGCTCCTGAAAATGGTGCCAGTCCCTTTACCTCTGATGCCACTGCTAGTCAGGGAGCCTCAACCTCAGCTATGAATTTTCATTTAGATCATTTTGTTGAGAAAGACGATGATATAGAGAGCTATCTAAATAGATATGAACTATTAGCTACCACGTATGGGTTAGAGAGAGAAAGGTGGAGCTTAAAGTTATCTCAGGGACTTCGTGGGGCAGCTTATGAAGTTTTTGCCAAAATGAGCAGAGGTGATCAGGAAAATTATGACATGCTAAAGCAGGCTCTTTTGTTAAGATATGAAAAGAACGCAGAATTTTATAGGAAAAAATTTAGGAATGCTAAACTACTGTCAGGTGAAACATATCACCAGTTCTCTGCACGGATAGAGACATACTTGGAGAAATGGACTTCTCTGGGGAAAACCCAAGATCTTAAGGAAATGATCCTTATAGAACAATTAAGAGAGTCCATGGCTCCAGACCTGAGAAAGTTTCTCATGGAACAAGGTGCAGAGAGGCTGGGTGAGTTGCTAAATGTTGCAGAAAGGTATCAAGCAGCTCAAGCAGAGGTAACAGGTAATAAAAAGAAACAGGTGGATAATTTTAGGGCACCACAGAACTTTAATAAATTTGATCCTAGGGATCAAAACAAAGGTAAGCACCAATTTGATAGGCCACGGTATGACAATAAAAATAAAACCCCACAATTCGATGAAAGGAAATATGATGAAAGAAAATCTTTCAACCAAGGAAAAAGGTGGTGTAAAAATTGTCAGATGGACAATCATGACACTGACCATTGTAGAAGGAAACCTGTGTATATGGCCACCCTTCAGGTCAGGTCGACCTCAAGAAAGGAGGAGGATATTATGTTAGATACCACTCCAGAAGAGATGAGGAAGGCACAGGCTGGGGATAAGACCCTCAAGCCTTGTTTCAGGAAATTGTCAACTTGTCATGCTACTCCAGGCAAGGGAGATTTTTACATGAAAAACAAGTTGATGTATAGGAAGACTGGAGCTAGATCCAAAGGTCAGGGACAGCTGGTACTTCCTAAAAGATATAGGACAGAATTAATAAGGAGCCTACATGTGAAACCAGATGGGGACCATGAGAAAATAGGTACCATCATCCAAAAGGTGGCTCACAATTATTATTGGCCCAAGGCAAGATGGGACATTGAGAATTTTGTAGAAAGGTGTAGCATAGCACATGAGGGAACACCCACAAGTGGGAACATTGATCAGGACCTGGACACGCCACGGGGCAAAATTAGGCCTGATAATAAAAAGAAAAATAAATTTGATAAAGTGGACCAAAGGGAATGGGAAGCCCCTTTTCACGGACAAGCTTCACTTAACTGTTTTACAATGGCCACTATGCGGAGAGTGCAAAAAGATGTCTTACCCCAGGATAAGCCGAAAATCCCTCAATCGGACTTAAACAAACTGGAGGAAGAAGATGTAGAGAGGAAATCTCTCATCAAGAATTTTAAGTGGGGAGACAGCCCCAAAGAAAAAATTGGTAGCGGTCGATTTGTGCATGATAATTCTGGGAAGAAAAATCATCACTATAGAGCTTCGGGTGGAAAGACCTGGCCGGTGCATGAGAAATAAGTTTCCGAATTTAAAGGTCCATATGTAACTCTGTTAAGAACGTGGACTGATGAAAAAGCAGAGGAAAATATCACATCCTCATACCAATATGTGAATGAGCTGACCACTCGTTTAAAAACTGGCTGGAAACTTGCCAATGAAAATTTGAAACAAGCCAGGAAGAAACATGCTGCCTATTATAACAGGAAGGCGAAAGACAGAGATTTGGCTGTGGGAGAGAAGGTACTGCTTCTTCTACCCGGGAGTCAGAATAAGTTACAAATTGGATGGCAAGGTCCATATACAGTTCTAGAGAAGGAGTCTAGAACAAATTATAAGATAGATAAGAAGGGGAAAGAAAAAATCTATCATGTGAATCTCCTGAAGAAATATTTGGAAAGAGATCATCAGGAAGAGACACACTTGTTGACCTTGTCCATTGCCATGGAGATGAAAAAGGAACCACTTTCATCATTTGAATATCCATTACACCCCTGTGAGACAGCGGCACAGGTGAAAATCAGTACACATTTAACTAAAACTCAGAAAGAGAGAGTGCAACAGGTTCTAAATAATCATGCAGAGGTGTTAACAGACCGACCTGGGCATACAAACTTATTGGAATATGATATGAAACTGATAGACCCCACACCTGTCTGTATAAAACCATATTCGATTCCTTTTGCTAAGGAGAAAGCTTTGAAGGAAGAGATAGATTATTTGTTGAAGGAAGGAATTATTTCACACAGTGAATCTTCGTATAGTTCCAGTGTTGTACTCTTAAGGAAGCCCTCTGGAGAACATAGACTCTGTATAGATTACAGGAGACTGAATGCTATTACAGAAGGACAGGTGGATCCATTGCCGGATACAAATCAGTTGTTTGCCAGGCTAAATAAAGCTAAATATTTCTCAAAAGTGGATTTGAGTAAAGGATACTATCAGATTCCAGTAAAGCCTGAGGTTAGACCATACCTAGCTTTTAGTACCTCAGAAGGACACTATGAGTTTAATAGATTGCCATTTGGATTGAAGAATGCGCCTAGTGTCTTCTCTAGAATGATGAGAAAATTATTGGACCCTCTGAATAACCCATGCATCACAAATTTTATGGATGATATCCTAATAGCAACAGAAACATTTGAGGAACACATTGACTCTCTGAACATGCTGTTTAATCGACTTAGGGAAGCGAATTTAACAGCCCGACCAACCAAATGTTGCGTTGGATGTAAAGAATTGGAATTTTTGGGACACACAGTCTATCAGGGAAACATGACCCCTGACCCAAAGAATTTAGAGAAACTAAAGAAAGCCCCGAGACCACAAACCAAGAAAGACGTGAGATCCTTTGTCTCATTATGTGGTTTCTACCAAAAGTATATCAAAAACTTTAATTCCATATGTGCACCGTTAACTGATTTGACACGTAAGGGAAATCCAGACCGAATTACATGGACACCACAATGTGAAATGGCTTACCAGGAATTGAAGGAAAAGCTAACAAGCAAACCTATTTTGAAATTACCTGACTTAAGTCAAGAATTCATAGTAAGAACGGATGCCAGTAATATTGGGTTAGGTGCAACTCTGCTACAGAGATCAGATGCATTGGATGGGGAATTAAGCCCAGTGGCATATGCTAGCAGAAAGTTGAATAAAGCTGAAACCAACTACTCAACTAGCGAAAAAGAATGTCTTGCAGTAATATGGGCAATAAAGAAATTCAATATTTATCTGTATGGGAAGGCATTTAAGTTGCAAACGGATCACAAACCTTTATCGTTTCTAGCACAGGCTAGGCATGAGAACTCGAGATTACTCCGTTGGTCTTTATTGATGCAGCCATTTGAGTTTAGCATAGAGTATATAAGTGGAAAAACAAATCTGGGAGCGGATTTTTTAAGCCGCCATCCGTGTGATGAGAATCACCCTAAAACCCAGGAATAATAAGAAATTTCTCTATGTGTATATAGAATTATAGACTGACATATAACGTCTGTTTTAAGTGGGGAGGATTTGTCGTGAGAAATTCTAATCCACATATATAAATTAAAACGTAAATATAAAGCCTAACAAATAAATTTAATAAAAGGAAAGAAGAATGGTAAAGAACAGTGCTGTCACAATGACTGTACTCGAAATCCCCTTGTGTTCTCCTGCGTCTGCAAATTGTAACGTTTCACGTTGATAGTAAAAGCCTTCTGCAACATACACGCGTTTCCCAGACACAATAAAAAGGGTACTCCATTTCTAAGAAAAACCTTGAAATACGCAAGTTGACCTAGATTTAAAATTCCATTCATGTCTTTTTATACACTATGTTACCAAAAACGAAAGACAGATGGACTAAAGGATAGAGAGAAGGGAGAGGCAGAAAGCAGGGACACATGCAACACTAAACACGCGTCGCGCGATACACAATTGCTGCCATCACGCGTGTAAGGCCACTAGCACTAATTTTTTTCAAATCGACAGTGATAAAAACACTACCCATACCAGAGTTAGGTTTTAAAATCCTGAAAAACGCTTATTGGGAAATATGACATTATACTGGTTTACGTTTGAAAACATTACAGTACCCAGACAGCACATCTTCGAAGTAAACAGGAGGTAGAAGAAATTGCATATTTTGAACGCAGCCACTTAGCTCTTTTAAATTTGTATATTTGGGTTCCTTAGGGCTTGCTGACAAAGAATATGTAAAACGTTACGCAAATAGTCTAGGAATTACCAAATTATAGCCAAAATAAAATAGTGGGGGTGCCTGACAGCATGAAATCATTTCTGCTCATAAAATTTTTTTTATAACGTGTTTGAAAAAAACATTACGTTACGGAAATAGCCTACCATGTTAACTCCTATTTGATTGGAGCGCAATAAATGTAAGGCTAAACACGATTAGTCGGACTATAAATACTATCTTTCGTTGTCAGGGGAAACGTGAGAAGGGTAATATTTTTTTGAAAAGTAGGTAGACATGGCATGATTGGTTAGAGCTGCGAATATACTCAATTCAGAGCGTCTGTTCCTTGCCACATCTTGTAATAAACCTACTAAGAAACAGTGCGTTGAGCACCAGGGCATATTTTTCTAAAAATAAAAGCCTGGGACATCGGCAGATCGGAATTTGTGCCTATTCATTGCCAGTCAACGAAACTGTTTATTATTTCCATTGAATTGTGGTAAGCTTGAAATATTCAATATCTTTTTAATGAAAATTGAATGTAAATTGATAATTTATGTCTGTATATATGTGTGGTTCAGTAGCGAACATGAGGTAAAGCCTATATTGCTCCAACCTGATTAGGAGGTGTCGGAAAAAAGTGAAACTACATGGAATTGCCAAACAGTACACTGACACCTAACTTATTGACTAGAAAGAAATCATGCTGGAATTGCAGAGGCGTGGTAACCATTAGGGAGGAATATACTGGTGTAAAGTATTTCAGATGAAGCTGACAGTTGGCCTAACGCTCTGAACTCAATGTTTGTATGTACTGTGTTCAGTGTAGAAATAGAGTGTAAATTAGTTCTGAAGTAGGAGGTACAACCTTCTTGTTTCAGGGACCGTGGTCTTAAAGTTATTGAGCAGCACCTGGTCAGAGCTTTGCTGAATCCAGAGTCGGACAGCATACTCCTTGGTCCATATAGCTAACAGTGAGGTGTCTCCAGAACACAGGGGAGCACTCGAGCAGAGGAGTCTTTTCCTGCCGCCATCACGACAGATAAGCTGATGTGGCCAGCGGAGCTCAACATTATGTACCCCCATCTTAAACTGACCTTGTAAAATAAAATTAAGAGGGGAAATTAATTGTTTTAATGCCAGGAACTGAGAACATCTCCAATACTAGTTCCAACAGAAACAAACTATTGAAGTCATGATGACAAATACCAACAGAGCTTGAAAAAAAAAACAAAAAAAAAACCAGTATTACCTCATATTACCACTACACAACTGACACACATAGGATAATATTAATAAAATATGTCACTACAAGATTCATATTGATAAATTCTGTACATATAACTTGTAATTAAAATTGATTGTGATTCCTGGTTCACTTGTATTTGAATCAGGACACATATACATTAATGACAGCACTGAATACATATTGATATTTGAAAATTTATCAGTGACTCATTTAAGATATTCTCATAGAGTGTTATATGTATGTGAGTGTCACAGTGTTGTCAAGTGTGGTGGAATAAATTAAATTGTTTATCTGTCTGTTGTTGTTGTGACTTACACTTCATCATATACATACCCTAGACATTTAACGTAGTCATCACAATATTCCAGAATAATTCTGACTGAGGCATAATGTGGTAGCAAGTAAGGTTATCTGTAAAACACTACACCTATTAGATACAGATACCTTCACAGCTGATCTCAGTCAGTACACTAAGTCCCCTATAGATATTTATAAAATCCCACTTTACCACATATATTGGGGTCTCGCTCTCGGGATTTTGAATCTCTCCCTATTAAAAATATTGGGGGTAATTCACCTCAGGGAATAATAAGAATTAAAAGGTATCCTTGGGTGAAAATAAATAAGGTTGAGCTCACAGTGCCTGTGTTGTCCTGAGTTAATTAGTCATAGATAAAATTGTTTAGTTAAATATTTTAGACATTTATCTGTTAGACAATGGCCGACCTGGCAAAATTTCGATCTGCTGCTGTACAGACTGCGAAAGAGTTAGGAATGGACGGGCAAATTATGATTTCTTATGTCACTGCTGAATGTGACAAATATATTGAACGGGAAGAAAGAAGATTAGAAAAAGAGGCCGAAAGAAAGTTAGAGGCTGAAAAGGAAATTAAGAGGTTGCAGATTGAAGCTGACAAAGAGGCTAAAGCATTGGAAGCCGAGGAAAGAAGACAGGCTGCAGAAAGAGAAGAGAAGAAATTAGCTGCAGAAAGAGAGGAAAGAAGACAGGCTGCAGAAGAAAGAAGATTGACTGCAGAGAGGGAAGCAGAAAAGGAGGAGAAGAGATTACAAAGGGAACATGAGTTACGACTAAGGGAGTTTGAGTTTCAGGGCAATGCTCCTGAAAATGGTGCCAGTCCCTTTACCTCTGATGCCACTGCTAGTCAGGGAGCCTCAACCTCAGCTATGAATTTTCATTTAGATCATTTTGTTGAGAAAGACGATGATATAGAGAGCTATCTAAATAGATATGAACTATTAGCTACCACGTATGGGTTAGAGAGAGAAAGGTGGAGCTTAAAGTTATCTCAGGGACTTCGTGGGGCAGCTTATGAAGTTTTTGCCAAAATGAGCAGAGGTGATCAGGAAAATTATGACATGCTAAAGCAGGCTCTTTTGTTAAGATATGAAAAGAACGCAGAATTTTATAGGAAAAAAATTAGGAATGCTAAACTACTGTCAGGTGAAACATATCACCAGTTCTCTGCACGGATAGAGACATACTTGGAGAAATGGACTTCTCTGGGGAAAACCCAAGATCTTAAGGAAATGATCCTTATAGAACAATTAAGAGAGTCCATGGCTCCAGACCTGAGAAAGTTTCTCATGGAACAAGGTGCAGAGAGGCTGGGTGAGTTGCTAAATGTTGCAGAAAGGTATCAAGCAGCTCAAGCAGAGGTAACAGGTAATAAAAAGAAACAGGTGGATAATTTTAGGGCACCACAGAACTTTAATAAATTTGATCCTAGGGATCAAAACAAAGGTAAGCACCAATTTGATAGGCCACGGTATGACAATAAAAATAAAACCCCACAATTCGATGAAAGGAAATATGATGAAAGAAAATCTTTCAACCAAGGAAAAAGGTGGTGTAAAAATTGTCAGATGAACAATCATGACACTGACCATTGTAGAAGGAAACCTGTGTATATGGCCACCCTTCAGGTCAGGTCGACCTCAAGAAAGGAGGAGGATATTATGTTAGATACCACTCCAGAAGAGATGAGGAAGGCACAGGCTGGGGATAAGACCCTCAAGCCTTGTTTCAGGAAATTGTCAACTTGTCATGCTACTCCAGGCAAGGGAGATTTTTACATGAAAAACAAGTTGATGTATAGGAAGACTGGAGCTAGATCCAAAGGTCAGGGACAGCTGGTACTTCCTAAAAGATATAGGACAGAATTAATAAGGAGCCTACATGTGAAACCAGATGGGGACCATGAGAAAATAGGTACCATCATCCAAAAGGTGGCTCACAATTATTATTGGCCCAAGGCAAGATGGGACATTGAGAATTTTGTAGAAAGGTGTAGCATAGCACATGAGGGAACACCCACAAGTGGGAACATTGATCAGGACCTGGACACGCCACGGGGCAAAATTAGGCCTGATAATAGAAAGAAAAATAAATTTGATAAAGTGGACCAAAGGGAATGGGAAGCCCCTTTTCACGGACAAGCTTCACTTAACTGTTTTACAATGGCCACTATGCGGAGAGTGCAAAAAGATGTCTTACCCCAGGATAAGCCGAAAATCCCTCAATCGGACTTAAACAAACTGGAGGAAGAAGATGTAGAGAGGAAATCTCTCATCAAGAATTTTAAGTGGGGAGACAGCCCCAAGAGAAAAATTGGTAGCGGTCGTTTTGTGCATGATAATTCTGGGAAGAAAAATCATCACTACAGAGCTTCGGGTGGAAAGGACCTGGCATGTGCCAGGAGAAATAAGTTTCCGAATTTAAAGGTCCATATGTAACTCTGTTAAGAACGTGGACTGATGAAAAAGCAGAGGAAAATATCACATCCTCATACCAATATGTGAATGAGCTGACCACTCGTTTAAAAACTGGCTGGAAACTTGCCAATGAAAATTTGAAACAAGCCAGGAAAAAACATGCTGCCTATTATAACAGGAAGGCGAAAGACAGAGATTTGGCTGTGGGAGAGAAGGTACTGCTTCTTCTTCCCGGGAGTCAGAATAAGTTACAAATTGGATGGCAAGGTCCATATACAGTTCTAGAGAAGGTGTCTAGAACAAATTATAAGATAGATAAGAAGGGGAAAGAAAAAATCTATCATGTGAATCTCCTGAAGAAATATTTGGAAAGAGATCATCAGGAAGAGACACACTTGTTGACCTTGTCCATTGCCATGGAGATGAAAAAGGAACCACTTTCATCATTTGAATATCCATTACACCCCTGTGAGACAGCGGCACAGGTGAAAATCAGTACACATTTAACTAAAACTCAGAAAGAGAGAGTGCAACAGGTTCTAAATAATCATGCAGAGGTGTTAACAGACCGACCTGGGCATACAAACTTATTGGAATATGATATGAAACTGATAGACCCCACACCTGTCTGTATGAAACCATATTCGATTCCTTTTGCTAAGGAGAAAGCTTTGAAGGAAGAGATAGATTATTTGTTGAAGGAAGGAATTATTTCACACAGTGAATCTTCGTATAGTTCCGGTGTTGTACTCTTAAGGAAGCCCTCTGGAGAACATAGACTCTGTATAGATTACAGGAGACTGAATGCTATTACAGAAGGACAGGTGGATCCATTGCCGGATACAAATCAGTTGTTTGCCAGGCTAAATAAAGCTAAATATTTCTCAAAAGTGGATTTGAGTAAAGGATACTATCAGATTCCAGTAAAGCCTGAGGTTAGACCATACCTAGCTTTTAGTACCTCAGAAGGACACTATGAGTTTAATAGATTGCCATTTGGATTGAAGAATGCGCCTAGTGTCTTCTCTAGAATGATGAGAAAATTATTGGACCCTCTGAATAACCCATGCATCACAAATTTTATGGATGATATCCTAATAGCAACAGAAACATTTGAGGAACACATTGACTCTCTGAACATGCTGTTTAATCGACTTAGGGAAGCGAATTTAACAGCCCGACCAACCAAATGTTGCGTTGGATGTAAAGAATTGGAATTTTTGGGACACACAGTCTATCAGGGAAACATGACCCCTGACCCAAAGAATTTAGAGAAACTAAAGAAAGCCCCGAGACCACAAACCAAGAAAGACGTGAGATCCTTTGTCTCATTATGTGGTTTCTACCAAAAGTATATCAAAAACTTTAACTCCATATGTGCACCGTTAACTGATTTGACACGTAAGGGAAATCCAGACCGAATTACATGGACACCACAATGTGAAATGGCTTACCAGGAATTGAAGGAAAAGCTAACAAGCAAACCTATTTTGAAATTACCTGACTTAAGTCAAGAATTCATAGTAAGAACGGATGCCAGTAATATTGGGTTAGGTGCAACTCTGCTACAGAGATCAGATGCATTGGATGGGGAATTAAGCCCAGTGGCATATGCTAGCAGAAAGTTGAATAAAGCTGAAACCAACTACTCAACTAGCGAAAAAGAATGTCTTGCAGTAATATGGGCAATAAAGAAATTCAATATTTATCTGTATGGGAAGGCATTTAAGTTGCAAACGGATCACAAACCTTTATCGTTTCTAGCACAGGCTAGGCATGAGAACTCGAGATTACTCCGTTGGTCTTTATTGATGCAGCCATTTGAGTTTAGCATAGAGTATATAAGTGGAAAAACAAATCTGGGAGCGGATTTTTTAAGCCGCCATCCGTGTGATGAGAATCACCCTAAAACCCAGGAATAATAAGAAATTTCTCTATGTGTATATAGAATTATAGATTGACATATAACGTCTGTTTTAAGTGGGGAGGATTTGTCGTGAGAAATTCTAATCCACATATATAAATTAAAACGTAAATATAAAGCCTAACAAATAAATTTAATAAAAGGAAAGAAGAATGGTAAAGAACAGTGCTGTCACAATGACTGTACTCGAAATCCCCTTGTGTTCTCCTGCGTCTGCAAATTGTAACGTTTCACGTTGATAGTAAAAGCCTTCTGCAACATACACGCGTTTCCCAGACACAATAAAAAGGGTACTCCATTTCTAAGAAAAACCTTGAAATACGCAAGTTGACCTAGATTTAAAATTCCATTCATGTCTTTTTATACACTATGTTACCAAAAACGAAAGACAGATGGACTAAAGGATAGAGAGAAGGGAGAGGCAGAAAGCAGGGACACATGCAACACTAAACACGCGTCGCGCGATACACAATTGCTGCCATCACGCGTGTAAGGCCACTAGCACTAATTTTTTTCAAATCGACAGTGATAAAAACACTACCCATCCGAGAGTTAGGTTTTAAAACTTACAAAATTCTTATTGGGAAACATGACATTATACTGGTTTACGTTTGAAAACATTACAGTACCCAGACAGCACATCTTCGAAGTAAACAGGAGGTAGAAGAAATTGCATATTTTGAACGCAGCCACTTAGCTCTTTTAAATTTGTATATTTGGGTTCCTTAGGGCTTGCTGACAAAGAATATGTAAAACGTTACGCAAATAGTCTAGGAATTACCAAATTATAGCCAAAATAAAATAGTGGGGGTGCCTGACAGCATGAAATCATTTCTGCTCATAAAATTTTTTTTATAACGCGTTTGAAAAACATTACGTTACGGAAATAGCCTACCATGTTAACTCCTATTTGATTGGAGCGCAATAAATGTAAGGCTAAACACGATTAGTCGGACTATAAATACTATCTTTCGTTGTCAGGGGAAACGTGAGAAGGGTAATATTTTTTTGAAAAGTAGGTAGACATGGCATGATTGGTTAGAGCTGCGAATATACTCAATTCAGAGCGTATGTTCCTTGCCACATCTTGTAATAAACCTACTAAGAAACAGTGCGTTGAGCACCAGGGCATATTTTTCTAAAAATAAAAGCCTGGGACATCGGCAGATCGGAATTTGTGCCTATTCATTGCCAGTCAACGAAACTGTTTATTATTTCCATTGAATTGTGGTAAGCTTGAAATATTCAATATCTTTTTAATGAAAATTGAATGTAAATTGATAATTTATGTCTGTATATATGTGTGGTTCAGTAGCGAACATGAGGTAAAGCCTATATTGCTCCAACCTGATTAGGAGGTGTCGGAAAAAAGTGAAACTACATGGAATTGCCAAACAGTACACTGACACCTAACTTATTGACTAGAAAGAAATCATGCTGGAATTGCAGAGGCGTGGTAACCATTAGGGAGGAATATACTGGTGTAAAGTATTTCAGATGAAGCTGACAGTTGGCCTAACGCTCTGAACTCAATGTTTGTATGTACTGTGTTCAGTGTAGAAATAGAGTGTAAATTAGTTCTGAAGTAGGAGGTACAACCTTCTTGTTTCAGGGACCGTGGTCTTAAAGTTATTGAGCAGCACCTGGTCAGAGCTTTGCTGAATCCAGAGTCGGACAGCATACTCCTTGATCCATATAGCTACCAGTGAGGTGTCTCCAGAACACAGGGGAGCACTCGAGCAGAGGAGTTTTTTCCTGCCGCCATCACGACAGATAAGCTGATGTGGCCAGCGGAGCTCAACATTATGTACCCCCATCTTAAACTGACCTTGTAAAATAAAATTAAGAGGGGAAATTAATTGTTTTAATGCCAGGAACTGAGAACATCTCCAATACTAGTTCCAACAGAAACTAACTATTGAAGTCATGATGACAAATACCAACAGAGCTTGAAAAAAAAAAACCAGTATTACCTCATATTACCACTACACAACTGACACACATAGGATAATATTAATAAAATATGTCACTACAAGATTCATATTGATAAATTCTGTACATATAACTTGTAATTAAAATTGATTGTGATTCCTGGTTCACCTGTATTTGAATCAGGACACATATACATTAATGACAGCACTGAATACATACTGATATTTGAAAATTTATCAGTGACTCATTTAAGATATTCTCATAGAGTGTTATATGTATGTGAGTGTCACAGTGTTGTCAAGTGTGGTGGAATAAATTAAATTGTTTATCTGTCTGTTGTTGTTGTGACTTACACTTCATCATATACATACCCTAGACATTTAACGTAGTCATCACAATATTCCAGAATAATTCTGACTGAGGCATAATGTGGTAGCAAGTAAGGTTATCTGTAAAACACTACACCTATTAGATACAGATACCTTCACAGCTGATCTCAGTCAGTACACTAAGTCCCCTATAGATATTTATAAAATCCCACTTTACCACAGTGAGATTGCCAGCCTCATGCACAACACCTTACTAGTCGCATTATACGACATGCATGAGTGTGTGTGTGATAGTTGAGTGTGTGCTCTTGCAGTAGTGGTTTTGGTAGCAATCTGTGTTACATGGTGAGATTGCCAGCCTCATGCACAACACCTTACTAGTCGCATTGGACGACATGCATGTGTGTGTGTGTGATAGTTGAGTGTGTGCTCTTGCAGTAGTGGTTTCGGTAGCAACCGATGTTACACGGTGAGATTGCCAGCCTCATGCACAACACCTTACTAGTCACATTGGACGACACACATGAGTGTGTGCGTGTGTGATAGTTGAGGGTGTCAGGTGGCGTGGAAGGACTGTTTGGCAGGTGAGAGTATGATTATTTAACTATTATGATTTTAACCAGTCGTTGTTTTGTTTGCTTCTTCAGGATTAGCAACTGAGCACTAGCTGGGTGTTTTGTTTGTTTGGTTTTGTTTGCTGGTTTATTTGTTTAAGGTTTGCTTTGTGTACTTGTAGTCACTGACAGGGTTGTAGAAATAAATACAGCCCCTGCCTCAGAATCAAGAGTTTTTATTGTTGTTCGGGTCGGTGCAAGTGTGAAAAGAGAGTGATCAAATATCACAACAGCATCATCATCACCTCGCTCACCCTATCACACTATATAAATGAACAACCTTCAACAAGCAACTACCACTCTGATGAACAGTGGGATAGTGAAGAAGAAACACCCCTGCACGTGATTCACAGTAGAGAAATTCACAACAACCAGTACACTGAAGATAATGAAATTCGACACACAGCACCATTCAATAAAGAAAACGCACACAGCGCTACATGCACACTTGAGGAAGATATTATTCTTCCATCACCTCCATTGAGACACGAATCTGACCTAGATACAGCAGATCCCGAGAGTGACCACGAAAGCATGAACAGTCCAGACAACACTGAATCTCGCACAGCAACGAAGCGCCCATATTCTGGAACAACAGATGACTCACCACCGTTAACAAAGTTTGTGAGATTACCTCAAGAGCACATACGAGTACGTATGAAATTGCGAAGAAAACGCAGACAGCCACACAAAACGCAGCATGAGGTGCACCATTTCAACACTACTGCATCCTTACCCTCGACAACTGCAGCCATCCCCCACTCGACAGTGCAAAATACGCCATCCTCTTGTGATCAACGATTGATAAAAGCTACCTTGAGAGACATCGCCAAGTTCCTCATGTCAAATTCGTAAACGTCCAGTTCAACGATTATTGGTTTATTGGAGAATAAATCTTCTCTAATAACAAAAAGGTACTTCCCTAGCAATAGTACCCAACAAGTACTCACACTTCATAGTACTACCCCTCGTTCCCCATCATCTAAAGTCACTAGTATCCATTTTTTTTTTGGTAGGAAATTTTATTTTTTCAGAAAGATGTCAGCCTCAGTCAAGATCCTGCTGGTGATACTGACGATATTGACAGTTATGATGTCTGCAACACCCACATATACTAACAAGTTATTATGGCGTGACGCCACTGTGTTTTAATGTTATATAATTATTTAAGATTCTTAGTCGACATGGACTGTCGTTAGGACTACATCTTTTACACCGCTATGTCATGATATTTAAGAACTTTCGCAAACATTCGCAGATCTACAACACTATGTTATCCAGGTTAAACAGAACTTTAAATTATCTCATTTCTACAAATGACACCACTTTTGCCTTTGAAAATCTTTATAATAGGACTTATGCTTTACAACAGTTTTTTTCCCTCCTTCTTGATGAATTTTGTGACAAAAGCAAACACACTATACGCACACACATATTTATCCTTTGTGACACAGAGTTTTTTTTAATGTCTTAACTCACATCTTTCCTTTTGTGTTATGGAAAGACCGTTTTATAATGTTCAATCGCATCGAGAATGTATTTTGGCGATTTTTCTTAATGATGCTGCTTACAACCTCAATGATCGCATTCACATTATTCAAGCCGACGACCCTTTCTCATAGATATATGACGAATCAGACGTCAAATTTATTCTTCCCTACACATCTAAACGCCTGTCCATCTCCTGTCACCTTCTCCGACATGCTCCATCACAGGCGGAGCGTTTCTAAATCGACGCCCCGTTCCGAGCATTCCCCACTATTCAACAGGAATTTACCTATGTTAACGTGTCTATCAAATTCTATAAATACTTCTTCGCATTCCTGAGTCCAGTGAGACACACCAGAGGTCATGACCCGACACACTACAGTGTCAGGACTAAAGTTGGAAACAGAAAGGAAACTTCAAATGGAAGCTGAGAAAGAAGCTAAGAGATTGCAAATAGAAGCTGATAGGAAGGCTAAGAAAATAGAAGCTGATAGGGAGGCTAAGAAAATGGAAGCTGAGGAAAGAAGACAAGTTGCTGAAAGGAACGCTGAGAGAGAGGAAAAGAGGTTGCAAAGGGAACATGAATTGAGATTGAAACAACTTGACCTTCAAGGAAATGTTACAGGTAATGGAAGTAGTCCAACTACCTCTGACAGTAGTGCAAGTCAAGGTACCTCAAATGGAGCCATGAACTTTCACTTGGATCCATTTGGGGAGAAAGAGGATGAAATTGAGTAATACCTAAGTAGATATGAGAGGTTGGCCACTAACTATGGGCTAGAGAAGGAAAAATGGAGCCTTAAGCTATCACAAGGACTGAGAGGAGTTTCTTATGAAGTGTATGCAAAACTTGGGAAAGAAGACCAGGAAGATTATGAAATCTTGAAGCAGGCATTGCTGGTTCGCTATGAAAAGAACTCAGAATTTTATAGGAAGAAATTCCGAACTGCTAAGCTACTTTCTGGAGAAACCTACCACCAATTCTCTGCCAGATTAGAAACCTACTTGGAGAAGTGGACTGCTCTGGGAAAATGTCAAGACCTAAAAGAAATGGTCATGATGGAATAAGTGAGAGAATCTATGCCTCCGGACATGAGAAAATTTCTTATGGAACAAGGTGCAGAGAGATTGGGGGAGATTTCAACAGTTGCTGAAAGATATCAAGCAGCTCAGTGTTATCGGTTGGTTTATGTGACAACCAGGAATGTAACAATCTTTTTTTCTGTGTACTGTTGTGGAATGAATGTGTTGATGCTCTCCTACACTGTTGAAGGCTGTGCGGTCTTCTTCAACGTTCCTGCACGGTGTTATTGTTTGTTTCTGTGCTTGTGTAGTCAGTCCAACCTGGGCCTAACAGCACTGTTATGCCTGAATAGCTCACCAGGCGTTGAGGCGTGTCATGCTGACATACATTCATCCGACATCTTCAAATGTGAGGTACTCGATATTTGTGTAGGTTGAATGGTGATGTGGGTGTGTAGAAATCGCGAATGTGTTTAGGCTCTTGACATGTAAACAAGGCACCCACTCACACACATGCAGTAGTCAGTAATGTTGAAACTGCTGGAACTTTTCAACCATTTATTGACGAGACACTACGGCATTAACAGGTACAGTCAAAATGGACGAGAATCAAAGACATCTTATGAATTGGTAATGACTGGCAAAACATCTAGCATTCCTAAGCTTGAACCACTCATCTACTAGGACGTTAACGACAATGGTCTGTCCTTTAACAATAGTTCAATACTGCAGCCACCGTACCATTGACTTACCGCGTCAAGTATGGTACACAACTCTGCCGTACAGAAGGCGAGTTCACCCTTGCATCATAATAATAATAATGTTGCACTACAGCTGGTATAACATGCCAGATATATCTTCTTCTGCTCAAAGATATCAGCCGAAATATCGGGCCTGTATAGTAATGTCAAACAACTGTGTATTTTTCTTAGGTAGGCATAAACATCCATACCGAAATATACCGCCAACATGCGGGTTTTCATAAATATATATTCACTGGGACTCTTCATAACTGTTAGACAAATAGTCTAAGTTGGCTCCATCGAGCGAAAAATAATGGACTTCTGTATCACAAAGGACCGTGAGCTCCACTCACCGGGTGCCACAAAGTGTTCTGCTAATTAGGCATAGTAATTATGTTCTTTTACCTTTGACAGAATCCTAGAAACACACAGATAACACAACTGTCGTCATTCCCGACGAACAGAATAACTCTGGGAAAGCATCACAAACATCACAGTCTTACAGAAGACTAACTTTCCCCAGATAATGCAGAGATATACACGGACGTACCAGTCCGGACAGAAACCCAGATCAACTCTCCCTTACGGAAGTCAAACCTCTTTCGCGCTAAAACTTTGCGCATGCGTAGACAGCATAGATCTAAGTAGAGCTGACCCCCGACTTAAGACAGGTCAACAGCCATGAATAAACCAAGGGAAGACAACCCCTAAATCAACCTGTCCCAGGGAGTAAATAAACAGTACTCTAACTTAGACCATCAAAAAATATAAAATAGATTTACGTTTTATGAAACCGTCAAAAACGACAGCAACACTCAGGCAGAAATAGCAGGAGTTAAGAGGAAGCAAAGAGAAAATAGTAGGCCATCCCCAAACCAGAATGAGTTTGATAATAGGGACCAACAACACAATTATAAACCAGGTTATGACAAACCTAAATTTGACAATAGAGACAGGAACCCTCAGGTACAAGATAAGAAACTCTACAGACAGGGTGATAAGTGGTGCAAAATTTGCAAAATGAACAACCACAATACTTTGGACTGTGGAAAGAAAATCCCTCCATATTACGCTGTATGTATGAAAACAGGGGACAAGGGAACTTGGGTAAACCTATAAAACCTGTGATTATGGCAACACTCCAGACCAGGTCTAGCCCTAAGAAGGAGGAGGGAAGTCCCTAAACATTCCTCCGAGAAAGATGAAAAAGGCCCAAGCTAAAGATAGCCCATTAAAACCTTGCTTTGGCAAATTGCCAAACAGCCATAACCCCCCATAGAACGGACAGTTTTATGTGATTGATGGATTGTTATACAAGAAAGCTGAAGCAGGACCCAATGGGCATGAACAGCTAGGACTGCCATCTATTTACAGGGACAAGGTAATGGAACTAGCACATGTTGTATCAGACGGTGGACATATGCAAATCGGTACCACTTGTCAAAGGACCTCAGTGCATTACTATTGGCCAGGCATCGCTGAAGACATAGCTCGGTATGTGACTGCCTGTACACAATGTAGCAAGGAAACCCCCACACGTTGGGAAAATCAACAGCACCTTGGAAAGCATTGGGGCGGACGTAGGCCTGAATATAAAAATAAACAGGTAGACATAGTGGATAGGATGGCATCATCTCACAAAGAGTCTTCTAGGAAACCAGTTACCACGGCAACTGTCCGTATTGTACAGGGAGGGGAAACAACACATCCCATACCGACAAGATTTTGTTCGGAACAGCAGGTACTGGATAAAAATAGGAGTGTGGTTAGTCAGCCACCTTTGATAAAGGACCTGTGTCCAGGATACTTAGTTATTCCCATAATAATCAACCCTCTCGTGACAGTTACCACACTGCGCTAGCGACCGGGGTGACCCAGGATCAAGCCCGGGTGAGGACATTTAAAGATTTTCGTCGACCGGGATTTGGACTGGATTAACGCGAGACCTGGCGAGGACATTTGAAGAAGCGTCGTCGACCAGCGACTGCAACTCCTGAGTCGACCCAGCTCTAATGGTTACCTCCGAAATCGGCGAGTATCTGCCTGAATGGCGAGGGACACCTGTCTCTGTGCAAGAAAAAAGAGTTACTCACGTAAAATCAGTCTCAGGTTAGACATAATAACCAGAGATTTCCCCTATCTATATCTTAACTTTATCATGTGATAAAATAATTAAAATTGTCTATATCTTAACGTTAAAATATGATAAAAATAATTAAAATTGTCTTTATCTTAACTTTTACATGTGATAAAAATAATTAAAATTGTGTATGTCTTAACTTTAACGTGTGTTTAAAATAATTAAAATTGTGTATGTCTTAACTTTAACGTGTAATAAAAATAATTAAAATTGTGTATGTCTTAACTTTAACATGTGATAAAATAATTAAAATTGTGTATGTCTTAACTTTAACATTGATAAAAATAATTAAAATTCTGTATGTCTTAACTTTAACATGTGATAAAGATAATTAAAATTGTGTATGTCTTAACTTTAACATGTGATAAAAATAATTAAAATTATGTATGTCTTAACTTTAACATGTGATAAAGATAATTAAAATTGTGTCTGTCTTAATTTTAACATGTGATAAAAATAATTAAAATTGTGTATGTCTTAAATTTAACATGTGATAAAAATAATTTAAATTGTGTATGTCTTAACTTTAACATGTGATAAAAATAATTTAAACTCTGTATATCTGATAAAAATAATTAAAATTGTCTATATCTTAACTTTAACATGTGATAAATATAATTAAAATTGTGTATGTCTTAACTTTAACGTGTGATAAAATAATTAAAATTGTGTATGTCTTAACTTTAACATGTGATAATAATAATTAAATTTGTGTATGTCTTAACTTTAACATGTGATTAAAAATAACTAAAATTGTGTATGTCTTAACGTTAACATGTGGTAAAAAAAAGAACATTCCAGGACTTATGATTCATGCTATACAGAGCTTCTACAAGTCTTGCAGAAATTATGTGAGGACTGCATCCTATAAGTCAGAAGAGTTCAGGACCACCACTGGTGTAAGACAATGTGATATCCTGTCACCTTATCTTTTCATACTCTTCATGACGATGTCATCAAGGCATGTAAGGACAGAACAAGAAAGTATTCAGTGGGGTACTGGAAGATGAGACAGGTCTGTATTTCAGAGCTGGCATTTGCTGATGATGTTGTCCTGGTTGTTAAATCAAAGGCACATCTCCAATCCAACCTGCAAGTATGGAAGGAAGAGCTGGAGAAGAGAGGGATGGTCATAAGCAGCTCTAAAACAAAATCCTTTGTGATATCACGAGAAGAAAGAGTACATCAGATTAAGCTGGGAGAACAGGTCCTGGAGCAGGTCGACCACTTTAAATACCTCGGAGCTATTATAGACCAAAAGGGAGGCATCAGAGAAGAGTTGGCCACTCGAAAACAAAAGCAGCAGCTGGGAGACTTTTTCAGGCCATAAATCGAGGATACCTCAGCAAGAGAGAGGTTGGTAAGAAAACGAAGATGGCTGTATACCGCTCCACCTATGTCCCAGTCTTGACATATGGATGTGAGTCATGGGCTATGACCACAACCCACAAAAGCCAGATCCAAACCTCAGAAATGAGGTATCTGAGGAAGGTGGTTGAAGTAACAAGAAGAGACATGGTCCGCAGCCAGACGATACGTCAAGGCCTAAAATCCCACCACCTGCAGACCCAAGTAGAACAGTCCCAACTAAGATGGTTTTGCCATGTCTGCAGAATGGGAGAAGATCGGCTACCACGACAAGCATGGGTAACAAAGAGCCAGGGATCCAGACCTCCAGGACGACCCAGAGTCCGCTGGGAGGACAACATAAGACAATCATTGAAGGACCGAGGACTAGAATGGAACCAGGTCAGGAGGAAGACAGCCGATAGGATAGTCTGGCGTGCTCTCTACACCTCACGATAGAAGGGGAACGACTAAGTAAGCAAGTAAGTATATCTTAACTTTAACATGTGATAAAAATAATTAAAATTGTCTATATCTTACCTTTAACATGTGAAAAAAAATAATTAAAATTGTGTATGTCTCAGCTTTAACATATGATAAAAATAATTAAAATTGTCTTTATCTTAACTTTTACATGTGATAAAAATTATTAAAATTGTCTTTATCTTAACTTTTACATGTGATAAAAATAATTAAAATTGTGTATGTCTTAACTTTAATGTGTGTTAAGAATAATTAAAATTGTGTATGTCTTAACTTTAACGTGTAATAAAAATAATTAAAATTGTTTATGTTGTTCGTGAAATATAATTTTTTTAAGTGTGTATGCATAATAATAAAACACCCTGTATATATACAGTAAATATAAATATAGATTTGAATTCTCGATGGTACAAATTTATAGTGTAACAAGTTATATGTTGCAGGCGTACAACTCTAACTGATGCGTACCTTCTTCAGCTGTGACAGTTTTACCATCCTGGCACTGAACAGAACTGCAGCCATCAGGACTTGTGTATATTTCCAAGTGATTGTGCCATTTTTCAGATATTAGGCATTTCTCATAGGTTACATTGAGAATATCTACTCTGGCTTCTGCTGTAACTGGATCCAGGTTACACTGGTATGTCCTCCCATCAGATGTCCATTTTTGTCTTATATCCCAGCATCTTCCCAAAGGTTCTGGTCTGCAGGCTGAAATGTAAGAACATAAAAGGTCAAAGTAGTTCTATAGCATCCGATTGGTAGAGTGGTCGACCGCTGGTATCTCGCGGCTAAGTTATCGGGTTCGAAACATGGCAGTGTCACGCTCCAGTCTACCCAGCTGTAAATGGGTGCCTGACTCTGCTCTTGAGTTAGGGAAAGAAAAGGCAGCGAGAAATGGAGCTGGTCACCCCACCTCATAAAAAAGCTGGACCTAGTAAGGTGAGGTCACTCACCTACGGCTGAATCCGCTATGGGACAACATTTACCTGTTTTTAAAGTCCTATAACAGATACTGCCTTACGGGAGTGAATTGTTAGAGACTTTACTTTACTTGGTGCTGATTTTCTCCATGAAATGGGATTACCAGTTCCCTTTCTTGCTGCCTTTACCTTCCCCAACTCATGCGCAGAGTTAGGTACATATACAGCTGGGTAGACTGCAGCGTGACGCTAACAGGTTTCGATCCAGGACCACGGTAACTACATCATGAGCGGAAAGCGCTCTAACCGCTTAGCCAGTCGGACACTCTAATAATATAATAAGCAACAACAACAAAATTGTTACTATGACCCTCATAATGTACAATAGTTCTATTTTGAGCGGTCACTAAAGTTTCATTAATTTCTTGGCACAAAAAAAAATAATAATTTCTTGGCATTTTTATTATTTTCAATTATGTTTTTTTTTTTTTTGCTTTTATATTTCTTTCAAGTTGTCCATTCATTTTCCAGCAGGCTGAAATGTCCATAGTTTGACAGATTATGACCAAATTTTTAGTTACCATTTTCCCCTCTTTTTTAGCTTTTATATTGTTTGATTATGGCCTTTTGGACAGCAATCTGACAGTTCTTTTTTTTGTGTTCAACGTTTGTAATCCAACCTTTGTTTTCTCAGCGCATATCGTGTTACAAAGAACGGTCATGTAACACTGTTCTATACTATGCATGTCGTAAAAAGCGACTAAAGAGGGTTGGGCACGGAACTGATTAACTTATCCTGTAAAACGTTTCAACCAGAATATGCTTCTTTAGGGGTTAAAGGTGAAAGAAAGAAGATTATGTTACAAGGGTAACCACGTACCCTTCTGACCACATACCAGATTAACAATAGTACCCTGGGCAGTTTGGGAAAAAAACTATCGTCAGCCAGTGGCAAGCAAGAGACAAAAAGTAGATTTAATTAAAGGAAAAATAGTTAATGTAACGCCTCTCTACAACTACCACAAGGTCTTCGTCGTGGACAAACGGACAGAAAATGTAGATACAAGAAAGAAACAACAAAGCTAAATATTTCTTTTACGAGCCATGAATGGAAGACGTCATCGGGAAATCGCACTTGGAACACTGATGTCACACTGCAAAATTACAGAAATAAATAGCGCCAAAAACACTACGGGACAAGCCAAGGAACGAGATGTCGACACGAATGTGAGCATGTAGTGAGACAAGAGGAGAAGGATAAAAAACTAAATTTGGAATAGAAATCGAAAAATAAATAACATTCAACTAGACGAGGGGTCGGCAACCTGCGGCTCGCGAGCCGCATGCGGCTCTTTGAGCCATCTTGTGCGGATCTTAGCCCTTTGCTACTTAACACTTAGTGTCCGTGCACAGAAACCACCTTTTGATATACACTTTTCGTTGACTAAACTTTTTGGTGTGGGGGGAGGGGGGTCCTTTAAAGATTGTGTCATATTTTTATTATTTTAAAGACAAGGGAAATGCTTTAACTTATTTGTATTTTTGGATTCATAACCGATTACAGAATTTTCGATTACGAAATAAACAAGTGTTTTTCACGAGATGTCCGTCGCTCACCCAAGCGACGCAGACTGTAACCGCCATTTTTGCAGTTGAAACTTTCCTGATGTACTTGCTTGCCGGTATAAAAAATTCTTCTGATAACGAATTACCTTGAAAATTTGATTTTTTTGCCAAAAGGTAATTTTTCAACACATATTTCTTCTTTAATTATGCTATCGATGTGATTTTTAAATATATCGACGCAATCTTCATCCAATTTTCTATTTAAATTATATAAATTGACCAAATCTAGGTCAGGTCAAATTTATATATCACTAACCTTTCGCTCCCCGAGAAGCACAGGCCTTCAACAAACAAACGTCAAGTCTTCCAGTTAGGTGTCATCCGCTCAAGTTCTCTCCATGTTTTCCTCATCATTTTCACCTCTGTTTCCAGTTCTCTTCTCCGTGTGTTTTTTGGTCTACCTCTGCCTCTCTTTCCCTGTGGATTCCAGAACAAGGACTGCCTTGTAATGCTATCAACGGGTCTCTTCAATATGTGTCCTATCCATCGCCAGCGTCTTCTTCTTAACTCTTGTTCCACTGGTACTCGTCTGGCACTTGTAATCAATTCCACATTTGTGACTTTGTAATACCAGTTCAGTCTTTCTATTCTACGCAAGCTCCCGTTTATAAAAGTATGTAGCTTCTTTGGTTGTTGTTTTTGTTGCTCTTCATGTCTCAGAACCATACAATAGGACTGACTTGACCTTTGAATTGAAAGATTCTTATTTTCGTGTTGGACTTGATTTCTCTTATTCTCCATATGTTTCGCAATGCAATGAAAGCTCCTATTGCTTTTTGTATTCTTATTTTGATATCATTGTCTATTCTTTCAACTCTGTTTACCCGACAGCTATGTTCAGCTGAAGAAATTTGCATTTGGGCTTCTTTAAATTTTTGAATCAACATATTTATGTGAACAATTATTTTCCAACATGAATTATATCAAAAGCAAATTAAGAAGCCAGCTGAATGACGTGAGTCTCCAGTCATGCTTGAAAACAATAGATTATTCACCAAATATTTACCAACTTTGCAAGCAAATCCAACAGCAAAAGTCTCATTAAACTTCCTTACTTTTCATTTGTATATTTTATTTTATTATTATGTTACATCTTATCTGAATATTTGTTACTGAAAAAATTGTATTACTTAGTAATAGTAAAATGGCATTTGAAAAATTATGTTTATTTTTTCAATTATATAAAAATCTGAATGGTTTACCGCACTAGAAAGAAGGCCCGAATGTTCGTGTATTTCGATGTCAGAAGACGTAAAAAGAAGAGCACTTTTTGCATGCGCGTCGGTGCGTTCGCATGGAACGTAATGTCATTCGGACTTAAGGGTAGTCCAGCAAAGTACATGGCATTAATGGATAAAGTGCTGAAGGGAATGCAGAAATTCGCCACGGCATACATCGAAGACATACTAGTGCATACAGCAGTATCGATTGAGGATCATTTACACCACGTCAAAAACGTCTTCGACATGTTGCGACAACATAATATAAATCTGGAATTGAGTAAATGCAATTTCTTGCAACAAGAAACTAAGTACCTAGGTTTTGTGATCAATAAGAAGAGAATCAGGCCAGACGAAGACAAGGTTAAGGCCATTCGGAAAATGCCACCACCAACCAACGTTCGACAAACTAGAGGGTTCTTAGTTATTTTCGAAAACATATCATCAACTTCTCACAAGCAGCGGAACCTCTAATAAATCTCACCAGGAAATTCTCCAGGTTCAGGTGGACACAAGAATGACAGAAAGCATTTGATTATCTGAAAAGCGCATTAACGGAAGACCCATATTTAGCTCATCCAGATCCAGACCGAGAAATGATCCTGTATACGGACGCACCTGATACAGCAATAGGTGCATGTTTGGTACAGTCATCACTAGAAGATGAGGAACCAGTCCTACCTAACATCAGGAATGAGAGACCGCTCGTGTTTTTGTCACGCGCACTTAGCAAAGCACAACGAAAATGGCCTACCATAGAAAAGGAAACGTTTGCCATTCACTACATGGTGCAGAAGTTAGACTTCTATTTGAGATGAGTGCCTTTTACGGTTGAGACAGACCATCAACCACTAGTGAACTGGTTGAGCAAAACAAATGCCAGCCAAGAAAGATACAAAAGTGGACGTTAAATCTACAAGGATACGATGTTAAAATAAAGTACATCAAAGGCACACACAACATATACGCCGATCTCCTGTCAAGAATACCATATCAGTGTCACAGTGAGGTTTGGTAGGATAATAATTTGGTTTTGTTGAAACAAGGGTGCATAAAAAATGGTTTGGGAAATTTGAATAGTTTGGGAAAAGGGCTATTTTTTCTAGAGATGGGAGATAAAATGTTGTACAGTGATACTTAGAGGGAAAGGGAGAGAACCCTTTAAATCAAAGCTATTGAAAACAAGTCTGGCTTACACTTACATTGTTTCTATGAGTACACAGTTATGGCTAAGGAAATTTGCATACCATGTTGGTTTCTGTAAGCCTTAAGAAGGGAATGTAACATTTAAGCAAAAACCTCCAAGGGAGACAATAAATAATTAACGCCCCTTACAGGTTTTGTGAGTTGGGAACAGGAACAAACGCACGAGAAAAATGTGAGTAAGATGTAAACAGTCATGGAACGAACCTCACTGTCTTGCCAGCGGGGAATTAACCGTGAGTTTGTGATCGGTGAGTGAACTGAACAATGGACCAATCGTATTGACTGAAAAAAAGATAACGGATCATGGGAATGAATTGAAGGACAAAAAGAGGTTAGTCCTACCAGAAAAGTTGACGAGGCCAGACGTGCCTTGCTGGGCTCTCAAGAAAATGAAAAACCTGTGGTTGACAGGAGGTTACCCAGATGAAGTAGCTAGACTTAGATCTATTAGCGGTAGAAATTCTGGAGAATAGCTTAATTTGTGGTTAACAAACTGTGCTGAACATATAGGAGTAGCATAGGGGTGAATAGTAGGAATTGTGATAGGTGCTGGAATTCGCATATTACGGTAAGAGAACTCTTGAACTATTTTATAGACTTTTCAGGCAAATTATTTTCCCAAGAGGCTGATGATGCTCACATTTTAAGGGAGCGATCAACAAGAGAAAACATTGAAGATGAATTTTATTATGCACCAATATTAGTTAGAGAGTCATGTTTTCAGAAATACCGCCAATGATTTACCAGAGGGTAATGCTGCTCATGTTTAAGGGAGCGGTTAACTAGAGAGAACATTGAAGATAAACTTGACCAAGTACAAAGTGGATAACTTATGTACAGTAGATACACAGGGTTAGCTGTCATGAAATGAAGGAGAGGTATAGTCTGCGTCGAGAATAAAGAAATAAGGGTTTGAAATGCTCTGACGTCTATAAGGCATATCACGCGCTCTCTCATGTTAGCGTAAGTATGGAGGCTGCCACATGAGTATTAGACATTGTTTGATTATTACAGGTATAACTATTGATTTGAAAATGCTGCATTTAAAGGAGTTAAACCTGTCTAAGATGAGATAGGAAAGAACATGTCCCCAAGGATTTAGAGAAACTATTGTAAGAATCCTGAGGAACACAAATGTAAATGTTGGAACCTGTGTAGCAGCAGCACTTGACAGTATTTGATATTACATATATATAAATCATGTATAGCGATTGATGCCATTTTAAAATTAGGTTTGACAGGTCTGGAGATTTAAGGGATATGACAGAGATAGGAAAGGAAGTTAAATGGAGAGCAGTGTAAATATATATATATATATATATATAGGCAAGAGTCGGTAGTAAAGACAATAAATAATAACCTGGTTGGAACATAAAGTGATTTAAGGGCAGGATATATGGATTGATATGGAGTTGTTGAAACATCCAAAATTGAAAATGTTGGAACTTGTGTATTGTAAATAAACTTATTATCAGTTGAACTTTCCCCACACAAGTTGAGTTGATTATTAAAAGGGTGTGGAAGAATAGGAAAATAGCACAATAATAAGGAAAATCAGAGTACGCCAATATACGATCCAGTCGCCATATAACATCTAGGAGGGAAGAACGAGTCCACGGGAGTGTAAAAGAACCACATAATCTCATCCAAGAATTTCCACCTCTGGCAGAAAGGGGCCAGTAAAAGAGACAAACTCACTTGGAAGATAAGCCGAGGAACTAGACTGACAACTTGAATAGGCAATAACTAGGCCTGCCTCAGTCACCTAGCAGTAGTAGTTGCTATAAAAAGAAGACCCGGCATTGTCACATCAGACAGGGACGACAACGGAAGCAGAATACATGCCAGAGATAGAAGACCGGTTCCAACAGGTTAACATCATAAATTCGAACCGAATAGAGAAACAATCGGATTTGGAAGAACACAGTTCAGACGAAGACACCCAAGTGAAAGCAATTGATTTGAGTAAAGAAGGACAAGGACAAAGACTAAGAGATTAGAGCAATGAAGAGGAAGATATGGAATGAGAACAAAGAGACAAAGAACTTTAGGATAAATCCACATGACAACATTGTAGAATATATCAATCCAAAGGGAGATGGGTGTACAGTGTATGTAGCAGTAGTAACCCCTTTAGTCATAACTGACTATGGGAATGCGCCCCTGAGGTGATAGCCCTTGACTGTTTTTTTTCTGGTGTTACTTTCAGCGTGTAGTTATCTCTTCTGCTTGTTGCGAGAGCTTCTTTCCGCTCACTCTGAGGTGTCTCCGTGGGGTGTATAGTCACTTGGTGTGATCGGCAACTTCATAATACCAGGTCGGTGAATTTATGTCCAGCGCCTTCATGCCTCTCTTGCACACATCTTTGAACCTCAGCTGCGGTTACCGCACTGTTCTTTTGCCATCTGCCAATTGTCCGTAGAAAATATCTTTGGGGATGCGACCATCTTCCACGTGGTGGATATGGCCAAGCCAGCGTGGCCTACGCTGTCTAAGCAGTGTATACATGCTTTAAAGGCCAGCACGTAACAGCACATCGACATTTGTCACTTTGTCCTTCCACGAAATATAACGGATGCTGCATAGACAATGTATATAGCAATATACTAAAACCAACAAGCGAGCACAGAGGAAAAGAAGGAGAAAACCTCAAAACAAACAAAACATGAAAATATAAAAGTAGGAAAATGAACAACAAACAGTAACAATGAGATACAAACTTTGAGTAAGCCTCGTCATTGACCCATTCTGACACTGGTAAAAGTCACATATCATAAATATCACGAATATCTGAAGATGCTTGTAGATTTTGTCCCTAAACGTACACGCTGCCACAGGAAAAGAATGAAAATAAACAGTAATTAGTTACAATAATTTAAGGATATAGCTCTGTCGCAAGCAAAAAAAAAAAAAAAAAAAAGACAAACAAACAATTATTGATTTACAAAATGTATATTTCGGAAAAGAAAGGTGGTTGAAGTAACAAGAAGAGACATGATCCGCTACCATACGATACGGCAAGACCTCAAAACCCATCCTCTCCGGATCCAAGTAGAACAGTCTCAACTACGATGGTTTGGCAGAATGGGAGAAGATCAGCAACCACGACAAGTATGGGAAACTAAGAGCCAGGGATCCATACCTCTGTCACGAGTATGGAAGTAGATTATGTCTCAGTTTAGACAGAGTATGAATGAGTATTGTGAAAATAGATATGGATAGAGTCACTAATGTACAATAAGTAGGGATGTATGACTTCTGGAGAAAAGAGATATGTAATTCTGTATCTATTGCCTTCTTCCAGCCACACTCGAGACATTGTTAAGGATATCATACACTTCCTCCGGCCTCTCATCTAAATAGGTTAATCTATTACAGCAAGGACAGCACAAGTTAACGTCAAAGGACATGCAGAAAGCGAATTCTGACCGCTTAGAACATTGTAGCGAGATCTGTGAGATAATCGCTAAATTCAGTAACATTTTAGTCCTATGATAAATAATAAACCCGCCCGTGGGTGCTTGCCTAGCGTCATCTTCGACGCCAGTAGAGCGCTGCCTTGTGTGCAGTGGGAATGCTTAAAAAATGATACAGAAGGAGGGAAAGATGGCCGACTTGTGTAAAAAGTTGTAATTGACGATTGACAGTGACAAAACTGAAAATCTAAACCATAATGAAACTGACCATAAAAATCATATATTCGGGTAGCTTAGTGTCTCCTGAGAAATAATATGTTTTAATATATATGGTAGTCCAATTATTAGCCAAGATATTGAAAGAATACTATATGTCTCCTAACACTAAGACGGACGGACTGTTGTTCTTGCTCGTTTATCCATAACGTTATTGGGGACGCAAGTTTAAAAAAGAGGCATTGAAGTAATGCAAATTCTATTGGTTGGTATAAGAGTATAGGAGTAAAAGGGGGAGGTAGGAAAATGTTAACCAAAACTAAACATCTTTTTTGTATTGGCATAATCAGGCGGACTGACCAATGGACTACGAGACGCATAGTCTGTTTGGAATTTTGTTTTTGTTTTTCAAAAACTAGATTAAAAAATTGGTAGTCGCCTGCTTTCATTGGCCAGCTCTAATAGATATTTGCCAAGGCTTAGAGCTCTCGTGGCCATTTGTCAAGAAATTTTTCTATCAACAAGTACGTTGAGATCAGATGTGATAACTTGTAAAATAAATAATACTAAATTCACAGTCTGGACAGGGCAGAGAAAACTGAGGCCATTTTTTGCCAGTCAACGTTATTTGTGACATATTTCTTTGAATTTGTGGTAAGAACGCTTTATGTATTAATATGCTTGATTAAAACTGCAAAAGTTAGATACTGCTATTGGGAAAAGTGAAGGACATGCCGGGAGCAACCATTATTGAGTCCTCACATTGAACTGTATTTGACTGTTGCATATTGTTATGATTTTGTATTAATATTATTGTATTAGAAGATGTAGTAAGCCTCTGTGTTCCATGAACACTCTTCAACATGCCTAGAGCGTTTATAATTAAGAAAAGAAAAGAAAATCATACGAAAGGAGATTGTGGTTACTCCACGTTATTGTATTGAAGACAACTATGTAAAAGTACAGTGGCGTATCTGCCATAGGGACCTGAGGTGTGGTTACAGCAAGGTGTGAGTCATATAAATTAGGGGCTGGTGCACTTGTATGCACACGAGGCTGATCCCATACCATCATGTGTACATAGTGATAAGAAATTGTGGTCAGATGTGAAAAGGCCAGGGTGTCTTTTATTGCAGGGTTTTATTTCCTGTTACCAGCCGGTGACAGGAAACCTGTTGAGTGATTGTAAAGACAAAAGTCTCCATTCAAAAGTTTATGCTGTCAGCAGATAGCCAGAAGGAGCTTGTGTGTGCTGATCTATATATTCTCTGCAGCGACATACTGACTTGTCATCTTCATACCAAGAATCCCAGGTGATGTGTCAACATCTGGGACATATGACACTTCATTCAAAATAAAAATTGTTATTTCCAAGAATAACCAGAATTATATGGGGCGTGATGAAACAACAGCTCCTCCTAACAAATGACTAACACTAGTAGCTATTAAAGATTAGCTTTTGAATACACCTACAGGAATAATATAGTAACATTATACTTATAGGACAAAGAGTCCACACATTTTAGTTAAATAGTATATGTAAGATATATATTTTCTTCATTTTCAAAGACCTGTCCAAAAGAGATGGCAGGACAGTCAGATTAAATTGTACAAAGAAAAGAATTCAAATTTTAAAGAAAACTTTAACCACCGTCTTATTCATTTCCTTATAGTGAGTTAAAGTGTATTGTGTATGTACCACCATTGTCATTTCACCCCTAGACACTAGACACATCGGACACCAGCCACTAGAATTAAAATATACAGACCGTGTGAGATCTAGCGAGGTAGCGTTAGGTTCCCTGAAAATACATCATCATCTTTTATAGTCAGGGGCCTACATTTGCTTGACCTCCCACGGTTGACACGGATACAGCCTTCTTTCTCTTTTAGGTGTAACATCTTAACATCCCCAGCAAATTACACTTGCTACATATATTGGTAGGCTTGTCCGGGATTTGAACTTCTAGTACTACATAAAGTGGGGTCCTGTTCTGGGATTTAACAGTAACAACATTTCTATTTTACCAAGGGAATCCCCATTATTAATATCGCCCAAGATTTGGGGAATTGATGAAGTGTCAGAGCCTGGAATAATTAATTAGAGTTGTACTTATTTTAAAAATTGAGTTAGAACATTTTAGTATTTATCAGATGGCAGATTTGGCAAAGTTTCGCTCTGCTGCTGTGCAGACTGCGAGAGACATGAACATGGAGGATCAAGTCTTGATTGACTTTGTCACCTCAGAATGTGATTAAGTTTATTGCTAGGGAAGAACATAGGTTAGCTGAATAAAGGAGAATGCAGTTAGAAGAAGCTAGGGAAATTAAAAGGTTGCAAATTGAGTCTGAGAAGGAGGCTAGGGCCTTAGAGGCTGAGATCAAGAGCCTCCAATTTGAGGAGAGAAAATTGGAGGCTGAAGAAAAACGACTGCAAAGGGAAGCAGAAGAAAAGAGATTGGCTGCCGAAAGGGACGCAGAAAAGGAGGAGAAAAGATTACAGAGGGAGCATGAGTTGCGACTAAGGGAGTTAGAGTTGCAAGGCCATTGTTGCGTGCATATTTTGACGCACATATTACAAAAATCGATATGGCTATTTAATATGGAAAAAATATAGACATTCATTCATTTGTGTATGAAAATGCTGTCTATGGGAAAGCTAGATAATCCATGATTGTTTTACACTTTTGATTATAGGAGTAATCGTTCTTGATATTGATTCGGCGCATGGATATGACACCCATGTCCGTACTTATTTGTTAGGGCCAGAAAATATATTAATTTGCTTATTATGTTTATGGCCTGAATTCATATGTATTACATATTATTAGTACAAGTAGAATCAGTCCTATATTGTATATTTTGGATGGGTAGGCAGGACTATATTCTTGTTATGCCGCTCTAGCGGAAGTAGGAGTTGTGTTGACAAGTCGTGAGGAGTTCCGAGGTACCGTTTACAATGGCGGTTACGCATTTCCCAGGGCTGGTATATTCTTCAGTAAAAATGATTTATGAAGTGGTTTTTCTTCTGTAGGAGATTGTGTCTCTACTAGAGTTTGTGTTAGAGACTCTCCTAATGTACGGTACCATGTATGATTCGGACTCCAGGTAATGCCAGTCCCTATTTTGATGATCTCAGGTCGGTTAGACCTAGCTGGAATTTTGTGCTTCGCAACGCTAGGGTCATGTTTGTATCGACGAAGATGACGGGCTTCCATACAGTAGTTATGTCTACGTGAAGTAACTGGATTACTGTAGATCTGTATGGAGGAACTTTAAGAAATTATGCATATGTATTTCAAATTAACTTTGGCTTATATATACCCTCCTGTGAGTGAGTGAGCGACAACTCAGGAAGGCGGCCATGTTACATTCCTGTCATCATATTTTTGAATCACTGTCCAAAGAACGGGGCATGTATCTTATTATTCGGACAGTGGCAAGGAGATCTCAATTTTGATAGAAACCCCTTATCGTGGGTTCATAATATGATATAAACTGTGAACATAAAGCAACTTTAGTTACTTACCGATCCGCCTTCACTGACGCGCTTAGTCAGATAGGGGATGCGGCCATTATATATCATGACATTGGAAGCTATTGATGTACTACCTATTATTTATGAATGTGTCATGACATGGGATCTACCATGTATGCCTGCAAATTGATGTGTCAACATGTACCCATGATTTACTCGTTATGTCCCAGTGTGTGCGTCTAAATAAACTGTGTAAACAAAGATTCCAGCAGTCTGCATTGGTGCCTTGTAGACACAAGTGAATGAGTGTTTAGATTGGTCAGAACACGAACAGTACACCATTCGCGTTAATCACACTCTACACTTCTACTCCATCTATACACCATCCTGCGTCGGTTGAATTGACCAAGTTTAGGGCCTGCTTCCCCTGGAGCCTTAGAGGGAAACTACTGTTTACAGCTGCCTTTGCCTTCCCTAACTCAGGACTAGGGTGAGTTACCCATTTACAGCTGGGTAGACTGGAGCATGCCTGATCTCAACAACTCTGTACACTACAATGGACATATACAGTAGTGGCACCACAAACAACATGCTACAGTGATTGATAGTGGAGCTTTACAGAAGAAAGAGAACACACCATACACCACACTTCTTTACAGACTGAACACTTTACAGTGCGAGAGAACACTTTACAGTGGTGAGCCAGATTCCCGGGTCCAGCCTACGCAGTCTTGTTGTGTTGAGAATCACATTTTACAGTTGCAAGAACATTTGTTTGACCACATCAACACCAGTAGGACAGCTATACAATCAATGTCAGCTTGACCTGTTCTGACAAATGTAGCAATATCTGGGTCAGCACTTGTTGACATTTGGCACAGTACAGTCAGGATTTTAAACTAGTGATTGTTTATCCTGCTGAAATAGAAGAGCAATGTTGAACTTAAAGTGCAAATTTCATCGTTGGATCTTCTTATGTGCTCAAAAAAAATTGAACAGTGTAACAATTAGAAAGCAAATCTATTACTCAATAAAGTGGTAGTCTAATTTGTTAAAACTGAGCATACAGTACAATACATTGCAACTACAACACATTTCATTATATAATGTACACATTTATGATTTATATGTATTTATGTTTATATATTATTTGTTTATATGTGTGATTGTTATGTGTTTGCGGGCCTGGATGGGAGGTGACTAGAACAGGAAATACCAAGTGATATTGGTCTTGTTCTGGCGTTCTATAGGGAGCAATTTCTTAATTGAAATTTGCATGCAACATAGTTTGCAAATATTTGGTTAGTTGTGACGACTGTGTTTCATATTTGTATTTGTAACATTTTTCTGTTCTTTATTTTTGTTTGATTTGTTTGTATAATTGTAGGTCTCATCTTTCCTTTCATTTCAGTTCTTTACACCCTTATGTTTATACACTGTGGCGTTACTTGTCTTGTTATCTTATTGCAGTTATCATCACAGATTCTGTGATCATTTTTTTTCATTTCTCCTATTTAATTTAATTTGATCTCTGCAAATGTTTTCAGATTGTCTTTTCTTGTTTGTCCTTTGTAATGTCTTTAGTTGACATATGACATAGGAGGTATAGTTGAATACACTTATATTATAGTACAGATCAGTACTTTATGATTATTATTGTTATAAAACAAAGTGTACAAGACCTTTGTAAGGCTTGTCTCCCACAGTGATTGGTATAGGAAATATTATTTTCCACAGGTACTCAAGTGATCATTGATTACATTAAAGTGTACAAGACCTTTGTAAGGCTTGTCTCCCAAAGTGATTGGTATAGGAAATATTATTTTCCACAGGTACTCAAGTGATCATTGATTACATTAAGGTATACAAGACCTTTGTAAGGCTTGTCTCCCACAGTATTTGGGATATACAGATATTGTTTTCCACAGGTACTCAAGTAACCATACAGGTTTTTCACTAAGACTAAGTCTATAGTATAGACTTGTCTCCCATGAAAGTGAAATAAGGTAATTTACTTACTTTTTCAGGTTACTGATCTCACATTATCAGACATGATGGATATTGTACATCATTTTCTTCAGGAAGGAAGAAAAAAATTACATTTATTTGGTGAAGACTGTGAGAATTATGCCACAGAGCAGTTTCTGTTTCAAGCGAGTGATGTCCTTGAAGAATATGCTAGGTATAATTATAAAAACGGCTATTCAACAGAGAAAGCAGTGAGACTTTCTAAGTTTATATCTACTGTTTTTTGCAAGGAAGCTGAACTTACGACTCAAGGCAGTAATATTGTTACTTTGAAAAAAACCATAAATGAGCTTCAGGGTAAAAATAAAGCTCTTACTGATGAGCTACAACAATTGAAAATGCAGAATGAGAAGAAGTTCTCGGAAATGGATTTTGAGAATACTATATTGAAGAGTAAAGTGACGGGATTGATAGCGGATAATAAGAAATTTGGTGAATTCTCTCTTAGACAGAAAAAAGAGTTAGAAGATGAAGTTACCTCATTAAAACAGATGATGGATAATCAGGTAGATAAGGTGAACTCTTCTACGCTTGATTTAAAACTACTTTGGAAGATTATAGAAACATTAGCTCTTCCTAGTGAGAATAAATTGAGACAATCTCAACTGGAAAAGGAGAAAAAAAAGTTAGAAGTTGAAGTCAGCTTAATGAAGAACAATCATGTTGATAAAGAACAGTCTCTTAATAGTGAGCTAAAGCAAGTAAAAATGGACTGTGAGATGTTAAAAATTAATGCTCAGGAACGGGAAAAGTCCTATAATAAAACACTTCTTGGTCTCTTGCATGATAATAGTAATCTCGAGAGCCAACTTAAAGAAAAAAAATGCAATATTCCCTAAGAAGGATATGGTTGTTCCTGGAGAGACTGAAGCTAGAAGACATAAAGATGACTTACATAAAGCAAACTTAGAACTTGCTAGTGCGCAAGAAATGTATCGCAAAGTACAACTTCAGGCCGGACAAGACAAGAAGTCTTATGAAGAAACAATTCTGGAGTTGACACAGTTAAGAGCGATGAAGGAAAACGATAAGAAGGTTGATGAACTTAGTCATCATAGTGCTATAGAAGCACTGAAACTTGAACTTGTTCAAGAGAAAGCTAAGGTTTTAGAGACCACATCTCAGAAGGAAAAGTTGAGTAACGATCTTAAAGATAGTATTGCTAGAGAGAAAACTCTTGTATCTCAGTTACGTGTTACAAAGTTAGATTATAACTGGGAAGTGAGAACTAATGAGAAAACTCAGAAAGCTTTTTCTTGAGAGAAAGCTTTGGCAGAAGTGGAAATTATAAAACTTCGTAAGAGGGTCGACGATTTGTTAGATATTGTTTTGAACAATAAGATGTTGTCTAATAATAAAGTGGATAGATTTCAACATAAATCTGATGTTCAACGTGTTACTAATGCAAAGAGCCAGCCTCTTGCACTCGATGCTCATGGTAACACTAGGCAATATGTGAACAAATCTTTTCGTGGAAAATATGGTTTCCCACGAAATAACGATACTGCCTCTAATGGGAGTTGGCGTGAGGCCGACAAAAGTAAATCAAGTGTCAGTCTTTTGGATCACGGTGAGGACTTTGATAAATGTCATGACAAGATTCCTCAGAAAAACCGTACATCAACTTTTCAAGGTTCTGATAGATTGGTAAAAGAGAATAAAACTGTTAGTACACATCGTACTCAGCCCAAGCAGTACGATCCTTCTGTTAAGCACATTGCCACAGGCAAAAATAACAACAATTGTGCTAGAAAAGATAATCATAATTATGAACAGCGCCAAGGGCGTTCATCACGTGTTAATTTTCATTTTTCACGTAATGGTTCTTTTTCAAAGAACTGGAAGCAATTTGATGTTGCTCAACATTATAATTCCACTAACTATAGGAACTTCAATAGAGGTTGCCAACCTTATGATAATTATTTTTGTGGACAACAAAACCCTACTGATAGGAATTTTGATCATAAGGGAAATAATAAGTACAATTATGGTAACTTAAGTTCAAATAAGAGAAATGGTCTCAACAGGGATCATAATTTTGATAGATCTCGTTACGACGGTAGATCTTCACATGATTCCACTTAACCGTCAGATCTTGATATTTTTACAGATCTAACTCTACTACAGTTGTTCCTATGTTGAAATGGGTACACATAGGTAATATACCATATATTGATTGTAACACTACTTAGCGGTCCATTGATGTTTATTCACCGCTGATCTTTCAATGTTTTTTTCGTCTTTGATGATCATGATGTTAAGATATCTTAGATGAAATTTATGTATAAACTAATGTAGAAATTGTGTCATTGCTAATATTGTAGTATGCGTTGGTGACACCTCTCTGGAAATATTTATACTTAGAGAAGTACTTTCTCTAAGGTCAGAAAACTTATGCTTATCATCTGCGCATTGTTATTGGTGCGTTGTGAGCCTATTGTATGTTGCTCCTAGATGGATTTCACACAAAAAATGTACCATTTTTTTCCCGAGGGGTGTGGTAATCTGTTGCGTGCATATTTTGACGCACATATTACAAAAATCGATATGGCTATTTAATATTGAAAAAATATAGACATTCATTCATTTGTGTATGAAAATGCTGTCTATGGGAAAGCTAGATAATCCATGATTGTTTTACACTTTTGATTATAGGAGTAATCGTTCTTGATATTGATTCGGCGCATGGATATGACACCCATGTCCGTACTTATTTGTTAGGGCCAGAAAATATATTAATTTGTTTATTATGTTTATGGCCTGAATTCATATGTATTACATATTATTAGTACAAGTAGAATCAGTCCTATATTGTATATTTTGGATGGGTAGGCAGGACTATATTCTTGTTATGCCGCTCTAGCGGAAGTAGGAGTTGTGTTGACAAGTCGTGAGGAGTTCCGAGGTACCGTTTACAATGGCGGTTACGCATTTCCCAGGGCTGGTATATTCTTCAGTAAAAATGATTTATGAAGTGGTTTTTCTTCTGTAGGAGATTGTGTCTCTACTAGAGTTTGTGTTAGAGACTCTCCTAATGTACGGTACCATGTATGATTCGGACTCCAGGTAATGCCAGTCCCTATTTTGATGATCTCAGGTCGGTTAGACCTAGCTGGAATTTTGTGCTTCGCAACGCTAGGGTCATGTTTGTATCAACGAAGATGACGGGCTTCCATACAGTAGTTATGTCTACGTGAAGTAACTGGATTACTGTAGATCTGTATGGAGGAACTTTAAGAAATTATGCATATGTATTTCAAATTAACTTTGGCTTATATATACCCTCCTGTGAGTGAGTGAGCGACAACTCAGGAAGGCGGCCATGTTACATTCCTGTCATCATATTTTTGAATCACTGTCCAAAGAACGGGGCATGTATCTTATTATTCGGACAGTGGCAAGGAGATCTCAATTTTGATAGAAACCCCTTATCGTGGTTTCAAAATATGATATAAACTGTGAACATAAAGCAACTTTAGTTACTTACCGATCCGCCTTCACTGACGCGCTTAGTCAGATAGGGGATGCGGCCATTATATATCATGACATTGGAAGCTATTGATGTACTACCTATTATTTATGAATGTGTCATGACATGGGATCTACTATGTATGCCTGCAAATTGATGTGTCAACATGTACCCATGATTTACTCGTTATGTCCCAGTGTGTGCGTCTAAATAAACTGTGTAAACAAAGATTCCAGCAGTCTGCATTGGTGCCTTGTAGACACAAGTGAATGAGTGTTTAGATTGGTCAGAACACGAACAGTACACCATTCGCGTTAATCACACTCTACACTTCTACTCCATCTATACACCATCCTGCGTCGGTTGAATTGACCAAGTTTAGGGCCTGCTTCCCCTGGAGCCTTAGAGGGAAACTACTGTTTACAGCTGCCTTTGCCTTCCCTAACTCAGGACTAGGGTGAGTTACCCATTTACAGCTGGGTAGACTGGAGCATGCCTGATCTCAACAACTCTGTACACTACAATGGACATATACAGTAGTGGCACCACAAACAACATGCTACAGTGATTGATAGTGGAGCTTTACAGAAGAAAGAGAACACACCATACACCACACTTCTTTACAATGAGCACTTTACAGTATGGACTTTACAGCCATGCTCCTGAAAATGGTCACAGCCCCTCTACCTCTGATGCTACTGCTAGTCAGGGGGCCTCTAACTCAGCTATGGGGTTCCACTTAGATTATTTTGTTGAGAGAGACGATGATATTGAATCATATTTAAGGAGGTACGAGGTATTATCTACAACTTATGGGCTAGAAAAAGAAAGATGGAGCCTGAAGTTATCCCAAGGTCTTAGGGGAACAGCTTATGAAGTGTTTTCCAAAATGAGCTGGAATGACCAAGACAATTATGACATGTTAAAGCAGGCTCTTTTGCTAAGGTATGAAAAGAACGGAGAATTTTATAGGAGAAAATTTAGAAATGCCAAGCTACTGACGGGCGAGACCTATCACCAGTTCTCTGCACGGTTAGAGACGTACTTGGAGAAATGGACTGCTCTGGGGAAAACCCAAGATCTTAAAGAAATGATCCTTATTGAGCAATTGAGAGAGTCCATGGCTCCAGACTTGAGTGTTGGGTTCTTTTGTGATTGTAGTTGATAGTAACGATATGCTAGTGGTAGATGTATCAATGACTAGCTTAGACACGCGAATGATTTCAATGAAAAGTTGTCAAAAGGTTATTCAATCAAATTCCAACGAGTGGTAGGCAATTGGCCAATTCATGACTAGAATCAACTCGTGGTTAAAAGTTATTCAGGTTTATTGACGAATGACAAACGGCAATCAACGACACGATCAAGACAAACGATGAGAGCATCATAATTATAGTTACTGTTGATAATAAAACATTCCTGTAGATTTCTTTATCAATCAAGTCCTTTTCTATCCAAGTGACTAGGATTTCCTAACAGTTGTCATTTGAAATACATTACGGTCATGTCCGTTAACCTTGTTCCAAGGACGTCTGTAACAGTAAACGGATTCATACTCATGGATGACGCTTCCATATAATACTTGTTTAAATCCCAGACTTTCTCCTTACAATAATCTATACAGTTTGATATAATCCATAAAAGTTCTACACGAAAATACAATCAGGTTAGCGACTTCAGTTGACTAACCTCTCCTACAAAATATGCCACGACCTTGGCATAGGCATTACAAAATATCCGATATTCAAGATATGATCAAATAGTTATCCTTTACTCGTAGGACTTCCCACTACGAAATATTTACAGTGAAGTAAAGATCTCAACTGTTCCATTCTAGGAATCCAATAACATATGGATTCCCGCTAGAATCCAGTGATGATCATCTGTTCCACTTTATTCATAGACGTATTAATATACATGAAGGTTCAAACGAAACTTACGTATTGAACTGCATGTTGGCTTCATCCTGAAGACTCAACAAAATCCTTCAGAACAATTCTTCCATCGAATTGTTCAGAATCAAAATAATAACATACGGGCAGAGAGAGAGTCCATCTTGCCCTTACAACAGCTGACGTCATAATCCCCCAACTAGGTTACCCGTGCGCAAAGAGCAACTCATACTCTGCATTGTGCACGTCGGTGCGTGAATAAAACGTACGCACAAATAATATAACTATCTCAAGACTGGTGCGTACATTGGCAGGACCGAAGACTACCCCCTTAGGTAAAACGTACGCAACAGCTCCCTTATCACCGGCCCTTAAAAAAAAAATTAATTCTATTAATTTTTTTTTTTAAAACTAAGTACCCAAGAGAGGTGAGTCAAAACTACATCGACGTCTATGTGCATAAATTATATTCATAAAGTTATACAATATTATGAAAAAGAATATGAAAATGGAAATCAATATAACTGAATGAAAGTATGCATTAAAGCACACATCCACAATCGACCTACTTTGGAACGATGTGGTAAACTACGAAGTAAAAGAAAGTTGAAAATGAAAACCAAAAAAATGATAAAAACATTCAACTAAATTTACAACTCAAACATGTGATTTCAAATGAAAATGAATAGCAACGATGATGATAATAAAGACAAGAGAATCAAAAAATGAAAATGAAAGATGCAAAATGCAGCAAAGCATAATTAAACACGTTAAGAAGCAACACCCTAATGTTTCTAACATTATGACGGTGGACTAGTTATCTAAACGTGAGAGATAATGTATAATGAGAAGTAAATATAAGTATAAAGAGACACTTACAACTATTCAAGTTAATTAATGTGTACTCTACAAGTAATTAAGTGGCTTAATTGATTTCATCTAATTAAGATAGTTCTTAATTACAAACAAATAACTAATTACTAATTTATTTAAGTAATTGCAATTTTACTCAGTGTTACTGTTCCATTAACACTAGTTAGTAATCGACTAGAATATGTTCTTAATGTTCCATGCAAGATGCAAAGATATTCTTGAATACAGTATGTAGTGTAATATGTTCCATAGAATAATGAATGTCTATGTGTCACTATGAACAGTGTTTCCGTACTAATAAAATGTTACTACACACGAAGTTACGTTATAATCCAAAAGTAAGTATATCCAGGAATTTTTTGCTGGTACGAATAATTCAGTTCCATACAGAGCACGTATAGAAGTTCAAAAATTGATAATGTACTCAGTTCCTCTTATTATATTTGATTGATTATCTATGAGGACGTTTCAACATCCGGAAGTGGTTTAGGTTCGACCAGTTCGCTTGGACATCTTGACAGACAGTCCGCAAACACATTTTTCACTCCAGGAATCGCTCGAATTTCATAGCTATATGGCTGAAGAGCAATAGCGTATCTGGTTGACTTTGATGATTTAACGTCCTTAGTGTTCAGTGCTGTGAGAGCCTTTTGGTCTGTCTCCACTACAAAGTGGGAGCCCAGTAAGTAACGTTCCAATTTTGTGATTGACCAAACTAACGCGAGCAACTCCTTGTCCAGAACGGAGTATTTCATTTCGCTCGCCGTCAGTTTTCTCGAAACATACATGACTGGAAATAAGGTGCCCGTATATTCCTGCATCAAAACTGCAGCAATGGCGTAAGAAGATGCGTCACTACGAAGAATAAAAGTAAGATCTTTGTTAGGCAACTTCAAAAATGGCGCATTTGAAAAAAAATCTTTTTATATAATCTAACGCGATTTGGTGTTCGTTAGTCCACTGGATTATGTTAGCTGTCCCTTTTCTCAGTAAAGAAGAAAAAGGTGCAGTTAAAGTAGACAAATGAGGGATGAATTTAGAATAGAACTGTATTAGTCCTAAAAGAGACCTAACTTGTTTTTTTGTCTTAGGTGCTGAGATGTTTAAGATTTTCGAGACATTACTGTCTTCTGTATACATTAAACCCCGACCTATACGATGACCCAAAAAGGAGATGTCATGAAAACCGACAAATGCCTTAGAAGGTTTCGCTGTTAAGTTATAATCCCGTAGAGTAGAAAGTAAAGCTTTTAATCCCTGAATGTGTTCATCCCAAGAGTTACTGAAAAGACAGATGTCATCTATGTAAGTAATGACATCGGGACGATGAGACAGTACGCGGCGCATCATGCGTACAAAGGTAGCTGGCGCATTCATTAATCCGAATGGCATAAAATTCCATTGGAAAAGTCCCCGTGGCGTCGAGAAAGCGGTGAATGGCTTTGCTTTAGGTGTGAGTGGCACTTGCCAATAACCCTTTGAAAGGTCAAATTTCGAAAAAAATGTAGCATGGGATAATTTCTCCAATAAGTCATCTAAGAGAGGTAAAGGTTCCGCATCAAATTCAAACTTTGTAACTTTGTTTAATTTCCTGTAATCTACGCAAAGACGAATATTGTTGTCTTTCTTTCTAATAATCACCATAGAAGAAGAGTATGGTGATGAAGATGGTTCAATTATATTTAATTGAAGCATCTCATCCAATTCCTTATCAACCTTATCACGAAAGTGTAAAGGGATAGGATATGGGCGCACTCGAATAGGCGTATCGTCAGTCAGAATAATGTCATGTTGGATGACTGACGTATGACCTGGGATGTCAGTGAGGACATCCTCATACGAGTGTAGAATTTTAGAGACTTGCTGACGTTGATCAGCCGAAAGAGTAGATGAAATAGTAACATCATTCCAATTCTCAGTGGAATGAAGTGGCACAACTGGTATTGGCAGTTGTACATCATCGAAAGAAGATTCTTCTTCTTGGATGACTGACAAACTAGAATAGTGTTGAATAGGAGGTGTAGGATCGTCAGTTGCTTGGAATACTGACTGTAGATAATCAGGACGTGAGTAATACTCCTTCAACATGTTAATGTGGAAGGTTTTATGTTTACCATTTACATCAACGATGTAGTCAACATCGGATATTCTTGAGATGATCCTGAAAGGACCTCTCCAAGTAATTAATAGACGATTGTTATGAGCAGGGAGTAAGACAAAAGCTTCGTCACCAGGAATAAGCTGGCGAAGACGTCTATACTTGTTTGCAAATAGACGAGCTTTTTCTTTGGCTTGTTCGGATGATGCAGTAGCTAGTCTACAAGCATCTATGATTCTCTTTCTCAGAGAGATCACATACTCATAAGAGGATTGAGTTTCCTCTTCAATATTCTCTTCAACCAATAAGTCGTGGATTAACGACATCGGGCCACGTGGTTGCATGCCAAAAACAAGCTGGAACGGAGAAAACCCCGTGGCTTGATTTTGCACCTCGCGATACGCGAAGAGAGCGGCGGGTAGGACCCGATCCCAATCCTGAGGGTGATCTTGGGTCATCTTACCCAACAACTGCTTGAGTGTCCTATTTTGACGCTCAATTAACCCATTGGACATCGCATGGTAAATTGAACTAAGTGATCTGTCTATACCTAATGTCTTCATAACTTGAGACATGGATTCAGAAATGAACTGAACCCCATGATCCGATAAGATCTTCCGCGGAAAACCAATGCGTGAGAAGATCAACATTAACGCCTCTGCTACACTGGCAGATGAGGTGTTCTTCAGAGGGATGGCCTCAGGCCAACGAGTGCACATATCAATGCAAGTAAGAATATGCGTATGCCCTCTGGCAGATGGAAGCATCGGACCAATAATGTCGATAGCCATTTTATCAAATGGTCTAATCGGGATGTCCGCAGCTTGAATAGGAGCCGCATGAAATGGGCCCCGTACTTTAACTTCCTGACATATCAAACATGAACGACAATAGAGAGTAATATCTCTATGAACGCCCGGCCAGTAGAATGCAGAAAGCACTCTGGATTTGGTACGTGAAAAACCCATATGGCCCGCGCATTGCGAGTCATGAGCATGTCGCAATATTCGCGATCTCATAGAAGATGGGACTAGAATCTGAGAACATAAGGATGAATCCTTTTCCCGTATCAATCTAACTAAAATCCCATTTTTAAGAATAAAGTCATGTCTAGATTTTGCAAGTTTGTTGCTTGTATTCTTTTTGTTCACATACTGAAAAATTTTTTTTTAATGAATCATCATTCTTTTGTAAAGTTGCAAACGACTCCCGTGAAATAGGAGCATCATCATCACAAGTGGTATGAACTGTAGGTTCATATGGTGTATCATGCGACATAATAGTAGCTTGAGCTCTAGTCACTACTGCATTTGCAGCCTGAAAATGTCGCTCTTCCCATGCAGCAATTTGCTGTGGTGTACACTCTGTTATACCATGTATACGACCCAATATGACATCACAAATTGGATTAGGAAGAAGACAGGCGTGGATCTTCCCTGAAAAAAAATGGTGTATTTAAATTAATAATGGCTGTGGGAAACATTTCCACTGTGCCTCCAAAGGTAACGCATTTGACTGTGTGGCCCGTGGCATAACGAGGATCTATCAGCGAAGTCCGTACCCCGACCGTGGTACAACCTGAATCAAATAAAAGAGAGCATGGAATATTATTGACAAGTCCTTTGTGAAACTTAAGAGATCCTTGTCCCTGATGTACAGAAGTTGCCGTGCAGACCGCAGGTAGGCTAGGCAAAATGTGTCCGCAGCGCAACGTCGTGATCGCCTTGGGCTGGAAAAGTGTTGAGCATTCTGCACAAGCTGTCACCTGATGACTATCAATAGAACAAGACATGGCATTATGAGCATCAGCACCTTTAACCTGTTCATTGTTAGCCTGAGTATCACTTTAAAGCGACATTAGAATGTCTACGTGTCTGGCTCGACGATCTATCTCTTCGTCGCGATCTGTTCTGATTATTTGCATTAAAATTGCCCCAATTGTCATTCCTGCTCGCGTTAAAATTTTGATGAGTACGATAATTAGTATAATTACCATTATAATGTTGGTTAAATGTTTTATTCAACGAACCTTGTCTATTTTGTGGAACCTGAGATTTTGATCGCCAGTTTTGTTTATTATTATACCCTTGATTATGTTTGAAATTATTGTTACCAAAATCTCGCGATCTATGAGCTTGGTTCCAAGAAACATTGAATGGAGCAGATTGTTGGAATTGCTTCCCCTTATAAAAATTACCATTGTTGAAATTCTCATTATTTCCCTTATTAAAGTATCTGTCGTTACTCAATGAACGATTTCGTGAAAAATTATTTTGTTGTACGGCAAAAGCAACTGGCAATTCACTTTTAATCTGAGCATTACTTAGATCCATGGATGGGTGAGCAGTGCAGAAATTTTTAGAATGTTCTTCTAGATCTTTCATAGATAAAGGTTTCCGTTCGTGCAAAAATGCAAGAAATGCTGGATTTACTGACGATAGCACCTTATCGCGCAGTAGTAAATCGAAAAGACCTTCATACGACTTTTCTATCTTGGATAATTCGATCCATCTTTCTAGTGTTAGCCGTATTTGGGAAAGAAAATCACAAAAGTTCTTCCCTGATTGCGGTAGCAAAGTCCGAAAACGTAATCGGTATTCATTTTCTGTCATTTGGAATTTTCGGAGAAGTGAAGCTCGAAGAGCGTCATAATTATTCTTATCATTAATACTGGTGGTATGATAAACCGCCAAAGCATCTCCCGTAAGCAATCTGGATAAATATGTAGAATATAGTGATTTATCCACATTGTAAGACCTACAGGTGGCCTCAAACCTATCCAAAAAAAAATATCACGTCGTCAGACGGGGGGTTAAATTTAGGTAATTTTAGGTGAATTTCCTTAAAATTATCATGCCTGGATGAAGCTTGGCCTTCGAAAGTTCTCTGCGAATTAGCTTCTTGAGTTAACCTAATTCTATCATATTCCAATTCGGCAAGTTTCAAATCATGCTGACGTTTCTTATCATTCTCTTCTGTCTCAAGCTGAAGTCTTTTTGTATTTTGTTCAGCTATTAATCTTCTTTCTTCCATTTCCTTTTGTTTAACTTCCATTTCCTTTTGTTTAACTTCCATTTCCTTTTGTTTAACTTCCATTTCAATCTTAAGTTTATCTGCAGCCTCCAATCTTTTCTGTTCTGCCTCATGCAGAAATCGTTTCTCTTCTAATTCATTCAGCCTCAATCCGTTTTTGATCTGCCTCAAATTGAAGTTTTTCTAGTCTTAAAGTTTCTAACTTTCTCTGTTCAGCTTCTATTTCTTGAGCTTTCCTATATTCCGACATAGCGAATTGTCGTACCTCTTCAGGAGGTATCTGAAGAGCTTTTGCTTGCTTAATGAAATAATCTAGTGAATACATTATGCTTTATAAGTAGTCACTATACTCTTAATTTCTAAATATGATAATTAATTAATGTAAATTAATTAACCTTGTTAATGCACCGAATGGTCTTCGTTCCTGTCCTAGAACGGTATATCATACTCATATAATTGTCAAATATATTAATAATCAATAAATTAATTTATGTAATGACATGTTATGAACAGACAAAAGCCATAGACAATAGCAACAACAATGACAAGACGAGATACTCAAAGACAGTAGAAAACAGTCGCAGAAATCCAATAAAAATAAAAATGTGAAACTAAAAATAGAATGTCGTAAAGAGTTACGATGATAACTGCGATCAAATACTAAACAATACAATTGACAAGACAGTGTAAAAAACATATGTTTTGTAAAGAACTGAACGATAGTCAGGTGAGGATGACGTAATATACAAACAAAATACATTATAAAACTAAGGTACGAGTAAAAATAACTGTGAAAACAACAATTAAAACTTGACTGAACAGCTAAACAAATACTATCATAAGAAGCAAGTAGCGATCGGAACTACAGCAAGGTTTCTAGCCTTGAACCGGAATTATCGCTCAATTGAAACTTATAAATCAAACCCTATAGAACATCTGACAAAGAGCCCGAATCGGCTTCGAGATGAACCTCGTTTGTCAGATCGACCTCCCTACCACCCACGACGGATATACAACATAGAACATGCAACATGAAAAGTATATTGGTGGACATAGAAGAGAATAGGCACAGCCAAACACAATACAGTAATAAACGAGACTCCGTTTATACTTATCTCGGCTGATCAAACAAAAAATGTGCCTCGTCTCCGTAAATGTACGTTTGAGAATCGAAATACTTCGGCCTGAGTATTGGAGTATAGCTCGCACGTAAATAAGGACCAAAAGGATGATGTCCAACGTAGGTAGTCACTGGAGAACTTGGTGTTGAGGTTCATTGCTGACCTTGACCTTCTGATAACCGTCGTGTAGATTCCATGATGAAGACACGGGTCTTTCTGTCTAACGATTTTTGGAAAGATATTGAGTAAGTTCCCTTCTTTGAAACTTGTCCAAAACACACTGTGCCGCCATTTACTGTTGGGTTCTTTTGTGATTGTAGTTGATAGTAACGATATGCTAGTGGTAGATGTATCAATGACTAGCTTAGACACGCGAATGGTTTCAATGAAAAGTTGTCAAAAGGTTATTCAATCAAATTCCAACGAGTGGTAGGCAATTGGCCAATTCATGACTAGAATCAACTCGTTGTTAAAAGTTATTCAGGTTTATTGACGAATGACAAACGGCAATCAACGACACGATCAAGACAAACGATGAGAGCATCATAATTATAGTTACTGTTGATAATAAAACATTCCTGTAGATTTCTTTATCAATCAAGTCCTTTTCTATCCAAGTGACTAGGATTTCCTAACAGTTGTCATTTGAAATACATTACGGTCATGTCCGTTAACCTTGTTCCAAGGACGTCTGTAACAGTAAACGGATTCATACTCATGGATGACGCTTCCATATAATACTTGTTTAAATCCCAGACTTTCTCCTTACAATAATCTATACAGTTTGATATAATCCATAAAAGTTCTACACGAAAATACAATCAGGTTAGCGACTTCAGTTGACTAACCTCTCCTACAAAATATGCCACGACCTTGGCATAGGCATTACAAAATATCCGATATTCAAGATATGATCAAATAGTTATCCTTTACTCGTAGGACTTCCCACTACGAAATATTTACAGTGAAGTAAAGATCTCAACTGTTCCATTCTAGGAATCCAATAACATATGGATTCCCGCTAGAATCCAGTGATGATCATCTGTTCCACTTTATTCATAGACGTATTAATATACATGAAGGTTCAAACGAAACTTACGTATTGAACTGCATGTTGGCTTCATCCTGAAGACTCAACAAAATCCTTCAGAACAATTCTTCCATCGAATTGTTCAGAATCAAAATAATAACATACGGGCAGAGAGAGAGTCCATCTTGCCCTTACAACAGCTGACGTCATAATCCCCCAACTAGGTTACCCGTGCGCAAAGAGCAACTCATACTCTGCATTGTGCACGTCGGTGCGTGAATAAAACGTACGCACAAATAATATAACTATCTCAAGACTGGTGCGTACATTGGCAGGACCGAAGACTACCCCCTTAGGTAAAACGTACGCAACACTGTGGTAGGAAAGTTCCTCCATATAAAGCGGCATGCATGATAACAGTGGACAAGGGGAGGAAGAAAATGACAGAGAATCATATTAATCTTCAACGCCCCCCCCCCCCCCATCTGTGAAGAGGTGACGTGTAATGGTGCTAGAGTAAGGTGCCTTTATGATTCCGGATTGGAATACGACTCAGTTGTGAGTGCAACCCTGGTGCACCCTGACCAGTATACCACTGAGAAAGTGGAAATACGAGGGGCATTCAAGGGAATAGTCACCATGACACTTCCCGTAGCCGAGATAACTGTTAAGACAAGGTACGTGGAAGGAGTGATTAGAGCAGCCGTGTGTGATAACCCTAACTACCCGCTGGTGTTAGGAAGTAAATATGTTTTTCTAGGAAGCCCTGTAAAACCTGTGGAAATGGCCACGCTCCAGGTCAGGTCGACCCCTAGAAAGGAGGAAACACCACCACTAAACATTCATCCAAAGGAGATGAAAAAGGCCCAGGCAAAGGACAAATCATTAAAACCTTGCTTTGGTAAATTGCCAACCAGCCATGTACACCACAAGAAAGGACAATTCTATATGAAGGAGGGACTGCTCTACAGGAAAGCTAGAGCAGGATCTAAAAGGGAGGGACAGCTGGTGCTGCCCAAGAGTTATAGGGAACAAGCGATGGCACAAGCACATGTTGTACCAGACGGTGGACACCAGAGGATGGGTACTACGCGTCAAAGGACATCTGTTGCATATTTCTGGCCAGGCGTAGCTGAAGACATTGAAAAATTTGTTTAGGCCTGTGACCAGTGCTGCAAGGAAAATTCCACAGAGTGGACAAATAATACTCCCCTGCTAAGAAAGCGGTGTTGAGAAAAACAAGGGCCTGAAAATAAAAAAGGGAAGCCCACACGTTGGGAACATCCACAGGACCTACCCAAGTACTCCGGTGAAAGTAGGCCTGAAATTACTAGGAAAAATAAAAAGGAAACGGTAGATAAAGTGAATAGGAACGCCCCTTTTCAAAAACCGTCTTCCCCGAAAAAGTTTACATTAGCATCTCTGCGTATGGCACAAAGAGAAAATATAAACAAAACCCAATTATCCCAGGCTCAATTTGAAGCCGCAGTTCGGGAACTGACACAAATTAGCATTGAAGATAATCCGCCAGATTTGAAACCTAAACAAAATGTTAACATAAGAACAGTGGGAAGTGGACGAGTGAGCAATTGGGAAAATGCTCACAGCGCTTCACAATATGGCTATTAATTTAGCATTATAAGGGCACTGGTGACATTGGTAGTCACCCGACCCTACACCGTCCAAGGGGAAGTATTGTACGGACCCTGGATGGAGATCCCCCACATATATTATAGCAATGATACAGGGCGTTAATATGGGCTATTAAAAAAAATTGCAGATTTATCTGTATGGCAGGACATTTGTGGTTCAAACAGATCATTAGCCGCTCGTATTCCTATCACAGGCCAAGCATGAAAATGCCAGATTATTAAGATGGTCCTTATTATTACAGCCCTATTCATTTATGATTGAATATATTCCCGGCTCTCAGAACGGGGGTGCCGATTTTTGAGTAGACATCTTTGTGATGAAAATCAGAAAAACGCGTAGGACTTCATTTGCGCTAAGTTATCTCACAGATTATAACCTGCAATGCATGCATGTTTTAGGAAGGGAGGTGTGTAGCGAGATCTGTGAGATAATCGCTAAATTCAGTAAGATTTTAGTCCTTTGACAAATAATAAACCTGCCCGTGGGTGCTTGCCTAGCGTCATCTTCGACGCCAGTAGAGCGCTGCCTTGTGTGCAGTGGGAATGCTTAAAAATGATACAGAAGGAGGGAAAGATGGCCGACTTGTGTAAAAAGTTGTAATTGACGATTGACAGTGACAAAACTGAAAATCTAAACCATAATGAAACTGACCATAAAAATCATATATTCGGGTAGCTTAGTGTCTCCTGAGAAATAATATGTTTTAATATATATGGTAGTCCAATTATTAGCCAAGATATTGAAAGAATACTATATGTCTCCTAACACTAAGACGGACAGACTGTTCTTCTTGCTCGTTTATCCATAACGTTATTGGGGACGCAAGTTTAAAAAAAAGGCATTGGAGTAATGCAAATTCTATTGGTTGGTATAAGAGTATAGGAGTAAAAGGGGGAGGTAGGAAAATGTTAACCAAAACTAAACATCTTTTTTGTATTGGCATAATCAGGCGGACTGACCAATGGACTACGAGACGTATAGTCTGTTTGGAATTTTGTTTTTGTTTTTCAAAAACTAGATTCAAAAATTGGTAGTCGCCTGATTTCATTGGCCAGCTCTAATAGATATTGGCCAAGGCTTAGAGCTCTCGTGGCCATTTGTCAAGAAATTTTTCTATCAACAAGTACGTTGAGATCAGATGTGATAACTTGTAAAATAAATAATACTAAATTCAGTCTGGACAGGGCAGAGAAAACTGAGGCCATTTTTTGCCAGTCAACGTTATTTGTGACATATTTCTTTGAATTTGTGGTAAGAACGCTTTATGTATTAATATGCTTGATTAAAACTGCAAAAGTTAGATACTGCTATTGGGAAAAGTGAAGGACATGCCGGGAGCAACCATTATTGAGTCCTCACATTGAACTGTATTTGACTGTTGCATATTGTTATGATTTTGTATTAATATTATTGTATTAAAAGATGTAGTAAGCCTCTGTGTTCAATGAACACTCTTCAAAATGCCTATAGCGTTTATAATTAAGAAAAGAAAAGAAAATCATACGAAAGGAGATTGTGGTTACTCCACGTTATTATATTGAAGACAACTATGTAAAAGTACAGTGGCGTATCTGCCATAGGGACCTGAGGTGTGGTCACAGCAAGGTGTGAGTCATATAAATTAGGGGCTGGTGCACTTGTATGCACACGAGGCTGATCCCATACCATCATGTGTACATAGTGATAAGAAATTGTGATCAGATGTGAAAAGGCCAGGGTGTCTTTTATTGCAGGGTTTTATTTCCTGTTACCAGCCGGTGACAGGAAACCTGTTGAGTGATTGTAAAGACAAAAGTCTCCATTCAAAAGTTTATGCTGTCAGCAGATAGCCAGAAGGAGCTTGTGTGTGCTGATCTATATATTCTCTGCAGCGACATACTGACTTGTTATCTTCATACCAAGAATCCCAGATGATGTGTCAACATCTGGGATATCTGACACTTCATTCAAAATAAAAATTGTTATTTCCAAGAATAACCAGAATTATATGTGGCGTGATGAAACAACAGCTCCTCCTAACAAATGACTAACACTAGTAGCTATTAAAGATTAGCTTTTGAATACACCTACAGGAATAATATAGTAACATTATACTTATAGGACAAAGAGTCCACACATTTTAGTTAAATAGTATATGTAAGATATATATTTTCTTCATTTTCAAAGACCTGTCCAAAAGAGATGGCAGGACAGGCAGATTAAATTGTACAAAGAAAAGAATTCAAATTTTAAAGAAAACTTTAACCACCGTCTTATTCATTTCCTTATAGTGAGTTAAAGTGTATTGTGTATGTACCACCATTGTCATTTCACCCTAGACACTAGACACATCAGACACCAGCCACTAGAATTAAAATATACAGACCATGTGAGATCTAGGGAGGTAGCGTTAGGTTCCCTGAAAATACATCATCATCATCATCTTTTATAGTCAGGGGCCTACATTTGCTTGACCTCACACGGTTGACACAGACACAGCCTTCTTTCTCTTTTAGGTATAACATTTTAACCTCCCCAGCAAATTACACTTGCTACATATATAAATATGTTTATTAATGAAAATCCACATAAAATAAACAATAATAATTATCTCACTAGCTCTGGTGGGCTAGTGATTTTTTATCACAACAAAAAACAATCAAGAAAACCACAAATCGTATTGATTTTACACGGTCATGCCACATGAATACAGATGTCTAATTAACTATCTGGGGCCAGCTCCCCGTTCTCTAATGCAAAGACGGCCAATCCTGCTTTGTTAATAATCCTTGAAGGTAAACACCTATCTGGCAAGGAAATCACTGCGCAACTCCATCTAAATCTTTCTGATATTAGCTGTAATCTCCCGGGTAAATTACTCCTCAATTATGAAATAACTATACCTCTCCCACTAGTTGAAGTCTTCTTCTTCTTCTTCTTCATCGTTCGTCCTGAAAAGGACGTTGGTTGCGTTGTGTCTGTTTACAGCGTAGCTGCGATATCTGCGCCTTTCGGCCGGCACATCCGACTTCAGCACGGCATTTTTTGGGACCGGGTTTGCCTTCCCTCTTCGACCCCTACTCTCTCAGCCAGACTGCAGTGATGCAGCCTGTTTCCAGGACCACCACGTGGAGGTGGAGTGGGGTCTTGGTCAGCTCTGGTTTGCTGACCCTGACGCCAGCAGTCAAGCTATGGGTCGCTGACTGCATTCTCTATTGCTTCGTCTTTGGGTCCCGTTGAGGTGTTCTAAGGCGATTGAGATAATCTCTCTCTGTAGGGACTACGTACGAAGTCAATATGCTGCCAACCGCCTTTGACTTCCGGCGATAAAGCAGATGAAGGAGATCTAGCATGTGCTTGGAGAATGACTCTCGCAGATTTATCTGACAATGACGTCTGGAAGGAAACGAGTAACCAAAAGGGGTGGGGGTGGGGTCAAAGACGCATCTCCGGTAATGGTTAGTGATGAAGTTGAATCAACCAGATGTGTATAACATACAGCCAACTAACAAGGATATATGGTGCCCTGTCAGTGTATGCTTTAATACTTGGGTGTCAATGGATCTGGCAGTATGTGCCTAGGTAAGTGGATGGCGATGGAAGCAGCCCGTGAATGCAGTGGTGATAGGTAATTGCATGTAGCTGCAATAGATTATGTTGTAATATGTAAGGCTGGAAGCTGCTGTATATGCTGGAAGCGGGTACAGGGGGTGGCCGATTGCCCCTGAAAATAAACAAGTAATCAATATCCTACTAATAATCCATATCAGACATGCCTCTTTATTTATTCACACACACACGAAACATAACCAAACTCTCACCCTCTTCTTCCCTTTCCCTCATGCATTGTTTTGCCTAAGGCATCGGGCTCACCAATAAAGTCTCGTCTTCTTATCGATTCAAAAGCGTTTCGCCACGCGCTGTGTGGCGGGTGCGCTGGCTTATATGAGTAGCCATGTTTACATTTGAAGTCAAGGCCTACAGCCTAATTATTCACACACACACACACACAGAGTTTACGAACAAGATAGTAATGGTTGAAAAAATTAAGCTACTACACACATCCCAAGGAAACTGAAAGTTGCTCCATTGATAAGTATTCAAACAAGTAATAAAACCAGATTAATTACACACAAAAAAAGCAACGCTCTTTCCCTCAGTATTTACAAAATAGCAACACTCTTTAAAGTAATTACTATACACAGACCACATGACAAATAGCAGCAATATTTACCACCTTGTCAGTCACCAAAATAATATGATACACAGACTCACAGCTTCTGTCTGAAGAAAAACACTCTTACATTAACGCCTTAGTGATTTTGAATGGTGGCGCACTTAATAAAATTCAGAATTTCCCTGTCACGGAAAAAAAATTATCTTAAGCAAAAATGTGTAGATATATTTTAGATGAAAAAAAGTAACGAGGGATCTCTATTCTGTATAATTAACACCTAGCGGCCTATCCTACTGCATTAAATGAGTAAGTGTGCTTACCGAAACACAAATATTCCTAAACGCAATATAACAGTTATTTACTCAGGCGCAGAATATCACTTTGTAAGGTAACAGAATTCTCTGGAGACAATGGCCAGGAGTGTTGGAGACGCCTAGCGTATATAGTTAGATAACGTTGTCACGGGATTGCCTCCCCTTGCTGTGATGTAGTCGTCCACTAATGGTCACAACGCAAGCGTATCTAAAAATAGGTCGTCGAAGGTATCTATCTTCGCGAAAGATTACTCTTGGCAAAGATATAGATAGAAGATGAATGTCGTTTCTACCTTAGGGGAGCCTTCACAAGAAATTCCCAGAAGTCAAGAACAAACGCTGCTTAAGGGCTGAGCCAATTTGTTAACTTATTGTCTGGTCCGTCGATTTTTGTAAAGGGGTTATGCAATGATTCTGGCACGTCAAGCCCCCAGTTGGAGTAATCCAACTAATGCCATGTTATAATTAATGGCTATATATATATATATATATATATATATATATATATATATATATATATATATATATATATATATATATATATATATATATATATATATATATATATATATATATATATATATATATATATATATATATATATATATATATATATATATATATATATATATATATATTTATATATATTTATATATATTTATATATATTTATATTTTTATTTATTTATTTATTTATTTATCAAGAAGAACTGGCTCATACTTTTGCTTTCGTATAAATAAACTGAATAAACTATTATTGTTTAGTTTAAAATAACATACAACAAATTTAATAGCCAATTAGTCTGTAACATGGGAAAATAAATATGGAAAATTGGGTGAAAGTTATTTTAAATTTTTTCCTCATTGAGGTTTTGGTAGGGCGATAATAATAAAGTCCGTATTTTTGCTGTAGCCTGTTATGTAAAACTTAGCACCAGATGCGTCCTTCAGCTGTGGTTTTCGTCACTTTTTTTTGGGTGATGAGTACACTTTCCCACATAATTCGTCCACTGTTGGCAGTTGGTGGTGATACTCTTCTCTCACACTAGTGGCGTAGGAACTTCAGTATTTAAATCTGATGTCTGTAACCACGAACTGTAACAAATTAGAAAGAAACAAATGCCCCAGTACATTTGTTCTCCGCAAACTAACAGGCCCATTTTCATGTGCTCCACCCACGAATGTTAACCTCTCAGAAGAGTTAAATGTAACTCAGGGAATTTGATGAAAATTTACCAATATCCTTTGGATGTCAACTAGGAAATTGCGTCTGTGGTGCATGGATAATGATTTGCCTGAATTACAATTAAAAAAATGTATATACCTTGTAAATCTCACAACATGATTCTATACACTTTAGGCACATGTGATGTATCATCACTCATTACTCCTCGCCACTCCCGTCGGGGTCTGGGGTCGCTCTTCTGTCGGGTTTCCCGCACGACGTCAGAAACAATCACCATCGCTTGCAGTAGTGGTTCTTGCATATACTATTTCAAATGTTGAGGTTGCCAGCCTCATATATATAACCACTTAGCAAGAAACCTGTAAAATTTACATTAGTAAGACACTTGGTCTGGAAATCTATAATTCCTCTTATGACGGGTGAGACACTTGGTCTGGGAATCTATAATTCCTCTTATGACGGGCGAAACATTTGGTCTGGAATTCTATATTTCCTCTTATGACTTCTTGTGATAAAATTCCCAAGTTTCCAGTCTTTTATTAAAATTTCGGGTTTAATTGTACTTCCAAAGTTGCCCAATACTCGATTTGGTACTTATAGTTGTGAAATGGTAAGTCCTATCCTCTTTACTCTGGCTTGTAGGAGGTGTTTAGTGTCTGTCTGTGTGCTGTGACTTCGAGTTTGTTAGATTATATCTCACAACCCTTAGTTTTAAATCCCAGATGTGTTTCCGCCGAAAGTTCCAATCAAATCATAGTAGATTCTGGCGAACCAATCCAATCTATCTAGCACTGTTTGGGTGGGGACGTTTATCATTACTCATCCCATGCGTATTTGAAAATATTAAATTTAATATACACTTGTGGTCTCTTATACAGTGATGTCATATCGTTACCTAAGACTTCCGGCGCACCTCTGTTTATCACCTTTATCTGCGTGCCTCCGCTAGACAGATGTCTGGTCAGACCGTATGGTCTTCTTTCATCGTATCACAAAACCGGCTTGTGTCAACATGATCAACAGCTTTCAGAAAATCTCAAGATAAACTGCAAGAAATTCAAAAAACTTGGTTTGGTTTTGATTTGAAGGACCATCTTCATTGCACACGGACAACTCCATCATTGCTCCGATCTCTTCATTTAGATCCCACAAGGATGCACGAACTCCGTAGCAGCGGCGAGGATCCCAATGTGTGTATACAGGAATCACACATTCTATAAATATTGTTGTGGTGGATAGGTTTCGTAATTTTTGAATTATGCTAGAGCAGCGGCCATATGGTCTACTCTTTACGATTTCCATCTGCCGAAGGATTTTTAAAGTTGCACATGCGAACTATTATTTCGTCCTTATCCGAGAAGGCTAGACATCTGATGTCACCACCCAGAGATCACAGGGGAGTATGACATCATTAGGACACAATGGTTGTGACAAAAAAAATTCCATAAATGATATTCTCTGTGCTGGAATCGAACCTGGTACCTCTAGAATTAGATGCGGACGTCATACCTCTTAGCCATCCGATCCCCCTTCACAACAATTAAAACATGCACAAACAAACTGTGTATTCTTCCATTCCTTACCTGGCCCCTTGTAGTTTCAGTGGGGGGGGGGGGGGGGGTGTCTATGAAGAAACAAAGAACAGGGATACTGCACCCTCAGGCATGTCGTAGAAGGCAACTAATTTGATCATGTGCATGGCACTGGCAACCTCATTAAAACAACATGCTATATAAACTACTGCAGCATGATCATGTGACTGATTAGTTCATTCTTCCTGCAGGGGGGACTAGGTGCCCTGGTGGCTGACTGATTAGTTCATTCTTCTTGCAGGGGGGACCAGGTGCCCTGGTGGCTTCATGTTCCGTAGGAAGAGCAAAGATAAATGATGATAATTATTTGATGACCTGGCTGTTGTCTTGACTTACATTGACCTACTTCTGGCTTTGAATCTGAAAGTAAAATAAATAATAAATAGTTTTATATTTGTATTACGTTCTTCTTTCTCGTTCGTACTCAGACTTCCGCATTACTGACTTTAATACAGACAGTAGTCAGTTCAAGGTTCCTAACATCTGTGGCGGGATTGTTTACCCTGATCTACAGCAGTGGTCCATTAATGGCAGAACTCCTAGTACAAAGATGAAGGTTTTAAAAGGTATCAACCTTCGCTTAAGATTACTGTTAGTAGAAATTTGAATAGAAAAAGGATGTTTCTATTCAAGGGTGCCTCACTGGAGTTTTACAGAATGGTAAGCATAACAAATGAGATCATCTAAGCCGTTATGGACGTACTATTCTCCGCCATTTCTGTGAGGAAAATTATTGACTCGTATTTTCTGAGCGCCCAGCTAAAGGTGATTCAGCAACTATTAATGTATTACCTTTGTGTATTTTAAAAAAATGCGTCATACGGGTGCAAATTCACTCAATAATGATTAAATATACTAAAGTTGTATAGTTACATATAACAAGTTTAATCATTAATTATTCATTAACAAGACTGAAATAAATAAAGTTTTTTTTAAAACATAGAAAAAATCAATTAATTTTTATAATTATCGAATGATAATGGTGGAAATTTTACAGAGTTCATATATTGTGCCAATACTTTGGTATTCAATTGGCCACGTGTTGAAGGTGATTAGTCGCTGATGTTGGGTTCATTCACTGCTGGTTCCCAGTGGTAATTTGGACTCTTTATTCTCTTCCAGAGTCAAATACTGTGGCTGTAGAACGCCACTTGCAGCAAGCCGGGGTAACTATCGGTTGGCAAGGCCAGAGTCTTCAAGACCCGTCTGATTTAGACGTCTAGCGTCGACTACTGGCGACTTCTACCACAAACAGAGAGGAAACAAAGGACTTTTTTAAATATCGGGTCTCCTGATATAAACATCAGGGGACCACTTCCATACAGCATTTCATCTTCCTCAGAATTGTGTAGGTATAATCCGTGAGCATTAAATCTAAACCCATTGAGTCAGATGACATTGCTTTTGGGCCGTGGAGGAGGAAAAATTCAACGTTCTATGCACACATAATTATACACATAAAACTTGATAAAATGTTGATATAATAAATAAATACACCATGATATCATCATCCACTCTCTGCTCCCCGAGGTGCCTGTGGCAACCTCTGCTGTTGCCTCCTTGTGACAATACCCGTGTTTAGCAGTCACCAGCTCAATAGTGGCTCGACATGAAACTTACTTTACATCATGCCAGCCCCATATGTAAATGTATATATATACGAGGGGCGTTCAGAAAGTAATGCACCACATCGTTTTTCTCAGCTAATAATGAAGATAGAAGCATGAAATTTTGTACACTTCAAATATGGCATGTGCCAATTGTGTGCACCAAATTGCACTGCAACCGGCCAAATTATACGGCTGCCCTAAACCGTTGAAATAGTTCGTATATATACTGAAGCACATTAAAAACGCACCACCTGTATAATCCAGGAACAGAGTGTGAAATGTAAATATAAGTGTTTACAAGTTTACATATTTGGAATCTTTATTCATTTTCCTATGAATCCATGCTGGTCATTAATTTGTACATTTGATTGTTATGAAATTCATTGCATTCTGTGAAGGCAAAAGAGAAAACCAAAAATGCAACCAATAAAAAAATTCATGCACACTATCCTCAGTATCTGGTATGTTCACCGTGTGCTTGCAAACAAGCTTGGCAGCGGCTCCGCACGGAACGCACAAGTCTCTCAAGGAAATTCCGGGGAATCAAGTCCCATTCACGTGTAAGAGCAGCTTCGAGCTGTTGTAGATTAGCTGGAGAACCTTGCCTGTAGACTCTGTGTCCAAGCTCGTCCCACAGATGTTCTATAGGGGACATGTCTGGTGATAGGGCAGGCCAATCAATCGTCACAATGTTCTGCTGCTGTAGATATTGCTGCGTAATGCATGCGGTGTGCGCACGTGCGTTATCCTGCTGGAGAAGCTGCAAGTCTGGATAATTTGTGAACGCAGGAGCAACCAATGCATCCAGAACCTCATCTCGATATGTCACAGCATTAACATTTCCACAAAAGACGTGAAGAGGCAAGCGATGGTGAAAACTGAATCCTCCCCAAATGTGAATACTGCCACCTCCAAATCGGTTGTGCTGACGAACACAGCAATCTGCAAAGCGCTCTCCACACCGTCGCCAAATCCGCATACGTCCATCAGCAAAGGATATGTTGAATCTGCTCTCGTCTGTGAATAGGACAGCATTCCACTGCAGTCTAGTCCATCTGACATGTTGCTTTGCCCATTGCAGGCGCTGCTGACGATGTCTGTGAGTCAAGTTTGGCCCAACATAAGGTCGTCTTGCAGTAAGGCCTGTATCTCTGAGTCATCGAATGACTGTCATTCGAGAGACTTGTCCACGTCTACCCACTATTGCTCTTGCTGTTTGACTTGCCGGGAGAGAACGATTCCATAGGTGACTCAGCACAATATGACGATTTTGCGCTGGGGTAGTAACTCGTGGTTGGCCACTCCGAAGTCTATCCCGGGCACTGCCAGTGGTTCCGTAACGTTCACTGACATGTACAATAGTGCTGTGGTGGTAATTCATCCTTCTGGCAATGGCCCGCGAGCTCATTCCGGTCTCCAACATACCAATGGCTCGTTGGCGGTCGTTTTCAGATAGTCGTGGCATTTCAAGCACATGTACTGGGTGTTTTGTCTCAACGGCCTTTTTATACCGAGTATACTGCCACAACGCGTACACATTTTCAGGGTCATAGCTGTTGGGAATCGTGTTGCACGTGTAACTTTCATTGTTTTTATGTAGTCTGTACACAAACCCGTGGGTTGAATCATGCACTTTCCATTCCAGCAGCCATTCGCTCTCTACCTCATGACAAACACGGGGAAAATCCATACCCACACTTTTTTTGTCCAGCTTCTCGGCATCAGTATATATAATAGTGGTGCGTTTTAATGTGCCTCAGTGTGTGTGTGTGTGTGTGTATGTATGTGAAATGAAAATGAACAATAAAAACACAGCACAACAAAATATAACATGACAAGCTTATCAGTGACAATCAACACTATTTTCATGCAAGCCTCTGAGCCACATTTCGGACAGTAAGACCTTCTTGCAATCACGCAATGGCTCTTCCTTTATCCACAACACTCAGCTTTCGTCGTTGAGGCATTTTGTTGTGCAATGGTTATGCAGCACTTGTGTTGCTTATAAAGACAATTTTGTGAGTACAGCTCAAGACCAACACTATAGTCTCTCACATGCATCACGCATTTTTGGAATAGCAGGTATTTTTCTCAAGCTCAGACATCATTAAAAACACCCACATTTTGGCGTCTCAGCAGCATTTTTTCAGCGTGCTTGCTGAGCTGAACACTAGCCACACGGTATGCTGGTGGCCCATGCAGCACGTGTTGAATGTTTGTAGTTCGAGAAAAATCAATGTCAGATAAATTGCTTATGAAATGTAATTTTTATAATTTTTATTATTTTTGGGTCATTTTCACCTACTGGTCCTTAACTTCTTTTGAAGGGTATATATATATATAATGCAAAATATAAAATGATAAAATGTATATATTCCAAATTACCCCAATAAATTTTGGTTTAAGAATTATATCCACAGACATGATGCACAGAACCGGACGTAATATCTCGGGCAGCTGTTTAAGATGTTATAGACATTCAGGTGGGTTAGATGTTTAACTGGGTGTACTTGATGTAGGATCCTAGAACTTGGAGCGCTAAGTGATACCTCTGGAGTTACTCCCTTCTAACTTTAGAATTAACTTCCAGTCATATGGCTTGTCCTATATTCCTATAATATTCTGTGTTCCTGGCTGTCTGAGATTTCTCCTTGAGAAGACTGGAAGCCAGTGAGTAAGTCTAAAAATGCTGTAGGTTGATATATGTATCACTAATCCATCTGTCACATAATTTTGGGTCGTTCTCTTGTCCACTGCGGCCGTATCCTGTGACAGTTGTACTGACTTTATTACGTGCTTTTCAGTGGTCGGCACCCTTTTTCTTTCTCTGCTATGTAGCAGATGTTTTGTATTTACAAACATTCTTACACTCCTCTCAGTGTTAAGTCGTCATATCTGTTTCGTTACTTGTTCCTCCCTGCTGTGAAAGCCGACAATCATGTCGGTTAATCTGTGTGTGGCCGACATCAGACTACAGATTAGCACTAAAATCGCCCAGCGACTTTGGTTAAGCATTGATAAGGCGTGCCGGGCGAAAAATTACCCGTCTGTGGACAGATTACAGACACGCACTTATCATTCGGACACACCTGAGCGGACATGTTGTAATAGTCCGGGCAGATGTGGGAATGTATCTGTAAACATTGCCGAGACAGGATCAGATGTTTTCATTCCATATATGAAGACGATCTTTTTGCATCACGCGCAGAATTTTTTCTACGTGGATACATTTTGAATTACCCCACAAAACACGCATGTTTGAAACGATTGGCGCTCTGCTTAGCATCGTAACAAACAAATGCGGGGGAAGACAGGCAATATAATCTGATATTTTCTGTAAGTCTAGTTCACTGTGAGAATCGCTTGCCAAGACGACCACCAGACTGCCAGAGTTAAAACTAAAATCAGAATTGTATTTATCATACCGGACTTTGTTGGAGCATTTTGAAGGATTTAAACAGCCCAGGAAAACTCCATAATTTAATAAGGAAAACCGGGATCTCAGGAAACTGAAAACACGGAGTCATAACGGCAATTCATTGTTAAAAGTAACGACCCCCAAGAAAAGGCGAAAAAAGGCATCTGCTAGTGCCTTAACCTACTTCTCAAGTAGTCTGAGAGCCGAGATTGGCATAAGTTGTACATTTTACATTCTAAATTTTTCATTACTAACATGTGAACTAATATGTATATATTGCCATGTGAATATTAATATGTGAGAATTGCTAGTGGATGTCCCAGTCATTTGAGGCTGGCAACCTCAGCATATAGAATGATGATTTCATGAACCACCACTGCAAGGGCTGGTGACTGCTTTATCGCTAGTTTCTTAAAGAGAAAAAAAGCATAAGTAGTTGATGCGTATCGTATTATATAAAGTTCCGGAGAAGGTCTCCGTGGCCAAAATAGACACTAGGGGTAGTCACACAACACTAATCAGCATAACTGCAGTGAACTGAAAAACACCTCCTTCACAATTCACAAATACGCAGTTTATTATACTGGACACAAAGCTCCATGAAAATAGAATATAGGCCTAATGGCAAATGCAGTGCTGGGTAGTCTTCCATTCCGTTCACTATCAAACGCTGGTCAATGGCAATCATACAAACTTTATTTTTAAGCGTCCACTGGACGTCTTTATAAATAGGCATACATTTCCTGCAGATATAATAAACCAGGGACACCTCAACTAAGTATATTGATGTCCTGGTGATGGAATGATGCAGGAAAAACACAGTACACTGCAGGAGCTCAATACATGTACATCCGCTCACATTCAAACACAGGCCGCATCCCTTTTGCAGACGATCACCTCACTTCTGCTTCAAAATGTTCACATCTGCCTCTACAACATATCGGCATGGCGTCACTTCGTTTATTAATAAGTAAGTCCGTATAAAATTATCAGAAAAGGAGCCCCGTTGAGCCAACTATTATACCGACATAATCGTTATAAATTTTAATCATAACAGTAGTCCCAAGTTCCATGTGGAGCAGGGAGGGAAAGATGAAAGAAATGATGTACATTCTAATTATAATATCTACATTTACAAACCAATGTAAATGTCTATGTTAGCATATTCACTTTAAAATTCATTAAAGTTTTCAAGCTTTTCAACCAATGGAGGTGTAAATGTAAACATATTCTATCTACACTATTAACCTTTTCATTTTAATGTAAAGTAAATATAAAACCTTTTCATTTAAATGTAAAGAAAGATTTCTCTCGAGGGATTAAACTAAATTCTTATCGAGGGTAAATTCAAAGGTAGATGGGATTGTGAAATAGGAAGATGGGGACACATAACTGTGTGTGGGGAAATTCAATACTCAGAGGGTATTTCATTCTATTCTTTTACCATACTATTTGGTGGTATCAGTTGAGGGTACTATCTCTGGAACAAGAAGGGTACAAGTGGCCTGTAGTCGAAGCTAGATACCATGATCAGACGGGGCTTTAAAGAAGACGGACAAACTTCGTAGATACTCCCTGCCCCTTCTGGGAACGTGCTGCGCCCTACAACCTTGACCAGCGACGAGCGTGATCAGCAATACAGTCTGCCAAGAACCAAACCATCAGAAGGAGCAGAACAGTCACTGACAGCTAAGTAACACATAAAAGCTGCCAAGTGACCTCCTTTACAAACTTCCATTACGTCACAACAGTGATGATAATTTTTCTGATAAATAATTATTCATTTTTTTTAAACCTTGTTAAAAACTAAATGATTATTAAATCTGTTGTTTGTAAATATACAAATTTAACGTCGATTCCGTCATTTTGAATGTACTGCATGTTTGTCTCAGTCAATTTACTAAATACACTCTAAACAGAGCTATTCCATAATAATAAGAATTCCATTGAGTAAATCAGGGTGGGGGCTTGAACAAGCTGAAATGAAAACGAGAAAAAAGAGGACGAACAAATTTCGTCACAACATCTCAAAAGTTCTTCATAGAGAGAGAAGAAGGCTGTTGCCATATGCTACTCCGTTCTTTGCTGTTTGCTGGACAGGACTGCAACAGATGTTCGGCAGTCATGGGGCTGGTACGACAGGTGCAGAGATCTGTTACACCAATCCTATACTTGTAGTATGAATGGTATCTCAATCTGCTGTGTCCAATGGTGGAAAATGATGACCTGGTCTCGCCTAGATGCTGATGACAGGCATCATTATTTTTAATGGCCTGTGTGTTCGCTGGACTTGAATGTGGCTTTTATAATTGTTTTTGCCATTTCATAAGTTTCTCTTATTTCATTTTGTCGAATCGCTCCTCTTTCCTTTGCATGTTTATCTGCCTCCTCGTTGCCCGGGATGTTGCAATGGTTTGCAATTGAACTGGACTGTGCACATTTTAAAAGCATTTGGCCAGGCTTTCAAGTGAGTTTATCAGATCTTTTAATCACTTAGCATGGTGGCTCTTCAGGTCTATTATTATTGAGACGGCATCTGTAAAGGATGTTATTTATTTTTCTGCATGAGCTTTACTTTCAATAAGAGTTTCCGCTACCTGTACCTTTAATGTTTCAGTTATTTTCCGCTGAAGATGCAACAATGTTTTTGAAATGTGAGTCTACAGCGTAAACTAGACCATATTTTTTTAAGAGAACTGGAGAATATAAAGATAATATTTCAAATATTCAACAGTAATTACTGGAGAATATAAAGATAATATTTCAAATATTCAACAGTAATTACTGGAGAATATAAAGATAATATTTCAAATATTCAACAGTAATTACTGGAGAATATAAAGATAATATTTCAAATATTCAACAGTAATTACTGGAGAATATAAAGATAATATTTCAAATATTCAACAGTAATTACTGGAGAATATAAAGATAATATTTCAAATATTCAACAGTAATTACAATTATACACAATCGTGCATCATCACTTTCCTTTTCGCTACTTATAGGAGTAGTCGTAGAAGCTCCCTTCCATCACAACTGACTATGGGAGTGTTGTTTTTGGTCTGGTGTTCCTTTCGGCGTGCTCATATCTCTTCTGCTTGTTGTGGCAGCTTTTTGGTCTGGTGTTCCTTTCGGCGTGCTCATATCTCGTCTGCTTGTTGTGGCAGCTTTTTAGTCTGGTGTTCCTTTCGGCGTGCTCATATCTCTTCTGCTTGTTGTGGCAGCTTTTTTGGTCTGGTGTTCCTTTCGGCGTGCTCATATCTCTTCTGCTTGTTGTGGGAGCTTTTTGGTCTGGTGTTCCTTTCGGCGTGCTCATATCTCTTCTGCTTGTTGTGGGAGCCTTTTGGTCTGGTGTTCCTTTCGGCGTGCTCATATCTCTTCTGCTTGTTGTGGCAGCTTTTTGGTCTGGTGTTCCTTTCGGCGTGCTCATATCTCTTCTGCTTGTTGTGGCAGCTTTTTTGGTCTGGTGTTCCTTTCGGCGTGCTCATATCTCTTCTGCTTGTTGTGGGAGCTTTTTGGTCTGGTGTTCCTTTCGGCGTGCTCATATTGTTGAGGATTGCTTCATGTCTGCAGCATGGCGCATTCCTCAAATGATTATATCTCCGCGACTGATGTCGATGATTGTTTCATGCTTACAGACATTTGGATTTGTCGATGATCCGAATGGCTGTATCATGGAACACCTCAAACGAATAGAGATATATCTCATCGACCGATGTCGATGATTGTTGCATGTGTGCAAGCATTTGAGTTTTGGCCAACTCGGATTGCTACACCGTGGAACATCGCAATTGAATATATATTAACGACGTAGTATGGATATCTCTATGCATGACGCGTGTGTCTTTGTAAGGACACTCGACGTGTGGGCTTCGGCCCCAACGGCAGCGTATGGCATGTGTGGCCATTGCCACTTATATTGTGTGGTATAACCACTGGAAAGTGTGTGGCGTAGTCCACTTTTGAATTGTGTGGCTGGGAAGCCATTTGAGCAGTGTATTTCTTGAACCAAACGTAAGTCGTAGTGGGAATAACGCAGTTTGCATAATTATGGCAGATTAGCCTGGCGTGGTATGCCAAAGGAACATTATGTTACTAGCAATAGCGTAAGACTAGTATAGATGGATACTGTACAGCTAGCGGCAAGCGTAAGCCTAGTGTAACGGATATTAAACGACTAGCAGTAGACGTAAGCCTAGCATAATAAGTGTATTGCTGACTAGCAGGATAGTTAAGTCTAGTTAGCCTCTGAATTTATGCCAAAGGACATTGGCCGTTAAAAAAGGAACTGACCTCTAACCAGGACTCTAGATAGAGATTGTGAACATGTGCTTATGAAATAATGAGAACTCTTACAGATCGTACATGAATGTGATGTGACTTTTGTTCCCATGTAGTTGGTGTCTGCTCATGGTATGAAATAACTAATTAAATATTTTGAGTCGTCAAAATCACAGTGTTATCAACTATCGTATTCGGAGTTGAGTTAAATGCTATTCATCCTCAACTGATCATGACCAGTGATGATTAATGTCTTAACACGCTGCATCTCACACTGCCAATATAATTAATAAGACAAGAGACTAATACAGGTCAGTCAAGGGTCGAATTTAATATGAAACATATTCAGCACAGAATGTATCACAAGGGTTAAGCAGACATTATCGATACCAACGGACAGTATTACGGAATCCTACAAAAGTGATAAGAACCCGAGGGACTTTGACTCTATAAACTGAATACGAATATAATAACTTGGTCATCCTCAAATACTAGAAGTCATCGAAGCACCCAGAACATACTGGGATCCCGAGAAGCCCGTAACATTCTGGTGTCAGAAAGTGTCTGGATTTCGTGAATACTGGATTCCCCCCTTCAAGTATCGAATAAAGTCAAACTGATGATGAACGTTATGAAGGCAAAATCATTCTTTCAAGCCTAACCGGCAACTGAAATGCGCAGGACAGAAAGTGACGTCACTACATCGATGCCGTCAACGCTAGCAGACAACATTGCTTGAGAATCTGAAATTTTTCTTCCATCAAAGAGACTGATTCACGCAGATAGAACGGTAATCTTCCACTCAAGAACCTGAACCAGTTGAGAATGTATCTCTTGATCAAATTCATCTGAAGCTGCGACGCAGATCGTTTGAAGAAACTACGTTCGAAGACCGAAGCAAGACTTTCAAACGGTTACCCTGCTGCGAAGGTCAAGGTCTACCATCAATGGACCACAGCTGTTCAAGACACTTGCTTTAGAATTACATGCATTCATGTATTTCTCAGAGGGACAACTAAACAGATAAGTTCTTGATTTTACTAGAGCGCTTGAACATTATCATATTGTCCTTGTATTATCTTTGGTCTACAGTTCATCATCACTTGACTTACTTTGTTACTATCATCTGTGTTTCCCCATTCATGTTTTTCGTATATTCGTATATTCGTATTGTTTAATATTGACTGGAATTTTCCCATGAAAGCTTCAGTGAATGTTAACTTCTATTAGATTTGCATGCTTATTTTACTAACTGAGGATCTGACTGATTATATTTTTTCTTTTGAGTCAGGGAATAAATGTTTCTTCAGTTAGTATTATAACCATATTTTGTGTGATTAGCAGTTTCGTCAATTGAGTTACGTCCTCTTTATTTACATAACCTACTTTCAGTACTGTTGACAATTGTTGTCGTGTGTGATCTAAAACTTCTTTGTCTACACGTTTGTCTAAGACGACATGTCGTGTTATATTTTTGTAATGTAAATTCTTTTCTTTCTTTTACTCATTACTGTTTATAAGTCTCCTTTATTTACTTTATAAGTGTAAAGTGTTGTTGTATAATTGAAAAATCATTTCATTGTAAATCATTTGATTGTTTTCACTGTCTTTGTCACATGTTCTTGGAACTTGTTTGTTATTGATTAATATATTCATGTACATATTATATCGAGTTCTATAATCCGGGTGTATATTATAGACTATTGAAGGTACTCAGAAACCTATTATCATGTCTACACTACAGGAATTCATTGATATTGGGAAAAGTTATGGAAAATCAGGGGCGGAACTACAAAGTTTTGCAGATACAAAATATGATGAATATTTATCGCGTCTGGAAAGAAGGGAACAGCGCGAAATGACTAAACGAGCTGATGAACTTAGGAGGTTTGAATTAACCCAAGAAAGGGAATTGAAGGAAAAAGAAATATCCATGAAATGGAATTAGAACGACTGACTTTAGCTCAACAAGAAAAAGACAGAGAATTTGAGAAAGATAAAATGACTCAACGAGAAAAAGAATTAGCTCAACAAGAAAAAGACAGAGAATTTGAAAAGGAAAGAATGGCACAACGAGATAAAGAATTAGCTCAACAAGAGAAAGACAGACAACTAGAGAAGGAGAAAATGGAATTAAGGAGAATGGAACTTATGCAACTGGATCAAGCACATAAAAATGCCATGGAAATGGAAACATTAAAACTTCATGCAGAAAAAGAAAAAGCTTTAGAATTAGCTAAAGTGCAGTCTGAACAGACTAAGACTGCGGCTGCTACAAATATTTTTTATCCTAAGTTAAAAATGCCACATTTTGACCAGACTCGCGATTGTGTTGACTCTTTCCTATCTAGATTCATCATCAAGGTCACAGCTCTGAACATACCCAAGGAAAGATGGAGCAGTCTTTTACTTGATTTTTTGACTGGTGACTCACTTAAATGTTTCATGAGTCTTGATGAGAAGAGCAGAAGCGATTTCGATGTCGTAAAAGAGGTATTACTAAGACGTTTCCAGTTAACTGAGTCTGGATTCAGAGATCGCTTTCATGCTGCAAAACCAAGCAAGGATGCAGATTTTGGTGAATTCATTGCATCTATTAAACATTTCCTTAGCAGATGGATTGATTTATCAGGTATAAATAAAACATATGAAGGTGTTATAGATCTCATGCTGCAAGATAAAGTTTTATCCGCATGCAGCACTGAATTAGAAGCATTTTTACAGGAAAGACATCCTAATTCTATTGATGAGTATGAAAAACTCGGAAGACAGTATCAAACCGCACATCAGAATAAAGATCTTCATAGATCGACTATTCGAGATCCTATGCCTGTATGCGCGGTACAACATGATCACAGACCTCGATCGAAGAGCTTTGATGGACGTTGTCATTCAGATTATTATCAATCCGACAGAGGTTTTTATAACTTCCGTCGTCATCGCTCTCCTTCGAATTCATATCGACGAGGTTATAGAGGATATTCACCTCATGATCGTGGGTATCACAGAGGCAGGGATTATGATGGTTCACATCAAAAAGGATACTATAAGCAGAGATCATCTTATGGTAGAGATGCCACTGATTTTTATTATAGCAATAAAAAGTCAGTCAATAATAACCCTGTAGAGAAGATGTTGAAAATTTCCACCGCCGGACACTAAGCATTTTTACGCGACGCCAAATATCTGATGTAACCTGCTGAAGCTATTAAATCCTATACCACTCTATCCTTCGTCTTTACCGACCGACTGCAAAATGAGAGATAAAAAAGCTGCATGTATTCTTCTGGCGCTAGCCAACCTGTCTGCCTGCAGTGTTGCCAACGTCCAGGGTTGCGTTCAGTTTTTTTTCCTACTCCATAAGATTAAAACTGTACAACTCGTCTTCCATGATAATGACATCACGAACTCAAATATTAAATAACACCGTGCATATTCTCATCAAGAAGTTATATAGTATTTGTAACACAGCATAATATCAACTTCATTCTCGCTATTGGAGGTGGAAAAAAATCCCCGGCATCGGTAACCACGCATGCAGCCATTCTTGTTTACCAGCCTAGTCACATCTCTACCACGTCTCCTTCCGCAACCGCTAATTCGAAAGCTGTGGGAGCCGGAAACGAGCGGGAGGCAGAACTTAGCCTCTGCTTTGCGCGAAAAGTGGGAATAGCGTCCCGTATTTCTGTCTACGAAACGGAACCCAGGTTTATTTCTCATAACGTAAGGAATAACAACAAAAGTGTTTTATTTTCATCTACAGTATGTCCAATTAACAAACATATTTCACGAAAACAGGGTTGCGCAGCGAGTGGATCACACTGTGAAATCAGTATTATAGTTATGTTGAAATTGATAAAGGCTAATCTACAAAAATGTATTATTCTACAGTATATTATCTCATATTAGATAACTATTGTATAGATTACTAGCTATAAGTACCCGGCGATGGAGAGTTGTACCTCCAAGTAAATGAACTTGCATATTGGTGGTCAGTCCAATTTTCTGAATGTGTCTCTAGAGGAGTGCTGCTTTGATGAAAGCATTTAGTTCGTTCTTTCGTTCCACTGGAAGGCACCATGGTAGTGTTTTCATGTGATTTTCGTCGAACATTATCAGTTATTCCATCATCATCACACACCAGCGGATGAACTAAATCCTTATCTTCGGGTGCTTGTCTATAGGCTATTTTAAAGACCTTTAGGTATGGTTTATAATGTGATACCTCTACACCTCACGGTAGAAGGGGAACGACTAAGTAAGTAAGTAAGTTATAATGTGATATTTTTTGGTGCTTTTTAATTTTAAAAAATAAAATGGTGCCTTGATTTGACAAGGCGTGGCCCCTTCAACCTAGACACATAAATCTCGATTAAATTGTTAAGGCGCATGTTCAAATATCAAGGATCTTGTGGTCTGGATTGTGTACAGTTAATAGTTTTGTCTATTTGTGAATAAAATGTTGCCTATTTTTGGCGAGGTGTGCACTGTTCAACCTAGACACTGGGTCCGTCGATTATGTTAGAGTGTATGGTTAAATATTAAATACCTTGCGGTCATGAATAAGGATATACTATTTTTAAATAAAATTTTGCCTCTTTTTGATGCAACGGCCGCGTTCAATCTAGACACTGGGTCTATCGTTTATATTAGGCGCATGTTTAAATATTAAAGACCTTGCGGTCAGGAATAAGTAAATATAATTTTTTATAAAAGGTTGCCTCGTTTTGGCGCACGCTGTTCGCCCTAGACAGTGGGTCCGTCGGTTAGATTAAGGCGCATGCCCAATTATAAAAGACCCTTCGGTCTGGAATAAGTAAATTTTGTGTCTTTTTAAAATTATGGTACATTTTGCCTTCTTTTGACATGAAGTGCCGCGTTCAATCCAATTATTTGATACATCGGTTATATTAGGGCGCATGCTTAAATATTAATAACTTATTTTATTTTTTACTAACATGCTGCCTCATTTTGGTGAGGCGCGCCCCGTTCGACCTAGACACTTTTTTTTTTTATAGTAAAATGTATAAAATATGTGTGATCTTAGCCAAAAGGCCGAGAAGCGAGTTCAGTCGACCAACTATAACAGATTACACTGACAAACAACATTTTTCTTTCTTATATAAGTGTGGTAGGGTGGGCGAGATAATGATGATGATTATGTTGTGATTGTGATATCACTCTCTTGTCACACTCGCACCGACCCGAACAACAATAAAACTCTTGATTCTAGAGGCAGGGGCTATATTTATTTTTACAGCCCATTCAGTGACAAAGCAAACATTAAACAAATAAACTAGCGAACATCACAAAACCCAACAAAACAAAACACCCAACAGTGCCCGATGCTAATCTGAAGAAGCAAACAAAGCACAGAATAGTTAAAATCATAATATAATACTGAATGAGAAACACCACGCTCTCACCTGTCAAACTGTCCTACGCCGCCACCTGACACACTCAACTATCACACACACACACACTCATGTGTGTCATCCAATGCGACTAGTAAGGTGTTGTGCGTGGGGCTGGCAATCTCACCATGTAACACAGGTTGCTACGGAAACCACTACTGCAAGAGCACACACTCAGCTATCACACACACACACACACTCATGCATGTCGTCCAATGAGACTAGTAAGGTGTTGTGCGTGGGGCTGGCAATCTCACCATGTAACACAGATTGCTACCGAAACACTACTGCCCTAGCATATGAATACTTAATATGGAGGCAAACCACACTGTTGGCCCCATGCTCCCTCAGGAGCGGAGAAGAGAAATATTTACCTTGAAGTGAGCCCACGTGCTCTCACAACCATTCCTCACATAACCATAATTAAATAATCATAAAATGGACATAAAATAATATTCAATTATATGTACAACAAATACTCTCAATAACGAGAATAAACCACCACCTCACAACTGGTCTATCTCAATATTCGTTACTGCATTCGGAAGCATGTCGTATGTGACGACTGGTGCGACTGAGAATCTCATCACACGAAACACATCGTTACCGAAACAAATCACTGCCATAGCATAAAAATGCTTCTTGTCGGCTTGTGATAGACACCAGCCACATTGGTGTTTCCATGCTCCGCCGGGAGCAACCAGAGAAACACATGTCTCAACAAAGGAGTGGCCTCGCGCTCCCCAGAAATCTAAATACATATTCTCACCTCACAGTAACCCATTAAATATACAGTAGAATTATCAATAAACGTGAAATACACTAAATTACTCTTACATTAGAAAAATAAAATATAATTATTCTCGACTTAAACCAAACTGGAACTAAATACACAACGTGTCACATGGCGTAACATTATAGGTTTACCACGCGGGGCGTGTTATTCGCCGCTTTTTATACAGTCCTCGCCACGTGGCTACAATCTTGCTATTGTTAATCTTATCTACATTCCCGTGAAATAGCTTCATACTATATCTGCCTTTCTGATAACATTTCTGTCCAGTTTCATGTATAAAATACTCTCCTACTAAATTTGCCCGGTCTGATGGATGAAATACTTGATACTAAATTCTCACATCTGGATTTAGGCTTTGCGTGCCTAATAAAACCTATCAAACATTATTTTCACTCATCTATCATTCTTCAAGACTAAATCATAATGTCCTAAAAAGACATTTCCTTTGGAAACACATCTATCTATTTCACTAAACATTAAAACAGACTCGTGCTGAATATAATTCTAGAATTATATAAAATTAATTCTAATTTAAATTAACTCACGTGCTCAATGCATTTACAGTTTGGCTCTGTCGTCTGTTCTCTCTGGCGGCTGATACTAGGAAAGGTCCGCTGGTAGCTCGCTATCTCTTTTTATAGGCACTAGGCTAATCACTCACTTTACTGCGCTAGGCGTATTAATCTTGACTACTTAAATATCACACGCGATTATCGCTTAGGAATAGCGAAAACACAAATAAAACCTACAGCTATTTAATATAACACACGAATCTCAAATATAACTCACAACTATACACCACAATTAATATTTAGGCGTTATTGTGGCCTAATTAATATATTTTCTATCTCGTTAGAATTTTCACATCCCAGCATGCTCCGCGCACAACGAAAATATGTGAGGGACAAACATGCATTGAACTGAAGTGGGGGTGGGGCCTCAGGGGCGTCTTCCCGGACCCATCACATATCTCCCTCCTGATTTTGTTGTCGTCCCGACAACATCACCACCTCTGGCGCTTCGATCGTAGCCTCTTAGATCGTTGGTGCTGCGTATGACTCTTTCTCTGCGGCGATGCTTTGGGCTGAGCTTCTGTCATCGGTACAACCCGGCTGGGGACTGTCTTGGTCGACATGTCCCTAGTTGTGCTTTGTCGGGCTGGCAGTTGCTGTGGTCTAGAAGATTCGCCTACTTGTGCCGCGTCGCTGCTGGCTTGTGACATCTGCTTGCCAGTGCATGTAGCTGTCGAATCTGTAGGGGGATCGCTCTTGACGTGTTCTGCACTCATTTTGCGTGGACGGTGGCTTACATTCCCCACAGTCTGCTTTTCATGTGTCTCCTCCTCTGAACCTTGACTTGCACTCCCTCCTCTCTGCTTAAGACGAGTTTCCTCCCCTAACCGACTACCAATCTTCTCGGCTCCCTTAGGGTGACAGTTGTCACGGTCATCTCTTGGCTTGCACCCGGAAGGAAACCTGGTTGTGGTAGCACGTCTCGGGAAAGAGCTCTTTGAGGGACAGGCGGCTATCAAATGTTCAGTTGACTTGCATCGAAAACATCTCTTCGGAAGCGGGCCTTGAGGGCACTTGGCTGCCATGTGGTCTGACAGGTCTCCACAATTGTAGCATCTTATCTTTCTGGGCTTCCTCTGTGCCATGGGTCGCTTTCTGCTGCCCTTACACTCTTGACCGCCAATGCCGCATACATAAATTGCTTCCATGCCCTGGACCGATGGTTTGCTGTCAAACTCTACTCGTTCATTCCTCGCCAGACTCCGGAATCCCTTTCTGTAGATCTTGGTCTGATGTACGAATACATCAATACCTCCATCATCTGGCGTGATGAATCCCCATCCCCTGCGGACACTGTACCACTTGCAAACTCCTTTTCGCCTTGTCGGTGCAGCTGCACTGGTCGGTACTGTCAGCTCACTGCTTTCGTTAACAACAGCTTGACTCTCACATACCAGAACATGCACCTCCTCGTCGTGCTTTGGCTGTTCCCGTGGACACACCTCCTTGTCTTGCGTTGGCTGTTCCCGCGGACACACCTCCTCGTTGTGCTTTGGCTGCTTCCGCGGCTGGCATGGTGCTCTCTTTCTCTGCACCTCCTCTTGTGCTGGCGAACTGGACTCTGACATCTGTGCTATCTGGGATTTTAGGAAGGATAACTCTGCTCTGAGTGCCTCCTCCTCCTTCTTAACTTCTGCACTTGCTATCTGGACCCGTGTCTCAGGCTTTTTACTTCCACCATAAACAGCATATTCCCAAGGGAAATTCCTGTTCACCTCACTGACTTGTGGTTGCTCGCTGTAGGCTTTTTTTACAATTTCCAGTAACTTCTCAGGGCTGGCCTTGGCTCCACCTTGTATCCGTAACTCTCTAGATACCATTGGTGTAACGTTATTCCATATCATGTCTAACTTGTCTTCTGCGCAAAAAGGCGCCACCTTCCACGCGGCTTCCACATCCTCCACAAACTCTTGCCAAGTGGGTCTCCCCTCTCCACTAAATAACCTTATCTCTGGCTCCTCCACGTACAGTACCTTCATATGCGCATTAGCCATCTTGCTGCAGGAATGCACTGCTGGGTGTTTACACTATTTGTTCGTTCGCTGTTTGCTCGGTGTCACTGTCTGCCTTATCCTGCCGACGACGCCAATTGTGGTAGGGTGGGCGAGATAATGATGATGATTATGTTGTGATTGTGATATCACTCTCTTGTCACACTCGCACCGACCCGAACAACAATAAAACTCTTGATTCTAGAGGCAGGGGCTATATTTATTTTTACAGCCCATTCAGTGACAAAGCAAACATTAAACAAATAAACTAGCGAACATCACAAAACCCAACAAAACAAAACACCCAACAGTGCCCGATGCTAATCTGAAGAAGCAAACAAAGCACAGAATAGTTAAAATCATAATATAATACTGAATGAGAAACACCACGCTCTCACCTGTCAAACTGTCCTACGCCGCCACCTGACACACTCAACTATCACACACACACACTCATGTGTGTCATCCAATGCGACTAGTAAGGTGTTGTGCGTGGGGCTGGCAATCTCACCATGTAACACAGGTTGCTACGGAAACCACTACTGCAAGAGCACACACTCAGCTATCACACACACACACACTCATGCATGTCGTCCAATGAGACTAGTAAGGTGTTGTGCGTGGGGCTGGCAATCTCACCATGTAACACAGATTGCTACCGAAACACTACTGCCCTAGCATATGAATACTTAATATGGAGGCAAACCACACTGTTGGCCCCATGCTCCCTCAGGAGCGGAGAAGAGAAATATTTACCTTGAAGTGAGCCCACGTGCTCTCACAACCATTCCTCACATAACCATAATTAAATAATCATAAAATGGACATAAAATAATATTCAATTATATGTACAACAAATACTCTCAATAACGAGAATAAACCACCACCTCACAACTGGTCTATCTCAATATTCGTTACTGCATTCGGAACACTAAATTACTCTTACATTAGAAAAATAAAATATAATTATTCTCGACTTAAACCAAACTGGAACTAAATACACAACGTGTCACATGGCGTAACATTATAGGTTTACCACGCGGGGCGTGTTATTCGCCGCTTTTTATACAGTCCTCGCCACGTGGCTACAATCTTGCTATTGTTAATCTTATCTACATTCCCGTGAAATAGCTTCATACTATATCTGCCTTTCTGATAACATTTCTGTCCAGTTTCATGTATAAAATACTCTCCTACTAAATTTGCCCGGTCTGATGGATGAAATACTTGATACTAAATTCTCACATCTGGATTTAGGCTTTGCGTGCCTAATAAAACCTATCAAACATTATTTTCACTCATCTATCATTCTTCAAGACTAAATCATAATGTCCTAAAAAGACATTTCCTTTGGAAACACATCTATCTATTTCACTAAACATTAAAACAGACTCGTGCTGAATATAATTCTAGAATTATATAAAATTAATTCTAATTTAAATTAACTCACGTGCTCAATGCATTTACAGTTTGGCTCTGTCGTCTGTTCTCTCTGGCGGCTGATACTAGGAAAGGTCCGCTGGTAGCTCGCTATCTCTTTTTATAGGCACTAGGCTAATCACTCACTTTACTGCGCTAGGCGTATTAATCTTGACTACTTAAATATCACACGCGATTATCGCTTAGGAATAGCGAAAACACAAATAAAACCTACAGCTATTTAATATAACACACGAATCTCAAATATAACTCACAACTATACACCACAATTAATATTTAGGCGTTATTGTGGCCTAATTAATATATTTTCTATCTCGTTAGAATTTTCACATCCCAGCATGCTCCGCGCACAACGAAAATATGTGAGGGACAAACATGCATTGAACTGAAGTGGGGGTGGGGCCTCAGGGGCGTCTTCCCGGACCCATCACATAAGAATAAGTGTTCTTAGGTCAGTTTCTTGCGCTGATTTCAAATCTGAAATCCGTTTATCTCTATCACATCGGGTTCTTAAGATATTGGTGAATAAATATATTTTTGGGAAACCGTTATTTGCTCCGTTTCATTTTTACTATATAACTTATTAAAAATTAATAAAATGCAAAATAATTCTACTATTTATACTGCTAAAAGATGCATGACATATGTTACGCTATTTTTCAAATAGTTACTGTATTTTGAAATAATTCTGAGTGAAATGTGGCTTCTAGAAGTTGTAGAAATTCGGCTGATCTGTTCTGTTACGTGTGCGGATATTTTACCGATCGTGTTCACCAGAAACACTTTACACCATTACTAAAGAAAGCATATGAACTTTATTTCGATTCGAAAGTTGATGATGCAAATAAATCTTGGAAGCCAAATGCAGTTTGTTCGACTTGTGCAAATACATTGGCAGGTTGGTTACGAAAATCGCCGAAGCATAAGTCGATGCCTTTTGGAGTGCCAGTAATATGGCGTGAACCGACAAATCACGCTACTGATTGTTACTTCTGCTTGACAAATATCCATGGTTTCACTTTTAAAACTAGAAAGTCTGTGGTTTATCCAAATATTGAATCGGTTTCGAAACCAGTGCCTCATGATCCAATCACGTGTCCGATCCCAGTTCCACCAGAACAATATCCGTTGGACGTGAATGAACCATCAGAAAGTGATAGTTTACCTGCTTTAGAAACTAATTCTGACTCGGATTATATACCGGTGAATGATGGTGTTCACTTAATTAACCATTCAGAACTTTCAGATCTAATACGTGATCTCGCTCTTACCAAAGGGCAAGCGGAATTACTCGGTTCGCGACTCAAAGAATGGAATCTTTTAGCGCCCAATACTCTGATATCTAAATTTCGTCATAGACACAGAGAACTTGTTCAATACTTTGAGATGGATGATGACATTTGCTATTGCAAAGATGTAATCGGTCTAATGGTGCACCTCGGTCATGAGCACATAGTCAACGAATGGCGACTTTTCATCGACTCTTCCAAGACAAGTTTAAAAGCCATGTTATTGCATAACGGAAATTTATTTTCATCAATTCCAGTCGCCTACTCTGTTCATATCTGTTAGATCGCTTTGTGTGGATTTTTAACAATGGTATAAGCGCCGTACCGTTCAGAAAGCAATGGCAAACTACTGAATGAAAAAATTGCCTAGAAAAATCACAAACAGCCAATAAAAGCTGGGGTTGATTGCCACGTCCTGTAAAGGATAAGCAACTAACTTACTCTGTTCATATGAAAGAAACTTATGACAATATGGCTATACTTTTGGCAAAATTAAAGTACAATGACTACCAATGGCGGATTTGTGGAGACCTAAAGGTCATTGCAATTCTCGCGGGCATGCAGACTGGGTATACTAAATTTTGTTGCTTCCTATGTGATAAGTCGATAACTTTCTGGGAAATCACAAATCTGTCGACTATGTGCATATTGTTAAGCAGTGCATAGATGCATACGGAATTATAGGCTGTAACATGTCCCTCAAAATCCATTTGCTCGATTCGCATCTTGACTTTTTCCCTGACAACCTTGGTGAAGTCAGCGATGAACATGGAGAACGATTCCATCAAGATATCGACGTAATGGAGTCACGTTATCAAGGACGGTGGAGTGTGACCATGCTTGCCGATTATTGTTGGATGCTTCATCGCGATGTACCACATGCCATTCACAGACGAAAGTCGACTGCAAAGAAATTCAAGCCTACATAACTGTTATACTTCTTGTACGAATGATGTTGTAATATTGTATGCGTTGTTAAAAAACTTCAATTGCGTATTTCTAGAGATCCCGACCTGATAGCGAAAAACGGTTTGCAGATTTTAAAACAGCGCATTAAAATTGACCAGAAAAACATAGAAATGTTAGAGAAAGAAAAAAAAATTTTTTTTTGTTAGCCAGTGTTATTTGCTCTGATTACATGCTAAGTACAGGGTGTTTATAAAGTCGCTGTGCAGTGTAAGTTTACCAAATAATAGACGAAAGAAATAGAAGAGACTGCCAAATTTGACGAAAAAATTTCAAGGGCATGCAATTTTGTATACGTTACATACAGAGTCACAGACTTTGCCTTATATATATATATAGAGAGAGAGAGAGAGAGAGAGAGAGAGAGAGAGAGAGAGAGAGAGAGAGAGAGAGAGAGAGAGAGAGAGAGAGAAAGAGAGAGAGAGCGAGATGAAAACATTATTGGGTTATTTCTGTTGCTGGTGTCTTCCGCTCTCTGTAGTGTTGCAGTTAAAGGGAGGGGGCTCTGGGGATGTGCTTTGAGAGCCAAGGGGGCACTGACCCGAAGAAATTTAGGAAAATACTGGGTTAGTTGCCCCCTGGAGCGTTAGCCAGGCAAGTTGAAGGCTGATTATTTCCAGGATGCACCACTTTGAGAGCCTTCAGATAATGTTTTTTATCATTCTTTTTTATTTCACTTGGATCTCATAAACAGATTAACTAATTTTATTTTCATTAGAAGAACAAATGAAGTCCCTTACCCGGTCAAAAGTATGTAATGGAAATATTTAAAATAATTTGTTTCCCTCATAACTCAAACTTTTAAATTCCTGGCTTTACAATCAAGACCCTAATGAATAATTCTGCCAAATGTGATGATAACAAGATTAGAGCGCGTTTATTTGTATGTAGTTCAGACAGACATACACACATGAATTGTCTTATATATGTGATTGGAAGTGACCACTACTTGTTAACAATTAAAAGAACAATTGAAAAAGTTAATTAGCCTAGGAACTGCCTAACATCACGCAAGAAACTAAGTAAACGAACAGGGGAAACCAGCATTAAGACTACAAGCTGAGAGAGCCAGAAGTGAAGACCAGATATCAGTAGCTTATTGCTACAGCAGTGAGAAACACAGAACAACAACCTGATGACCTGGAAACACTCTGGCTGAAATTTAAGGACATCATAAAGACAGCTGCAGCAGAAGCATGTGGTGAAGTTCGACTTGGGAACAAGAGATAGAGGACACCTTAGTGGACAGATGAGGTTAAAAAGAAAATAAGAGCGAAGAAAAAGGCATGGAAACAATACTCAGGAGCTAAAAACACAATAGGAAAAACAGAGAAATACTGAGAATATATGATACTCAGAACAGAAGCAAAGAACAAGGTGCTAGCAGCAAAACAGAAGTCCTGGGAAGAATTTAGAGAAAAGCTAGAAAACGATGCGCAAGAAAACCAGAAATTGTTCTATAAGACCCTAAACAATATGAGGAAGGAAAAATAGTGCCCTCTTAAATGTTTCCGTCCAGTGACGTCCATGTATATAGTCTTCTAGGGTGTTGCATGAAAAGAGTATTTGTGATGACTAGGTTGTTTTCTAGGCAGAATGTTGTCAAGCGTTCTCCTCTCTCATTTCTCTGACCCAATCCATAACTTCCTTTCACTCTTTTTTCATGTTCTAATCTTTCGTTTCCGACTTTGGCATTAAAATCTCCCATTATTATCCTAATATCTTGCTTATTTGCTTTCTCTAAAGCGTGATGCAGTTCATTATAAAACTCTTCAATTTCATGTTCTTCAGCAGCTGCTGTTGGCGCATTGTTTGTATAATTGTGAAGTTATTTCTATTTCCTTTCAGTCTGATTGTGACAATGCGGTCATTTATGGGATTATATCCTAATATGGAGGCAGCTGTCTTTTTAGACAGGTAGAAACCGACCCCACTCTGACCTCCTTCCTCTTTGCCTGACCGAAAAGTGTCCCTGGCCCGACCATCTGTGGATATATATATATATATATATATGTATATATATATATATATATATATATATATATATATATATATATATATATATATATATATATATATATACGCACAGTGGGCTGATCACCTGCTTGCTAGTTACTCTGATTACGGAAACAACGATAGATTGTTTGGTCTGTTGTTGTCCCACAAAGACGCCATAGGCGTGGTGGAAGCGATAGATTGATCAATTTGTTGTTGCCCTAAGACGCCACTAGGCGTACTGGCCACGGACTGCTTCGTCGGTTGGTGGCTAAGGACGGAAGAAGAAGAAGAAGATATATATATATATATATATATATATATATATATATATATATATATATATATATATATATATATATATATATATATATATATATATATATATATATATATACACACTAGAGGCCTTGCCCGTTCTTTGCACGGGTAATTTGTATATAACTTAAATTTTTTTTTTCAAACATAAAATTAAATGGAGGACAAAATGACCAAAGCTGAAATTCTTGTTTACGTATTAATCCGGTAATTATTTAAACTGTGTGACATACCTTTATGAAACAGAATTTCTTATCTACAGTACTATTGATCAAATCTGTTGTTGATTTCTTTCTATGCCATGATTTCAAATTCTCCAGAATCTTCTCTTTTGATTGTCCCTTCATTTCCCTTCTCTTTTCCCTATTGTCACGATATACTCCAGCTTCCTTGAGATGACATGACCAAATGAAAGTGAAGTGTTTGTTTCTATCCTGAGAAATCAATTTCTTTTGCACATTGTCATCTTTCATGACATCCCCAGTTTATCTGCTCGTATTATTTTTAACATTCTCCAGTAAATTCACATCTCTGTGGCATATGGTGCTATTCCCACTTGGTTACTAATTGTCCATAACTCACTTCCGTATGTCATGAATGGTCCTATATGACTCTGAAGAGCTCTCTTTCGTACTTCCACCGAACAAAACGTTGTACATAAAATGCTTTTCATTTTAAATAGAATACTGCTTTTGCTTGATATATTCTACACATCACTTCTGAAAAACAAATCCATCCAATTTGATGAATGTGCACATGTATTTGAATCTATTGACCTGTTTTAAAATTGTTCCATTTACTTTGAAAAAGAATTCCCTAGAAGTGGTTGTCTTCCAGATGACAATAGCTTCTGTCTTTTTTTTTTTTGGCTATTGAGGCTAAGGCTTTTATTTTAACTTTCTGTTACTTCTGTATCAATTATTTCTTACAACTCATTTTCACTATTTGTCATTAAGAGTATCTCATCGGAGTACTGCAGTTAATTATATTATGTCCACCCACTAATATTTCTGGCATGTCCTCTGTGGATTTCATTCTTTTTTCACTGTGCACATTGAACACATCTGATGACAGCACACATCCCCATGTAACACTTTTTTTTCACCTGCTGAAATGTTCATATATGGTTGCTAATTCTTACAGCAGCTGCTTGTTGCCAGCACATGTTCTTTATTATTCTCAAGCCCTTACCATACTTGTACATGTTTATGCTTTATAATATTTGGATAATTTACTGGCGATTCACTTTATCAAATGATTTAGTGAAGTCTACATAAATCAAAATATAGATCTGTTTTTACTTCTGTAGTCCTCTCTATTAATTTTCTTAAATATAAATTTACCGTTGTTTGTATCTTTACCTTTTACAAAATCGCATTGTTCATGATTAGTTGTTGTTGTGTCTTTTCTCTCCTACATTTCCAGTCTTTGCACTTGTGGTTTAGCCATGCTTCTGTTGTCGTTTTACAATTGTTTATTATTTCCTTATTTAGCCTGCCGTATTCGTATCTGTCTTACTTAGTTGTCGGTCCTGCATCCATCAGTTGTCAAATTTCAAGTGGCGTCAATTTCTTTTTTGCAGTTCCCTTTTCACTGATTTGCTTGACATTATCTGCAATTTCGGAAATTGTTACTTTAACCGTGCTGTAAACACATATGTTTACAGTAACCTCATTGCATTTCGGTGCATTTTAAATGTGTGCAGGCCCTGCATATATTTATTAAATTACCTTTTGTCTCAGGTACAGACACTACAACGCATGCTTGTAATTTTTGTACATAATGACAATCTGATTTCTAAAGTCAACTACTTCATAATTATATAACAATATTAATATTAGCAATATACATTCTTGAATATTGTTTTTTTTTTTTTATATTTTTATATTCCAAAATTATTTGCTCAATTTTTAAAAGCTGCGTTGTAAAAGTAAGAAATGTGTTGATTAAAATCACATACAATCTGTCATTTTATAATAAGCTGGAAAATTTATTATAAAATTATTTCCCTTGGAGCTCAACGTTGCTGGCTTAATTACGCCTTTTCGGCTATAGGATTTCTATAGATACATGATATTTTGCCTATGGTAACAATAGACACATGGTATTTTACCTATGGTAACAATAGACACATCGTATTTTACATATGGTAACAATAGACACATGGTATTTTACCTATGGTATCAATAGACACGAGGTATTTTACCTATGGTAACAATAGACACATGGTATTTTACCTATGGTAACAATAGACACATAGTATTTTACCTATGGTAACAATAGACACGTGGTATTTTACCTATAGTAACAATAGACACGAGGTATTTTATTTATGGTAATAATAAACATGGTGTATTTTATTTATGGTAACAATAAAAGTGTTCCTTCAAACGTGCGGTAATTTAAAAATACGAATCCTTTCTCTGACCATGTTTTACATACCGGTATACGATGTGTGGCCACAGTAGTGCACGTGACCATACACAAAGAAAGGGCGGTTGAGATTATACTTACCAGGTGGCTCTACTTGCTCTTGGGAATAAACTAAAAAGAAGACATTAATCATGAATGAGGAATACTAACTTGAATAAGTAGTATGAATACTAACTTAATTAATGAATGAAGAGTATGAATACTAACTTAATCAATAAATGAGAATTACTATCAATAAATGGGAAATACTAACTTAATCAACGAACGAGCTTATAACAAATTGCAAACTGTTCAGATGAACACAATAAAATAGTCTTACCGGCTGCTACCACAATTGACAGTAACAGAAGCACTCCAAAGTGCGTGAAAGCATCCATTATTTTTCCCTGCCGCGAGAATACGGGAAACGGTCAGATTGCAACTAATGTGTGAAGCAAAACTCACAACTGCAGGGATGTACAACACAATCTTATTATTATTATTAATAGTAGAAGTGGTGGTGTTAGTTGTGGCAGCGGTGAGGATGGTGGTGGTAGTGGTAGTAGTGCTCGTCTAGTATTCGTAGTAGTAGTAGTAGTAGTAGTAATAGAAGTAGTAATATATTAGGAGTAGTAGCAGTAGTAGTAAAGTAGTAGTAGTGATAGTAGTAGTAGTAAGAGTAGTAGCAGGAGGAAGAGTAGCAGCAGTGGCAGTAGTAGTAGAGTAATGGTAGTGGCAGTAGTAGTAGAGTAGCAGTAGTGGCAGTAGTAGTAGAGTAGTGGTAGTAGTAGTAGAGTAGCAGTAGTGGCAGTATTAGTAGAGTAGTGGTAGTGGCAGTAGTAGTAGAGTAGCAGTAGTGGCAGTAGTAGTAGAGTAGTGGTAGTGGCAGTAGTAGTAGAGTAGCAGTAGTGGCAGTAGTAGAGTAGTGGTAGTGGCAGTAGTAGTAGAGTAGCGGTAGTGGCAGTAGTAGTAGAGTAGTGGTAGTGGCAGTAGTAGTGGAGTAGCAGTAGTAGTAGAGTGGCAGTAGTGGCAGTAGTAGTAGAGTAGTGGTAGTGGCAGTAGTAGTAGAGTAGTGGTAGTGGCAGTAGTAGAGTAGTGGTAGTGGCAGTAGTAGTAGAGTAGCAGTAGTGGCAGTATTAGTAGAGTAGTGGTAGTGGCAGTAGTAGTAGAGTAGCAGTAGTGGCAGTAGTAGTAGAGTAGTGGTAGTGGCAGTAGTAGTAGAGTAGCAGTAGTGGCAGTAGTAGAGTAGTGGTAGTGGCAGTAGTAGTAGAGTAATGGTAGTGGCAGTAGTAGAGTAGTGGTAGTGGCAGTAGTAGTAGAGTAGTAGTAGTGGCAGTATTAGTAGAGTAGTTGTAGTGGCAGTAGTAGTAGAGTAGCAGTAGTGGCAGTAGTAGAGTAGTGGTAGTGGCAGTAGTAGTAGAGTAGCGGTAGTGGCAGTAGTAGTAGAGTAGTGGTAGTGGCAGTAGTAGTGGAGTAGCAGTAGTAGTAGAGTGGCAGTAGTGGCAGTAGTAGTAGAGTAGTGGTAGTGGCAGTAGTAGTAGAGTAGTGGTAGTGGCAGTAGTAGTAGAGTAGCAGTAGTAGTAGAGTAGTGGTAGTGGCAGTAGTAGTAGAGTAGCAGTAGTGGCAGTAGTAGTAGAGTAGTGGTAATGGCAGTAGCAGTAGAGTAGCAGTAGTAGCAGTAGTAGTAGAGTAGCAGTAGTGGCAGTAGTAGTAGAGTAGTGGTAGTAGCAGTAGAGTAGCAGTAGTAGCAGTAGTAGTAGAGTAGTGGTAATGGCAGTAGCAGTAGTAGCAGTAGTAGTAGAGTAGTGGTAGTGGCAGTAGTAGTAGAGTAGCAGTAGTGGCAGTAGTAGTAGAGTAGTGGTAGTAGCAGTAGAGTAGCAGTAGTAGTAGAGTAGTGGTAATGGCAGTAGCAGTAGAGTAGCAGTAGTAGCAGTAGTAGTAGAGTAGTGGTAGTGGCAGTAGTAGTAGAGTAGCAGTAGTGGCAGTAGTAGTAGAGTAGTGGTAGTAGCAGTAGAGTAGCAGTAGTAGCAGTAGTAGTAGAGTAGTGGTAGTGGCAGTAGAGTAGCAGTCGTGGCAGTAGTAGAAGAGTAGCAGTAGTAGCAGTAGTAGTAGAGTAGCATTAGTAGTAGAGTAGCAGTCGTGGCAGAAATAGAGTAGCAGTCGTGGCAGTAGTAGTAGAGTAGCATTAGTAGTAGAGTAGCAGTCGTGGCAGAAGTAGTAGAGTAGCAGTCGTGGCAGTAGTAGTAGAGTAGCAGTAGTGGCAGTAGCAGAAGAGTAGTAGTAGAGTAGTGGTAGTGGCAGTAGTAATAGAGTAGTGGTAGTGGCAGTAGAATAGCAGTCGTGGCAGTAGTAGTAGAGTAGCAGTAGTGGCAGAAGTAGAAGAGTAGCAGTAGTAGTAGAGTAGTGGTAGTGGCAGTAGTGGCAGTAGTAATAGAGTAGCAGTAGTAGTAGAGTAGCAGTCGTGGCAGTAGTAGTAGAGTAGCAGTAGTGGCAGTAGTAGTAGAGTAGCAGTAGTAGTAGAGTAGTAGTAGTGACAGTAGTAGTAGAGTGGCAGTAGTAGTAGAGTAGCAGTAGTGGCAGTAATAGTTGTGGCAGTAGTAGTAGAGTAGCAGTAGTAGTAGAGTAGTGGCAGTAGTAGTAGAGTAGCCGTAGTCGCAGTAGTAGTAGAGTAGCAGTAAAGGCAGTAGTAGTAGAGTAGCAGTAGTGGCAGTAGTATTAGAGTAGCAGTAGTGGCAGTAGTAGTAGAGTAGCAGTAGTGGCAGTAGTAGTAGAGTAGCAGTAGTGGCAGTAGTAGTAGAGTAGCAGTAGTGGCAGTAGTAGTAGAGTAGCAGTAGTGGCAGTAGTAGTACAGTAGTAGTAGAGTAGCAGTAGTGGCAGTAGTAGTAGAGTAGCAGTAGTGGCAGTAGTAGTAGAGTGGCAGTAGTAGTAGAGTAGCAGTAGTGGCAGTAGTAGTAGAGTAGCAGAAGTGGCAGTAGTAGTAGAGTAGCAATAGTGGCCGTAGTAGTAGAGTAGCAGTAGTGGCAGTAGTAGTAGAGTAGCAGTAGTGGCAGTAGTAGTAGAGTAGCAGTAGTGGCAGTAGTAGTAGAGTAGAAGTAGTGGCAGTAGTAGTAGAGTAGCAGTCGTGGTAGTAGTAGTAGAGTAGCAGTCGTGGCAGTAGTAGTAGAGTAGCAGTCGTGGCAGTAGTAGTAGAGTAGCAGTAGTGGCAGTAGTAGTAGAGTAGCAGTAATAGTAGAGTAGTGGTAAAGGCAGTAGTGGCAGTAGTAGTAAAGTAGCCGTAGTGGCAATAGTAGTAGAGTAGCAGTAGTGGCAGTAGTAGTAGAGTAGCAGAAGTGGCAGTAGTAGTAGAGTATCAATAGTGGCAGTAGTAGTAGAGTAGTAGTAGTGGTAGTAGTGGCAGTAGTAGTAGAGTAGCAGTAGTGGCAGTAGTAGTAGAGTGGCAGTAGTAGTAGAGTAGCAGTAGTAGTAGAGTAGCATTAGTAGTAGAGTAGCAGTCGTGGCAGTAGTAGTAGAGTAGCAGTCGTTGCAGAAGTAGTAGAGTAGCAGTCGTGGCAGTAGTAGTAGAGTAGCAGTAGTGGCAGTAGTAGTAGAGTAGCAGTAGTAGTAGAGTAGTGGTAGTGGCAGTAGTAATAGAGTAGCAGTAGTAGTAGAGTAGCAGTCGTGGCAGTAGTAGTAGAGTAGCAGTAGCGGCAGTAGTAGTAGAGTAGCAGTAGTAGTAGAGTAGTAGTAGTGGCAGTAGTAATAGAGTAGCAGTAGTAGTAGAGTAGCAGTCGTAGCAGTAGTAGTAGAGTGGCAGTAGTAGTAGAGTAGCAGTAGTGGCAGTAATAGTAGTGGCAGTAGTAGTAGAGTAGCAGTAGTAGTAGAGTAGCAGTAGTGGCAGTAGTAGTAGAGTAGCCGTAGTCGCAGTAGTAGTAGAGTAGCAGTAGTGGCAGTAGTAGTAGAGTAGCAGTAGTGGCAGTAGTATTAGAGTAGCAATAGTGGCAGTAGTAGTAGAGTAGCAGTAGTGGCAGTAGTAGTAGAGTAGCAGTAGTGGCAGTAGTAGTAGAGTAGCAGAAGTGGCAGTAGTAGTAGAGTAGCAATAGTGGCAGTAGTAGTAGAGTAGCAGTAGTGGCAGTAGTAGTAGAGTAGCAGTAGTGGCAGTAGTAGTAGAGTAGCAGAAGTGGCAGTAGTAGTAGAGTAGCAATAGTGGCAGTAGTAGTAGAGTAGCAGTAGTGGCAGTAGTAGTAGAGTAGCAGTAGTGGCAGTTGAAGTAGAGTAGCAATAGTGGCAGTAGTAGTAGAGTAGCAGTAGTGGCAGTAGTAGTAGAGTAGCAGTAGTGGCAGTAGTAGTAGAGTAGCAGTAGTGGCAGTAGTAGTAGAGTAGCAGTAGTGGCAGTTGAAGTAGAGTAGCAATAGTGGCAGTAGTAGTAGAGTAGCAGTAGTGGCCGTAGTAGTAGAGTAGCAGTAGTGGCAGTTGAAGTAGAGTAGCAATAGTGGCAGTAGTAGTAGAGTAGCAGTAGTGGCAGTAGTAGTAGAGTAGCAATAGTGGCAGTAGTAGTAGAGTAGCAGTAGTGGCAGTAGTAGTAGAGTAGCAGTAGTGGCAGTAGTAGTAGAGTAGCAGTAGTGGCAGTAGTAGTAGAGTAGCAGAAGTGGCAGTAGTAGTAGAGTAGCAATAGTGGCAGTAGTAGTAGAGTAGTAGTAGTAGTGGCAGTAGTAGTAGAGTAGCAGTAGTGGCAGTAGTAGTAGAGTAGCAGTAGTAGCAGTAGTAGTAGAGTAGCAATAGTGGCAGTAGTAGTAGAGTAGCAGTAGTGGCAATAGTAGTAGAGTAGCAGAAGTGGCAGTAGTAGTAGAGTAGCAATAGTGGCAGTAGTAGTAGAGTAGCAGTAGTGGCAGTAGTAGTAGAGTAGCAGTAGTGGCAGTAGTAGTAGAGTAGCAGTAGTGGCAGTAGTAGTAGAGTAGCAGTAGTGGCAGTAGTAGTAGAGTAGCAGTAGTGGCAGTAGTAGTAGAGTAGCAGTAGTGGCAGTAGTAGTAGAGTAGCAGAAGTGGCAGTAGTAGTAGAGTAGCAATAGTGGCAGTAGTAGTAGAGTAGCAGTAGTGGCAGTAGTAGTAGAGTAGCAGTAGTGGCAGTAGTAGTAGAGTAGCAGTAGTGGCAGTAGTAGTAGAGTAGCAGTAGTGGCAGTAGTAGTAGAGTAGCAGAAGTGGCAGTAGTAGTAGAGTAGCAATAGTGGCAGTAGTAGTAGAGTAGCAGTAGTGGCAGTAGTAGTAGTAGTAGAGTAGCAGTAGTGGCAGTAGTAGTAGAGTAGCAGTAGTGGCAGTAGTAGTAGAGTAGCAGAAGTGGCAGTAGTAGTAGAGTAGCAGAAGTGGCAGTAGTAGTAGAGTAGCAGTAGTGGCAGTAGTAGTAGAGTAGCAGTAGTGGCAGTAGTAGTAGAGTAGCAGTAGTGGCAGTAGTAGTAGAGTAGCAGAAGTGGCAGTAGTAGTAGAGTAGCAGTAGTGGCAGTAGTAGTAGAGTAGCAGTAGTGGCAGTTGAAGTAGAGTAGCAATAGTGGCAGTAGTAGTAGAGTAGTAGTAGTGGCAGTAGTAGTAGAGTAGCAGTAGTGGCAGTAGTAGTAGAGTAGCAGTAGTGGCAATAGTAGTAGAGTAGCAGAAGTGGCAGTAGTAGTAGAGTAGCAATAGTGGCAGTAGTAGTAGAGTAGCAGTAGTGGCAGTAGTAGTAGAGTAGCAGTAGTGGCAATAGTAGTAGAGTAGCAGTAGTGGCAGTAGTAGTAGAGTAGCAGTAGTGGCAATAGTAGTAGAGTAGCAGTAGTGGCAATAGTAGTAGAGTAGCAGAAGTGGCAGTAGTAGTAGAGTAGCAATAGTGGCAGTAGTAGTAGAGTAGCAGTAGTGGCAGTAGTAGTAGAGTAGCAGTAGTGGCAATAGTAGTAGAGTAGCAGTAGTGGCAGTAGTAGTAGAGTAGCAGTAGTGGCAGTAGTAGTAGAGTAGCAGAAGTGGCAGTAGTAGTAGAGTAGCAATAGTGGCAGTAGTAGTAGAGTAGCAGTAGTGGCAGTAGTAGTAGAGTAGCAGTAGTGGCAATAGTAGTAGAGTAGCAGTAGTGGCAGTAGTAGTAGAGTATCAATAGTGGCAGTAGTAGTAGAGTAGCAGTAGTGGCAGTAGTAGTAGAGTAGCAGTAGTGGCAGTTGAAGTAGAGTGGCAGTAGTAGTAGAGTAACAGTCGTGGCAGTAGTAGTAGAGTAGCAGTCGTGGCAGTAGTAGTAGAGTAGCAGTAGTAGCAGTTGAAGTAGAGTGGCAGTAGTAGTAGAGTAGCAGTAGTGGCAGTAGTAGTAGAGTAGCAGTAGTGGCAGTAGTAGTAGAGTAGCAGAAGTGGCAGTAGTAATAGATTAGCAATAGTGGCAGTTGTAGTAGAGTAGCAGTAGCGGCAGTAATGGCAGTAGTAGTAGAGTAGCAGTAGTGGCAGTAGTAGTAGAGTAGCAGTAGATACAGTAGTAGTAGAGTAGCAGTAATGGCAGTAGTAGTAGAGTAGCAGTAGTGGCAGTAGTAATACAGTGGCAGTAGTGGCAGTAGTAGTAGAGTAGCAGTAGTAGTAGAGTAGCAGTAGTGACAGTAGTAGTAGAGTAGCAGTAGTGGCAGTAGTAGTAGAGTAGCAGTAGTGGCAGTAGTAGTAGAGTAGCCGTAGTAGTAGAGTAGCAGTAGTGGCAGTAGTAGTAGAGTAGCAGTAGTGGCAGTAGTAGTAGAGTAGTAGCAGTGGCAGTAGTAGTAGAGTAGCAGTAGTGGCAGTAGTAGTAGAGTAGCAGTAGTAGTAGAGTATCAGTAGTGGCAGTAGTAGTAGAGTAGCAGTAGTAGTAGTATTAGAGTAGCCGTAGTAGTAGAGTATCAGTAGTGGCAGTAGTAGTAGAGTAGCAGTAGTGGCAGTAGTAGAAGTTGTAGTAGAATATCAGTAGTGGCAGTAGTAGTAGAGTAGCAGTAGTGGCAGTAGTAGTAGAGTAGCAGTATTAGTAGAGTGGCAGTAGTAGTAGAGTAGCAGTAGTAGTAGAGTAGCAGTAGTGGCAGTAGTAGTAGAGTAGCCGTAGTAGTAGAGTATCAGTAGTGGCAGTAGTAGTAGAGTAGCAGTACTGGCAGTAGTAGTAGAGTATCAGTAGTGGCAGTAGTAGTAGAGTAGCAGTAGTGGCAGTAGTAGTAGAGTAGCAGTAGTAGTAGAGTAGTAGTAGTAGTAGTAGAGTAGCAGTAGTAGTAGAGTAGCAGTAGTGGCAGTAGTAGTAGAGTAGCAGTAGTGCCAGTTGTAGTAGAGTAGCATTAGTAGCAGTCGTAGTAGAGTAGCAGTAGTGGCAGTTGTAGTAGAGTAGCAATAGTGGCAGTTGCAGTAGTGGCAGTAGTAGTAGAGTAGCCGTAGTGGCAGTAGTAGTAGAGTAGTAGTAGAGTAGTTGTAGTGGCATAGTAGTAGAGTAGCAGTAGTGGCAGTAGTAGTAGAGTGGCAGTAGTAGTAGAGTAGCAGTAGCAGTAGCGTAGTAGTAGTAGTAGAGTAGCAGTAGTGGCAGTAGTAGTAGAGTAGCAGTAGTGGCAGTAGTAGTAGAGTAGCAATAGTGGCAGTAGTAGTAGAGTAGCAGTAGTAGCAGTCGTAGTAGAGTAGCAGTAGTGGCAGTAGTAGTAGAGTAGCAATAGTGGCAGTTGCAGTAGTGGCAGTAGTAGTAGAGTAGCCGTAGTGGCAGTAGTAGTAGAGTAGTAGTAGAGTAGTTGTAGTGGCAGTAGTAGTAGAGTAGCAGTAGTGGCATAGTAGTAGAGTAGCAGTAGTGGCAGTAGTAGTAGAGTAGCAGTAGTGGCAGTAGTAGTAGAGTAGCAGTAGTGGCAGTAGCAGTAAAGTAGCAGAAGTGGCAGTAGTAGTAGAGTAGCAGTAGTGGCAGTAGTAGTAGAGTAGCAGTAGTGGCAGTAGTAGTAGAGTAGCAGTAGTGGCAGTAGTAGTAGAGTAGCAGTAGTAGTAGAGTAGCAGTCGTGGCAGTAGTAGTAGAGTAGCAGTAGTGGCAGTAGTAGTAGGGTAGCGGTAGTGGCAGTAGTAGTAGAGTAGCAGTAGTGGCAGTAGTAGTAGAGTAGCAGTAGTGGCAGTAGTAGTAGAGTAGCAGTAGTGGCAGTAGTAGTAGAGTAGCAGTAGTGGCAGTAGTAGTAGAGTAGCAGTAGTAGCAGTAGTAGTAGAGTAGCAGTAGTGGCAGTAGTAGTAGAGTAGCAGTAGTAGTAGAGTAGCAGTAGTGGCAGTAGTGGCAGTAGTAGTAGAGTAGCAGTAATAGGAGAGTAGCGGTAGTGGCAGTAGTAGTAGAGTAGCAGTAGTAGTAGAGTAGCAGTAATAGGAGAGTAGCAGTAGTGGCAGTAGTAGTAGAGTAGCAGTAGTGGCAGTAGTAGTAGAGTAGCAGTAGTGGCAGTAGTAGTAGAGTAGCAGTAATAGGAGAGTAGCGGTAGTGGCAGTAGTAGTAGAGTAGCAGTAGTAGTAGAGTAGCAGTAATAGGAGAGTAGCGGTAGTGGCAGTAGTAGTAGAGTAGCAGTAGTGGCAGTAGTAGTAGAGTGGCAGTAGTAGTAGAGTAGCAGTAGTAGTAGAGTAGCAGTTGTGGCAGTAGTAGTAGAGTAGCAGTAGTGGCAGTAGTAGTAGAGTAGCAGTAGTGGCAGTAGTAGTAGAGTGGCAGTAGTAGTAGAGTAGCAGTAGTAGTAGAGTAGCAGTCGTGACAGTAGTAGTAGAGTAGCAGTAGTAGCAGTAGTACTAGAGTGGCAGTAGTGGCAGTAGTAGTATAGTAGCAGTAGTGGCAGTAGTAGTAGAGTAGCAGTAATAGGAGAGTAGCGGTAGTGGCAGAAGTAGTAGAGTAGCAGTAGTAGCAGTAGTAGTAGAGTAGCAGTAATAGGAGGGTAGTGGCAGTAGTAGTAGAGTAGTAGTAGTAGTAGAGTAGCAGTAATAAGAGAGTAGCAGTAGTGGCAGTAGTAGTAGAGTAGCAGTAGTGGCAGTAGTAGTAGAGTAGCAGTAGTAGTAGAGTAGCAGTAGTGGCAGTAGTAGTAGAGTAGCAGTAGTGGCAGTAGTAGTAGAGTAGCAGTAGTGGTAGTAGTAGCAGTAGTGGCAGTAGTAGTAGAGTAGCAGTAGTGGCAGTAGTAGTAGAGTAGCAGTAGTAGTAGAGTAGCAGTAGTGGCTGTAGTAGTAGAGTAGCAGTAGTAGCAGTAGTCGTAGAGTAGCAGTAGTGGCAGTAGTAGTAGAGTAGCAGTAGTGGCAGTAGTAGTAGAGTAGCAGTAGTGGCAGTAGTAGTAGAGTAGCAGTAGTAGCAGTAGTAGTAGAGTAGCAGTAGTGGCAGTAGTAGTAGAGTAGCAGTAGTGGCAGTAGTAGTAGAGTAGCAGTAGTGGCAGTAGTAGTAGAGTAGCAGTAGTAGTAGAGTAGCAGTAGTAGCAGTAGTAGTAGAGTAGCAATAGGGGCAGTAGTAGTAGAGTAGCAGTAGTAGTAGAGTAGCAGTAGTGGTAGTAGTAGTAGAGTGGCAGTAGTAGTAGAGTAGCAGTAGTAGTAGAGTAGCAGTAGTGGCAGTAGTAATAGAGTTCCAGTAGTGGCAGTAGTAATATAGTAGCAGTAGTGGCAGTAGTAGTAGAGTAGCAGTAGTGGCAGTAGTAGTACAGTAGCAGTAGTGGCAGTAGTAGTAGAGTAGCAGTAGTGGCAGTAGTAGTACAGTAGCAGTAGTGGCAGTAGTAGTAGAGTAGCAGTAGTGGCAGTAGTAGTAGAGTAGCAGTAGTGGCAGTAGTAGTAGAGTAGCAGTAGTGGCAGTAGTAGTAGAGTAGCAGTAGTGGCAGTAGTAGTAGAGTAGCAGTAGTAGCAGTAGTAGTAGAGTGGCAGTAGTAGTAGAGTAGCAGTAGTGGCAGTAGTAGTAGAGTAGCAGTAGTGGCAGTAGTAGTAGAGTAGCAGTAGTGGCAGTAGTAGTAGAGTAGCAGTAGTAGCAGTAGTAGTAGAGTAGCAGTAGTGGCAGTAGTAGTAGAGTAGCAGTAGTAGTAGAGTAGCAGTAGTGGCAGTAGTAGTAGAGTGGCAGTAGTAGTAGAGTAGCAGTAGTGGCAGTAGTAGTAGAGTAGCAGTAGTGGCAGTAGTAATAGAGTAGCAGTAGTGGCAGTAGTAGTAGAGTAGCAGTAGTGGCAGTAGTAGTAGAGTAGCAGTAGTGGCAGTAGTACTAGAGTAACAGTAGTGGCAGTAGTAGTAGAGTAGCAGTAGTGGCAGTAGTAGTACAGTAGCAGTAGTGGCAGTAGTAGTAGAGTAGCAGTAGTGGCAGTAGTAGTACAGTAGCAGTAGTGGCAGTAGTAGTAGAGTAGCAGTAGTGGCAGTAGTAGTAGAGTAGCAGTAGTGGCAGTAGTAGTACAGTAGCAGTAGTGGCAGTAGTAGTAGAGTAGCAGTAGTGGTAGTAGTAGTACAGTAGCAGTAGTGGCAGTAGTAGTAGAGTAGCAGTAGTGGCAGTAGTAATAGAGTAGCAGTAGTGGCAGTAGTAGTAGAGTAGCTGTAGTGGCAGTTGTAGTAGAGTAGCAGTAGTGGCAGTAGTAATAGAGTAGCAGTAGTGGCAGTTGTAGTAGAGTAGCAGTAGTGGCAGTTGTAGTAGAGTAGCAGTAGTGGCAGCAGTAGTAGAGTGGTTTGGATAGCGATGATATTAAGAAGATTAGCCTATAGTTACCAAGGTTATTATTGTCGGAAGAGCCAGGTTTTAAAAGAGGATATACCTTAGCGACTTTAAAGTGTCACGGAAAGTAACTCCGTGCGATACATTGATTGTATATGTATGTAAGCGAATCACTAATACCTGGAGCCGCATAACGCAGTATTCGATTACTGACTCCGTCACGTTCTGATGAGTTATTATCTTTAAGTCCTAGAAGATATTTATACACTTCATTAACTGCCATAAACGGAATGTTTGATGGGATTGTGTTGGTGCATTTGTTCTCACAAAATACTGACAGCCTGCCTAAGTCACAAGGTGAATTTGGTATTGTAGATTTAAGACTGTTTATTTCTGCCTGAAGGTACATGCTGAAGTCTGTGCAAGTAAATGAAGTATTAGGGGTTGACGAGACTGACAGATTTCGCTTGTTCGCTAAGGTGTTGATTGCTTTCCATATATTTTACTGTTTGTTTTGTTCTGAACCAAATTTTTAAAGTAATTTTTTTTTCTCTACGAATTAAATATTGCACTTTGTTCCTCTGTGCTCTGTATATGTTAAAGTCCTTGTTTTTGTGAGCTTGATCTCTCTGCCTCATGGCGTCTAGCACTGCTTGTGTGATCCAAGGAGATTTGACATGTCGTTTCACACGAACTTCTTTAGTAGGTGCGTGGTTATCAAACACACAAAGAAAGATACGTGTCCAATGGGCAATGGCGTCATCGGGATCAGAAAGCTGGTAAACACTAGCAAGAGGTGCAGTTCGCAAATCATGTAAAAATAGTTTACGGTTGAAATTTTTAAAACTTCTAAATTTTAATACTGATATGTTTATTTCTTGGAGCTTTATATTTATTCTTTGACCACGTGCAACATATAGTATAGTGGTCACTCATCGCGACAGTAGGAACAGAGCATTCTATAATGTTTTCTGCACAGGTGACGTAGATGTGGTCAATTGTGGATGATGCATTTGTTACCCTGGTAGGCTGGTTGACTATTTGTTTTAGGTTGTAAGATAGTATGATGTTTTCCAACGTTTGGTTTATGTTGTGCATGTCGATGTTGAAATCGCCTAGAAGAATAATTTCTTTGGCAGTGGTAAATACTTTATCCATCATAGTGGTGAAATCTTCATACCAGATGACTCCTGCACTGGGATTTTGTCGTGGTTGATTTCGAGTGTAGAGTATTTGTCGAGTTGGACAACTGTAGTGAAATCGACAAGGGATAGTGGACTGACAGAGTTATAGATTACACTTTAGATAAGGTGTAAATAGGAGATGGACTTGAGACAACCTGGAAGAAGATTTATTCAAATGATCTCTCTCTCCAGGCCTCAACTCACTTTTACTGTCTAAGCATCTCCTGCTCTCACTCTTTTCTCTTATCATACATAGAGATTCTAGTAAAGAGCTAAAAATACAAATATGGATGGAAAGGTCGTGAACAGCGCATTAATAAATGTGTAAAATTTATTAAAGAAGAAAAGCATGAAAATAATGCATATCATCACAACAACATAAAATTACATCAAAAATCATCAATAACCAAAATATGCAAAATACACCAACAACCACACACACAGATCACCATTCATAAAACCTGTAGAACACAGAGAGATGAAATAACTGAGTGTCAGCCCGTCCGTTTTCGGGACCATATGAAATAGCTCCAGTAAGTGGTTTTTTCGTATATATCCTCCATCGGTGATGGAATTAACCTGAATAAAATCACTGTATAGGCGCTATCATTGGTGATTCCTCCCTACTGGCGCGAGGTGAGCTGGAAGACTCTATTTACCTTCTGTTTACCAAAATGAATAAACTGCGTGGCAGTCCGTCCGTTTTCGGGGACCAGATGAAATAGTCCGGACAGTGTGTTACTTGTAGATCCTTCGTGAGGGACTATGCCTACAAAACTGTCCTTGTTGGTACTATCATTGGTGACTCCCCCCTACTGGCGCGAGGTGGGCTGGGGGACGCTGTTCATAGATGGCTGCTCATACGTGCGAGGTTTTAAGTATCCAGAAAATACACCAGAAGAAGTCACTTGAGGACAAAGAGACCCAGGCGCGCTTATCCGGCGCAAGGCTCCGCTTGGCTGTAACTCCTGTTTAAACTGGTTTGGCTGTGGTTTGCTGAGTGCCCCGTTTAGGCACAAAAAAGGCGGGTGATATGGAATTCTGCTATAGGCATGCTGGGCGGGTTTGATATTCTGGAAGCCGCGATGCTCTGTCTGGTAATCCAATAGGCGAGTAGAGAGCTACTACTGCATTTGGCGATTCCAGATTTTGCGTTGGCTCCGTTGCACTGCGTGAGCTTAACTTGGCGTTGACAAAAAGGGGTTTTGATTCAGGAACGGGGTTGACGATTCGTTGGGCTAGATATCCTCAGAATCCCTCTAGACGAAGAGACGGTGACATTCTTCGTCTGACTGGAAACTAGACTAGCAATTCGGTATCCCCTGAAACTGAGACCGAAAAGAGACACCCTTTTACATCAAGCAAATAATAAATCACACTAACTTTATACAGAAAGTTTCGCTCCACTATGGGATTAAATTTATTGTAGTTATTGCTATGATAGTTTAGGGCTGTCTTTAACCATGTCTCCTGTTCCTTAAAAATATCAATTATCAACACGCGCCTGCATAGGCTTAATATCTTTTGCACACCCAGGTACCTGTCAGTAACTGTTTTGACAGCCACAATCTACTCCTCTTCTCCCAATCTCAACATACAGGAAACCTAACCTGTAGTTACAGTTAAATGAATATGCTTATTCATCTTACAACATTAAATGAATTTACATAAACCGATTACAGCATTTGACATTACAAAAATAAATCGTATGTCCCCTTGGGGAAATATATTAGCATTCCACAAAATGAGTTACATAGAAAATGCAATGTTCTTGCTATAATAATACAGTTGTGGCTGAATCATAAGATATAATTATATCTATGCCTGGTGACTGCTTTCAGTGAAAGTTATAGACTAGTGCCTAGCCACACAAGTAAGCATAAAATGATCCTCCCTTGCCACTAGAAATATCTATCAAAAAGGAATAAGTGACTATCTCCTATAATCCAGAGTTATTACCTGCATCTCACTATTCAGTTTTAAAGTGAACAATCCACACCTGACATTATCTTACAGAAATGACAGTTAATTTAGCCTATTATCTGTTCTTGTAAGTTTAACATTTAACCCATGATAAACCGTAACAGTTTAAGCACCACTTAATAGGCCGTAGACAGCGCTACCTTATCACTGAATAAATTACTAGGAGAAGTCCTCAGAAATAAATTCACTTTCCTAACAGATATATAAAAACTAACATGAATATGTCATATTATAATTATAAATATGTCAACTCACCCCGAAAAATGACTAGAACATAGGCAAACACATTCTAGTACTGTGTTAAAGTTTGCCTTATCTCATGATGGTCATCTACGGGCCAGGATTATTTACGAATGTCTTTGTCTATTAAAACCAGTCTACTCTTATAGATCACAAGGGACGCTCCCCCCGGACCTGGCCTGCATATTTCTACAGAAGTTCGGCGAAAGACGTAATCTAGAGTAAGACAAAAGAAATCGTGCGAAAGTTCCCCAGGTAGAGAAATGCATAACATTATGCTCTATCTTGTCTAAGGGCAAAAACTCAAAGACTGACCTCGGGTTTGTCTCCCCCTGTTTCCAGGATGCATAATATTATGATCCGAAGCAGCGTTCTGGAAGCCAAACACAGGGACCCTTTCACTCGTGATCAAAGGCTTTAAACGTAAGAGATATTCCTTTGGTCAGACCAGGTGCGGCTAGATAACATTACGTTACCTCTACGCTGGCCGTTGAGGAATTTAGTACTAAGGCCAAACGTAAACAAAACCTCGGGGAGGGTTTGAGAAGGTGAAAAATGAAGGTAGAATATGAAAGAAACGAAAATACAAAATGTCTCGGAAAACAGAACATTTAAAGGAGTAATCAAATTATGGACAAGATGGTAAAATAAATTATCTTTCACGTGACAAGTTTCTATAAAGATATCTGTAGCGGTGATTTTTCTACTGGCTACTATATATGTTGCAGTATAGGTCTGATGTTGTTGCTAAGATGTAGCCAAGTAATGTACCACTACTATAGACACCAGGGATGACGAAGGCTGTGAAGTAAGGTGTCTTGTCTGGTCTGTTGCTTGCTGTGAGTGTAGATGAGATGAAGTTCCACAGATCTACAATACATGGGTCATGAGGACATTACATTCACTCACGACGTGGAAGTCATAGAAGTATGAACTGCTGGTGACGTTTCCATCATTTATTTATGACGCCACAATGACAAGTACGTTAACATCCATATACATAAGTCACAGACACTGTAGGACATAGTAATCAGCATAAACAAAGTTCCTCAGTAAATCATGCATATATCATGTAAGCTGGTCCCATATAATTCCAGCTTACAACAGCCTCAGCTCCATATCGTCACTCTATGAGTGTAACAAACTCCACTCTGATACTAGTAGATCAGAGGTGTAAATAAGTCTATCGTAGGCCGCACGGGAATGGCGGACTTATGTGTATAGTTCAAGTTGACCTTTGTAGGCATTTCTAAGTCTAACCTTGATGAGGGTATAATCGCTGGCATAGCGAAGTTCAAAGGAGCATAATAACTGTTCTCTGGGCCTAGAGTGACCCGTATACATATAAATCTAAGGTATGAGGATACCTGGGTGTATTTCCTAGTAGAAGAGCCTCTCCTGCCTGTAGATAGTGAGCGAGCATACAACGACAATGTCAAAAAATCTAAGTTGACTATAGATTTCAATATTAGGAGAGCATTTACCTTGCTTCAGAAATAACACCACGACACACACGCCTCCAGGCGTTTAGAAACATATAGGGAAAATCCTCATTAGATAAACTAATGCACAAGAGGACTTCCATTTCCTCATCAAAAGATCACAGACGCTGAAAAGCGTCTTGCTCTGCTCATAACAATTCTTAGACTCCCGAACGGAAGCTTTTTCAAACCGCCCTAGATTCTGGACATGCGCAGAAGCGCTCGACCCCTGAGTTCAACTCAAACCGGGCCGATGTTAGACACATACCAAGAAAGATGCTGACCAAATCGCGCCTTATATGGACAGGAATAAACATCAACTAAGGTTGCAAACATTCCAAGAAAAGTTAGACCTATTCTGACCATATAAGGAGAACCACAGACATCGATCTAAAAAATAGACCGCTAGTTTAAGACACAAGAGGAGGTAACAACCATAGTCAAAATGTAACCACAGTTTACCAAGAGTTATAAACCTTTGATCACAAAAAATTTAAAGTGATCAAATAAGACGGGAAAATTTATATTGACTCTGAAAAAATCTGTGCGTAACAGACTAGAAATTGTCCCTGAGTCGGTAGTTTTATTTCTAACCATATGCACTCGGTCTCTGCTGTCTCTAAATCGCTTCTGCGGCGATATTTAATAGAAGTGGAAATATATACTACTATATCTGTTTCTAGCTTTCTACTTGAGTCTCGCCGAACTGTTTTAAAGCCATTTAGAGCAATTTCATCATCTGATATTCTGTCGTTTAAACGACTTTCGGAAAGTCCAAAAACATGAAAATTTTTATTCAGAATTTGTGTAAGCTCAGGAAGTTTGCTTAATAAATGGTAAATGTGCAGGTGGCCCAGCCGTAGACCATCCTTAATTAGCCATTGTGTCTGATAGGTATGCATTTTATTTTGGCGAGTGGTTTAAAAAGGAAAGTAACAAAAGCAATTTTAAATACGAAACTCACGAAAATTTAAACCAATTAACGTCACCAAGTAAGTGAAAGTACTATTGTTAGTACTTAACGTACGAACACTTGGTACAAGTATTGCTAAAAAATTACAATTAACTGAAATTGTCAGTAGTATATTAAAATAGTCATACAACAGTATGCACGCACGTGTTCACACCACAACACTAAAATTCTAACAAAGTAATGAAGCAACACTGAGAGAATACGAATTTAAAAAGTAAATAAAATAAAATAAAATCTTGCAAATTATGAAAAAAAAACTGTCGAAGGCCTGTAGCCAATGAAATTAGAGTGTTTTGAGAAAGTAACAAAGTACTTATTACTTTATGCGTCACAGTAATCAACTAATTTTTCAGGGGAGAGACGGCTTTGGTCGCAGGGATAAAGTCAATAAAAATAAATTAATAAATTTAAAAAAAAAAAAGGGGGTGGATTCATCATCGATAATGGATGTCTCTGTCCGGTAAATAGTAGGGCCAGCGTTGCACAGACATCATTAGTGCTTGGCTGAGTGACGCAGGACTGAATTGCATCAGGTAGCCAAGTTCTGGGTTCCACTGAGCACGGCCAGGAAGGCTACGGGAGGAAGCAGGACGACTGTAGATTTCGTCTGCAGTGGTTCCAACACTTGTAGGAGATTTTTTGGGTCTGGGACATTGTGGCACTGGTTGTTGAAATGTCATACAATGTGTTTGTGAGGGGCTGTCTCATAGGTAGTTGAGGAAACATAACAACGTTCGGTTTCCTGGCCGTAGGTGGCGTTCTGTTTGCTGTTAGGTAATTTGTTGGTTACGGGAGCGCTTCTTTGAGGGGCGGGTAAGGTGTGTTGTGCATTTTCATGAAGGGCTGATCTCATGGTAGATCGGTTTGTGTTCTGTGTGTCTGGTTGGTTGTCGTGTTGCGTTCGGTGTGGGTACTTGATGTTTTTTCTAGGATGCTGCTACCTAGTTTTGATGTATGTATTTGATCTATGTAAAGGCGTTTCTTTGGTGCTCCAGAGTTGCTTGTGAAGAAAGGAGTGTTGTTGATATAGCCAATGTTGTTGTGTTCATAATAGCTCTGGAGTGTCTTGTTGTTGGTGTCGGCTACGTGACGTTGGAAGCCAAAGCAAGGTGGAATAATGGATGACAGAAAAATTGAGAATTTTTTTTTTATTGTAGTGGTCAGTTTGGAAATCGCCGAAGGGCTAATGCTGTGTCCATTCATTATGTCGTTGATCCCTACATGTACTGTTGTTCTTGTAATGTTATGATGTATGTCGAACCTATTAATTCTATAAATTAATCGTTCAGTTCCAGCTCCAGGTATCGCTAAAACTGAGACAGTTTCCTCTTTAGTAGTAGACATCCGATCATTGTATATGCCTTTTAGGAGAGAGTCGCCAATTATAACATGTGTTGCTTTACTACATGGTTGTAGACTCGGCTTTCGTTTAGATTTTTGCTGCCGCCATTGATTTTTCTGGTGTGAAGCGTCCTGAATAGTCTGGGTGTTTTCATCGGGTGGTTGTGGTGTCAGTATCTGATCTGGTAGCGACGTTAATGTCTGTTCATTTTGTACTGAACTCTGGTTAAGGGCGGTAAACCTGTTGCTTACTTTTACACTAATAGGGTAAGCTTCGCGCGCACGTGTATCCTCGACTATTTTGGTGTTACATTGGCGCTGCTTGCGGCGTTCGTTTGATATATGTTCTTTGGATGGATCTCCAGAAGCTTCAGGTACTATAAGAGGATGTTCCGAGTGCTTTGTTTTATAAATAGAAAAATCGCTTCGTAGTTGCTCAACGACGTGTTTCATATTGGAATTATCTTCTCTCAGATGCAGTATTTCCTATTTGAGTAGTTCGTTTTCTGCGCTGATCGATTTATAGACATTAGTCGTCAGATCGGCAATTAGTGTTCGAAGTGTGTCCTCCATTTTGAGCATCAGCTCCTGGCAGCACTGCACATTTATCATGTGAGTGACTTCTGGGTGATTTTCACGTGATAATGTTTCATCTGTTTGTGTGCTAGTTTCTTTAGGGCCCATTGGATATTCTATGGCCAGCATAGGTTCAGAAAATGGAGTATTTGCTGCTGTGTCGCTCACTGGAAAGTCGCGTGCTGCGGGAGGCAAAGTGGATGTATTTGTAGGAGAGTGTATGCTAGAGTTAATGTTGATGATTTCGCTGTCAGCAGATGAGACGCCGGCAGCTGATGATGTGATGTCTATTGCGAGCTGGGGTAAACATATTGTCGAGTCCAATTTTGTGGTACAAATTATGTTTTGTGCAGACTCATTTAAACTGACAAAGTCCGTTTCCAGCCATGACTCAATAACAGTGGCAGTTCCTTGAACCATTATCTTGTTTTTTGTATGATAAAGGTGCACAGATAGTAGTGGTGTTGTGAAGAAATCTTCTACAAAGGCACCTTGTTTATCTACTCTCGTCTCGACATGGTCATTCTGGTAGTATTTGGTACACGTTGTGCGAAATGCCTCATAATGATATGTATTGTGGAAGAGTACAGTAGCACATTTACCGTCATTTCCTATTTTAAAGGTTAAATCCGACTCTTTGTTAAATCCCTGAAGTTTAACGCGAAGAGCTCTGTTTTTGTCTAAGGAGTAATTTTTTATAGTGGTCGGGTGTAATCTACAGTCCCTAGCAGCTTTCGTTACCTGCGAGCCATGGCCGATCTCTAAGTGTGACATGTTTACATTCCCGCTTGGATTAATTGCCAGGGAAATACATCGATCCGCTGGAAACCTTATCTGTTTAAGAGGGGCAAGTAGCCAAGAAAATACACCGTCTCTTCTTTACGGCGGTCAGAGACGAGTCACGTGATCATTGTTAAAAGCATGGTTGAAGGCATTTGCAGTCCAAAAATGAATACACCGATATAAAAATTTCTGATAACGACAACACTGTTGTCCCGCTCGCCGTGATCACATTAAATGCTTGAGGGAGGACAAGCCCTGTGATTTAGCGTTGTCCATTGTCCCCTAGCCAGAAGGTCACCGTAAGAGCCTGGAATGTGTTACAGTAGTTTTCCATATATCGACAAATGGTGGATGAACGCTTCTACCGTCATTCCATACAGAAAAAACACAATATTTATACGTGAATTTAACACAATTACAAAATAAACTATTTCATTGTATGTCAAACAAAACCGCCAACACATGGATGTATAAACCATCCATATTAAATGAAAACAACTTCAATAAAATATCCAAAATGTAGAGCCGAATAAAAACACGTCCGCACAGTAGGAGAGAGCAGATAGATAGATCAAAGAATAGTAACACTGCACCCTACCAGGCATGTCGTAAAAAGCGACTAGGGAGGGTTAGGCATGGGGCTGGTTACCCCATCCCGTAAAAAAAACTTTTTACTACAAAAACTTCAACAAACATGGACAAGTCCAATAAAGAATATAAATCAACTCAGCCGCCCAAGACAGAAGAAGGTCCTCTGGAAAGAAGGCGCATGAAGCAACCTAGAGAAAGCCGAAAGGAGTCTGGGTTGCCGACTAACCTTTTTTCGTCTAGGGAAATCTCCAGGATTGGCACCTGGAATGTTCGCACTCTGTGTGAACAAGGAAAAACTGCACAGGTAGCAGTAAAAATGACAAATTACAGGATTGGACACGGTGGAAAGGCATGGAGAAGAGTAGATTGATCACAGGAGAAATGGTGTTGTCCTCAGGACGTGAGGAGGAAAGAGCCCACCACAGTGAAGTGGTGGCTCTAATGCTGTTCCAAGGAAGCACAGAAGGGACTTATAGAATGGGAAGCAATGGGGCCCCGAATTATAACAGCAAGGTTTAAATCAGCCAAAAAGAAAGCAAATATAAACATCATTCAGTGTTATGCACCAACAAACGATAAAGAAGAATCAGTGAAAGAAGACTTTTACACCAGACTACAAAGTGTCTTGGACAATAAGAAAAGAAAGGACATCACAATTTTGATGGGGGACCTAAATGCGAAAATAGCAACAGACAACACTGGCTTTGAAGAAATCATGGGAAACCATGGATTAGGTATGATGAACGAGAATGGGGAACTATTAGCAAACGTTTTGGTTAGGCAAAAAAATAAATAAATAAATAAAAGATGCAAAAATCATAAAAATCCTAGCCCTAGTTGTTACCATATCTTCTTCCTTCTTCCTCGTTCGTCCTGAAAAGGACGTTGGTTGCGTTGTGTCTGTTTACACCGGAGCTCCGATATCTGCGCCTTTCGGCCGACACATCATACTTCAGCATGGCATTTTTTGGGACCGGGTTTGCCTTCCTTTTTCGATCCCTACTCTCTCAGGCAGACTGCAGTGATGCAGCCTGTTTCCAGGACCACCACGTGGAGGTGGAGTAGGGTCTTGGTCAGCTCTGGTTCGCTGACCCTGACGCAAGCAGTCAAGCTATGGGTTACCATATGAACTAAACAGAATATATATATATATATATATATATATATATATATATATATATATATATATATATATATATATATATATATATATATATATATATATGTACAACTCACCGTCAATATTTGCGTTGCTAGTTGACGAAATTAATTTTTACGAGACTAGCCTAACACATCAATTTCTTCGCTATGTAACATTTAATATTGTAATTAATGTTTAACAAAATTTATTACTTTTGCAGTAGTTAGAACCAAACCGGCACTCACACTAAGGATACTGACCTTAACCCAGATATGACAAACAACAGTCTGTTATTGTCTGTCTTTGTGATTGTTCGCTGATATATGTATGCGTGTTCAAAAAGATGCAAAACGTAGATTATGCAGATTTGGGAAAGTATGGCAACAGGTGTGTGATGCTTTTCATTAGCATCGAGCGAGAGCTCAAAGTGTTGGCAAAAGCCAATGTTATCCTTCAGGTGTCGCAAATAAATCCGTTGTGACTGAAGTATTGTGTTGCTGGTAAACATGAAGGATCACAATAAAGCGATTAATTTGGGTCATCGCACCCCGCTTTAGTTAAAATGTAGAGATAAAGGCAGATAAGTTAATCCTTTCGGTTCCGGGCAGTTTCATTTAGGCTTCTTCCACACACTAATATGGATGCAAATTTTTTTTTCTAGGGGAAATGCTTTCAAACATGCGGTGGCCATTTATATTTATTAAGTTATGATTAAAAAAATTGCACTAAATTTGCTGAAAAAGTATTAATAACAATAAATAATTATAATAATAACCGTGTTTTGTAATTTTTACCTGCTTATTTATTGTTAATTTTTCACGATGTTTCCTGCATTATTTATTTCTTTTCATCTTTCTAAGTCGCTTATTTCATCTTTTTTTACCCATCTATTTCTCTACGCGTTTGCAGCGTCATTTGTCTTTTTGTCTGATCCTATCTAGATTTATCTTTGTCTGCTATTTGTGGATGTGGCTGACGAATGGTTAACCCCGACTTTTACCGAGTTTTTGGTATATCGTTCAATTGTAAGATTGATTCTATAGCCGACTTTTTCTTTAACTTGAAAAAGTATGTACTGTTGTAAGTCTTATCTGCAACAAATAAATGTATGTGGTGTAAAGTCGAACATTGTTGTTGTTATTGATTAAGCAGCGTTATGACAAGCGTTGCCACTCTTAGGTGGATTCACCTAGATCTAGATTTTTTGGGTCCCGTCTAGGTGTCATTTCCCTTCATTAGTTGAAGAATACAACCTAGATTTCGTTGAAAACAACCCAAAAATTGCCCAAAGTAGCCCAACAAATATTCCAATATAGCCCAAGTCGCCGATGTCTAAGTTGTTTTTCTTAAACATTTAGAGTGGTAACGCTGGTTTGAACGCTCGCCTTCGGCCCAGTGCCGTGTTAATGGTATCTGCCCGTGTTTGCAATCTGTTGTTTCGTGACATATGTTCTTAGCCTCGGACGAAGAAGCGTTCAATAACATCAACTACCCCAACAGGAGGGATCACTGCACCGATGTTTGGCTCCAAATACAACATATATTATTTAACGAGTACCGTACTTAAACCACAATACACGCCCGAGTGCAAGCTGTTTAAAGTTCCCACATTAAGAATTCTTCCCTTGACTTAACGGGCGGGCAGGCGGCCTTTGAGCGAATAATTTACAACATTGTAACGCATTATACGGATCGTGGGGTAGCAAGAGTTGATATAGCTGTATCAGTTGTTTATTTGTAGTTGTGAATTTATGAATGCTTCGAATATGTAGTGGGCTGATAAATAACATTAACTGACGTACTTTTTAAAAAAATGTGTCTATTTGTTCGTCAGCGTTAAGCACGCTGCTAGATTATTTACGGAATAATTTGTCTTCTCTTTGTTACTTTCACAATTGCCTCCACGGCTGGCGGAGTTGTGGAATTTAAAGTTGCTACCATAAGTGAAATGGGTTCATTTTCGATGCAAGACAACAGGAAGCTGAGACGCTTGGGAGTCATGACCCAAGTGGGCCCGCCCCCCTTAGAGTGTAAAGGAGTATATAGGGCCGAAACACTTGTCGGACGGGGGAACTTCTTCTGATGATCAGATTGCTTCCTGTTGTATCGCTCTGTAAAGAGTGTCCTATCATAGTTACATGGTCAAACCAGTGACAATCGGGAAAAGACCGATTGACTTCTGGAAAGACAGATGACACTGGGAAAGACTAGAAACCGGCTGACCGGGTTAGCACCGCGTAAGCTGTATTCAATTGCTATAGAACCCAAAAACGATAGATGCCCCCAGGATTCACCGAAAGGGGGGGAGAATGATGAATCCACAGGCGCCTCATTGGAATCGACCAGACCCGTTACACGGACTTCGAGCTCTGAACAACGGCTGGAGTTTCCATGTGCCTGTGGTAGGGAATTCTCTACTCAGAGAGGAATGAAAATCCACAGAACGAAAAAGGGGTGTGGGAGGTCATCAGGGGGAGATCAACAGCGCTCTGTCTCGACGGATAAGACGTTAGAAGAACGCAGCCAGGAGTCAATCCACAGTGCTGAGTACATTCAAGTTGATCTGCCTGATGATGATCTCACACACTTCTTGGACGGGAAGAGAGATGCAATCAAGTTTCCACCCGCCAGTGCAAAAGGGCTTTGGGAACAGCTGGACGAAGCCTTGGCAAAAGAGTTGGATAACAACCTGAAGCAGATAACTTTGGAGAAGAAGCTGGAAATCTTCGGCGACATAATATATCTGCACTGTCGCAAAGTGTTCGGAGTGAGGGAGGCAAGGGAAAGTAACCCACCACGAAAAAGCAGAAGACAAATTAAAATAGAAGAAATCAGAAAACAGAAGAAGCATGCCCGAAAACTGTTCAAAAACGCAGTTGCCGCAGAGAAGGAAGGGTTACGACAGGTTTGGGAGCACCTGAAAGGCCAACATAATGCCCTTTGTAGAGCAGAAAGGTTGTGCAGGAAGAAAAGGAAGACTCGAATGGATAGGGAAAGATTCTTCAGGGAGCCCTTCAAGTTTGCCAAAGAACTGTTTGAGCAGCCACGGTCGGGTACGCTAAACATCAGGAAAGAAGACCTGGAAGAACACCTTGGAATGACATATTCAGATGGTCGCAAAGATGAGCCGCTCAGCAGCATGGCAGGCCTTAAATGGCCGAGTAAGCCAGGAGCTGAATTTAACACCAAGCCCCCAACGGTGCAAGAGGTAGAAAGCATTGTCCAGAAAGCTCGATGCAAGTCAGCTCCAGGTCCTAATGGTGTTCCATATGTGGTGTATAAGAGATGCCCTGAGGTGCTCAAACGACTGCTTCGTTTACTGAAGAGTGCGTGGAAAACCCAGCTTGTAAGCAAGGAATGGAGAAAGGCGAACGGAGTCTACATCCCGAAGGAGCAAAATTCCACAGACATCAGTCAGTTCAGGCCAATCTCACTACTCAATGTGGAAGGTAAGATATTCTTCTCAGTGATGGCGAAAAGACTCACTACATACCTCCTGGCAAATGGGTACATTGACACTACCATTCAGAAAGGAGGTATCCCAGGTACACCAGGATGTCTAGAGCATGCCACAATGATATGGGAAGCAATCCAAAAGGCAAAGTCTGACAGAACAAACCTCCATGTAATCTGGTTGGATTTAGCGAATGCTTATGGATCCGTTCCACACCAGATGTTGTGGCAGGCCCTAGAAATATATCATGTTCCACAAGAGATTGCAGCAATGCTGAAGCTGTATTTCGCAGGGTTTGCTGTCAGATTTTCAACCAGAGAGTACACAACGAAGTGGATTGGCCTTGAAGTTGGAATTGCGATGGGATGTACCATCTCTCCGATACTATTCGTGATGGCTATGCAGGTAATCCTCAATGCGGCTGAAGGAATGGCTATAGGTCCAAAGCTCGGTGGAATGTGTCTCATGCCACCGCTCAAAGCATTCATGGATGACACAACAATTCTGACATCAGATGAACATCAGGCCCGGAGGATGTTAGCACGCCTGGATGAACTAGTCAGCTGGTGCAGAATGAGCTTCAAACCCAAGAAGTCGAGAAGCCTATCAGTCAGGAAAGGGAGGATAGCAGAGGTCATATTCACGGTTTCCAACCAAAGAATCCCTACTGTCATTGAGGAACCTGTTAAAAGTCTTGGCAGGGTGTACGATGCCTCATTAAAAGACTCAAAGGCAGTGCAACAGACAATAGAAATGGTAGACAGAGGGCTACAGATCATAGACCAAAGCAGACTCCTGGGGAAGTTCAAACTGTGGTGCCTCCAGTTCATGTTGATACCAAAGTTGCTGTGGCCACTGCTTATATATGAAATAAGCACAAGTACAGTGGAAGCCATAGAGCAGAAGGTCAACAAGTTCATGAGAAAATGGCTAGGAGTACCACCAGGTCTGTCAGATGTAGCACTGTACTGCAAAAAGTCAAAACTTCTGCTTCCTTTCAAGTCAGTTGTTGAAGAGTACAAAGTTGGAAAGGCAAGGCTTGCAATGATGCTAAGCGAGTCAGCTGATGACGTGGTTAAGTCCATTCAGCCCACACTGAAAACGGGAAGGAAGTGGAAAGTGGAAGAAGCTGTTGATGCTGCCCAAGAGTCACTCAAACTGAGGGAGGTAATCGGATACACACAAACGAATAGACGGGGATTTGGTCATGGAGACATCCGCTGGTGGTCCAAGGCATCAAGCAGGGAGCGCAGAGACATGGTAGTTCAGGAGATACGAGAAGCTGAGAATGATAAGAGGTTGCAAAAAGCAGTGCAGCAGGTCCAACAAGGCCAATGGACTACATGGGAAGGAGCCCTGCAGAGGTCCTTGACATGGAATGATATATGGCATATGGCACCTCTTAGGCTCAGCTTCGTTGTCAGATCACTGTATGACCTGCTGCCATCGGCCACCAACCTTGTGAAATGGGGAAAGTCGGATGATGAGCAGTGCCCCCTGTGCCAGGGGAGGCAGACACTTGAACACGTGCTCTCAGCGTGTAAGGTGTCATTAGGGCAAGGGCGATACACTTGGCGCCATAACAAAGTGCTAAATGAGCTTGCTGCGACAATAGATCTGGCACGAATGAAGGCGAATAGCAAAGTCCGGCCAGACACCGCAAACACATACTTTCTGAGGGCAGGAAAGTCAGCACACCCCAAACCGAATAAACCTGGTAGCAGTTTACCATCTCTTCTTGATTGTGCAAATGATTGGGAGATGGCGGTAGACCTACCTGGACGAAGGGCATATCCAGAGAGTATCCGAAAATCGCGGAGACGGCCGGATATAGTGCTTCATTCTGCAGCAACGCTTCAGGTCACGCTGATTGAACTGACCGTGCCATTTGAATCCAGATTAGATGAGCAACATTCGTTCAAAGCGGCCAAGTATAGTGATCTGGCCGCGGATCTGAGACACGATGGGTTCACTGCAAGGGTCATGGCTGTTGAAGTGGGCGCAAGAGGGCTTGTGGCTGCATCAGTGTATGATCTATTGAAACTGTTGGGGCTGAGGGGACAGTCGAGAACAAGGGCCCTGAAGAGGCTTAGTGAAACTGCCGAAAAGGCATCAGGCTGGCTGTGGAACAACCGCAATGGGGAATGGAGATCGTAACAATAAACGCTGCGGTACAGAAAACACCAGGAATTTTTCTAAGTCCACAATACGCTGAGGTTTGTGGTGGACTAGTGAACGGGCTGCGACTCAGGGGCGACAAGTGGTGTTTACTATGGGTGTCAGTATCAAAAGTCCAGTGGGGAACGCGCAGTGGCGACTCGTTGACTTCGCGCTGGTTTCTCAGTGTGTGCGACGGAACGAACGGAATAATTTGTCTTCTCTTTGTTACTTTCACAATTGCCTCCACGGCTGGCGGAGTTGTGGAATTTTAAGTTGCTACCATAAGTGAAATGGGTTCATTTTCGATGCAAGACAACAGGAAGCTGAGACGCTTGGGAGTCATGACCCAAGTGGGCCCGCCCCCCTTAGAGTGTAAAGGAGTATATAGGGCCGAAACACTTGTCGGACGGGGGGACTACTTCTGATGATCAGATTGCTTCCTGTTGTATCGCTCTGTAAAGAGTTTCCTATCATTTACAGCCTTAAGGACAATGAACTTTTAGACGCAAATACTACATTTGAAACGCTGTTTATAGTTTTAAGACAGAATGCTAATGTTAGCTGGTCATGTTTTATAAGCCATAAAGACATTCATAGACTTACGAAATGATCAGTATGTGACTCAATGTTCATATATGTTTTGCTAGAAATGTGGTATGACAGGATCACCAAAGTGGAACTGATGACAAGATCACCAGAGTGGAACTGATGACGAGATCACCAGAGTGGAACTGATAACAAATCACCAAAGTGGAAATGATGACAAGATGACCAAAGTGGAAATGATGAAAAGATCACCAAAGTGGAACTGATGACAAGAGCCAGGCAAGTGCTAACGGAGCAAGAGAAGACAAGAAGACGCTGGCGATGAACTGAACACACACTGGGGAAACTTCTTAATGACATTACCAGGTAGGCCTTATTCTGGAATAACCAGAGTAAGAGAAGTAGAGATAGTCTGAAGAACACACGGAGAAGAGAACTGGAGATAGACGTGAACGTGACGTGCAAGTACTATGAGCTGATGGCACGAGACATGACAACTTGGCATGTGCTTGCTGAAGGCCTATGTCTCTTAGGGAGCTAAAGTATATGATCTATTTTTTTTTCTCTGTATGATTATTTTGTTTTCTGTTTTCTCTGTATGATCTTCATAATTTTTATTTTCTGTTTGGTCTTCATGTTAAAATCGGGACAGAAGCTATATGTCCGCACGTGTGCGTTCAGTGCTGGAATTGTTATAGTTAATCACAATCGACATCACTGCACTCCGGGCAAGCCCATTGTGACAAAACTGGGCGGCCCCTATCGATCTTTGTTTCACTTCGGCAGTATCGGTACATTTGTGGTACTGATTTTTATTATTTGCTCTCAATTGTCGCACTTTTCTTTCTTTCTTTCTTCGTTATTTTTCTGCTAAGTAACAGATATTTGATTTCATCAAATCATTCGACACTCCCTGTAGGTGATTGTTGTGTAATGGCTATCAAGGAATGTTATATGCGGGGGCATTTAGGTTCTGGCTTGGTGAGTATGTCTTCAATCGTTGCTGATGTTTACGCGAATGCTAGGTTGAGTAGACGAAGGGTTAGCATCATACTTTTAGCCTGAACACAGCTACACATTATTGTTCTTAGCTCGTACAACAGTGTTAATGATTAATCAATGAGTTGGTGAAGACTGGTCCACATCCAAATTTATTCACAGTAGCTCCAACAATAATTCAGCATAAATAACATTAAGTAGATTGCATTCATTAAGGTCCAGTGTCAGTCCATCGTGGTAAACAATGTAAGAAGCATACAATTCATAAATCTCAATTCTGGCCGTACGAGACTAGCGTTCCGGTTAAAGCAAGCCGTGAACGAAGTATGGCGGCAAATGTAAATATATGCTGACGATCGAAAATGTTTACCTCAAAAATACAGTCACAATGCTTCCCATGGAAGCTGTAACCCTTGACGGCCCATAAACACATCTTATACAATCGTGGCGACCAAATCTCATTACAAGCCACTGAGAAAATATATCGAATAACACATTCACCACGGGAACACAACCATGGCACGTCCCGTCAGGGCTGTTTACATTTTATCACTCGCACGGGAAACTGACCGCTCGGCTGCGCATGGGCAGACGATACATACGTCACGTTATATATTTATAGCTAATGCAGACAGCTGTATTTCAGTAAAGGATTGACATACGCTTGTGCGCAAAAGCCGTACACAACAACCACCCCGTCCTCTCGGGGAAAAAAAAAATGTTTTTTTTTTCAAACATTCCCCGAATGAAAGAACGGCCAAAATTAAGTACATCATAATAAAAAATCGTCAACCGTAGAACAATAAATTCTCAAAGTCCAGTCGAAGTCAAATCTACTGGAAATATTAATGAAAGTGCATGAAAAAGACTGTCATCAGTCAATACATTATCATAAGAATATGAGAGGCAGAAACAAAGAAATGTAAACTAATAATGCAATAAAGAAAAGATCATCTTGTAATGTATATGTTAAAGTAATGATATCACTATAGCATAAGAGAATTGTTACATAAAGAGAATCAAACTAATAAACATGCGAAATATAAGTAAGGTTATGTCTTTCAGGGAACATTAAGAAGGAAAAAAAAGAAAAAGTTAGAAGAATTTATACATCATTGTGTTTTCATACTGATTGTAGTGGATTTGATGGTACTGTATGGTTGTGATATTACCTAGTGTGATGCATGAGGTCAGCTGTGAAGGCTCCTGAGATAAATGTAGCTGTGAATTTACAGAAGGCCCTTCTTGCTACCACTTACGACCTCACACATATCTTTTTTTTACTAATGAATGTGGCTACGTTAAAAATCTAGGGTACTGAAATGTAAGGTGTTGTATTAGTATATACAAACACACACACACAGACATTTAATAAGTCTAATAATATTAATAAAATTTATAACACACTGAACTAACTCAAGCTGTGTAAAATTTTTGATAGTAAATTTTCTTTAAGTTTTGAGTAGTTCTGGTGCTGGAATCTGGTGGCTCCACCTCTCCGTGCTTGGGGGCAATATAAGGCTGCTCTGCCAAAATACTAGACTGCACGGGTCCACACTTGTATTTTTCAACACAGCATTTGACACCACTTTGGTGCCAAATAAAAAAAACTCACAGTTCTGAAATAAAAGTATTGGGTCATGTGTCAGAACTCTACCTCCTGAGCCACTTCTACACACAACATTACACAACAACACCACATAGACTGGGTCAGATCTCTCTGACCATACAGCACATCTTACCAAGTTGGTTTCACATAGTATAAGTTCCCCAAGACTACATATTCTGAAATATGTTCATTAGCTTCCTGCCATTGAATAGGATAGGTGATATGTTCCACTGATCTCAACACTTGATCCGCCCTTCATAATCCTTGCTGGCGTTTATGTATTTTGTTTGTCTCTAGACCCTGAACTGGGGCTGGGGATCTAGAGCAAATCCTTACTTGTTGTAAGGGATAGATTTTGATATGGCAGTATCAAATCACTCGAAACATTAAACAATATTAAAATATACAAAGAAATACTTTCAGTCTTACCAGAATTATGAATAGAGAACACAGTTATATGCTAGCAAAACTCAGCTGAGCTGCTGGCTCTAGTATGGCGTCCCTCTAAATATTGCAATTAGCTTCTGGGAATTACACCACTGAAGAATTACTGTGTCTACTACTGGACAATTTATGATGAATGGCAAAAATGCGCGTCTGAGCGCCGATAATATGTTTATCTGTGGCCAATCACCGCCTTTCACCCTTTTCAAATTTCAAACCTCCTACCAAAAGTCAATTTAGTCATACCTCAGTCAAGTATGTATTATTGTCTGTTGGTCCGTCTGTCTCTACTTGCGTTTTTTACAAAAACACCCTTGTTTATACATGCATTTCCTACACGAATCTGCCTCTAGAGTTATTTTTAGCCACAGCTTTCCACTAATTCCCCCTCTCTTTCATTCATCTAGATTTTAGCACTTGAGTCTCAAGGCCGCAATTTTTGAAAATTTAGTGACATATTTTTTTTCAATGCAGTCGCTCGTCTGTATGAACAACACAGTCTTTTGTCAAGATCTTCATTATTATCTATCCGTCTGTATAAATGAAAGCATATTATTTCTCTGCTCAAGATGGGCCATCAGACTAGCTAGGTTTTATATTCCTAACATTATTATTAAGAAAAAGTTACTGTTACGTGCAGTCTTTGATATCTTACAATATTATACATTGGTATTCTTGTTATCTTCACAAATATTTTGAAAGCAAAATTGTGCTTAAGGGAAAGTCATTATTGTGTTACTTCCCTTGAAAGTTGTGTCGGCTCTTTCGATCAAACTCCGCGGATAAATCCATTTTACTGCGATTTATTCGTTGTTTGGGTAATAATAGATTGTTCTTGCTTCAGAATATCTATGGCCTGAATTTATGTGTATTGTTTGTCTGAGTAGGACGAGTCTGTCTTATATCTGTATATCTTTACATATCTAAGTCGAACTATATGTTCTGTTGTCTCTAGAGAGGTCGAAGGCTATTCGGCGGATGTGTCGCTAGGGAGTGGTGTGATTTGGCTTCGTCCTGATAGGGACTGTGTTTTCATGTCGGCCTGTTGCCGGGGAAAAAGTGATCTCAGTATTTGTGGGGAAGGTGATAGTCGTCTAAACCTATCATGTATGCTTTACCCCAGTGTTTAGTCGTATTGCCAAGGAATGGCAGTGTCATATTTCCTATACCAAGGTAATAAAAGATACTCTTATGAACTCTCGATCGAAGCCACCATTTTCGATAATTACGATTTGAATGTTTAAGAGAATATATTTGACTCGATGAAAAACGACTTCGATTCCTAGCAGCACTATATCCTGTAGATTGCAGTCAATTGTTCATGATCAAATCTACAGAGCAACGAAATGTTTTATGAATGACTAACTTTAGAACAGATTCATTATCTGTATTCAAACGTGAGTGACCGCTCACGAGTGGAGCCATCTTGGAACCAAAACATGTAGGACTTTCAAGAAGAGAAAAGGGATGCCCGTATTATCGCTTGATCAGTCCAGAGATCACTGCTACACATGAGAACCCATTGCTAGCGGTTCAATATTATTATATGGAAAAATATGTGCTGAACATTATGTTGAAGAATCGTCGCTAGACGAGATTAGGTTTAGAAGCCATCTGAAATATTGTTTACAAGCTGACGTGCTCAGTCAGTGAAGTCAGATGATATATGTATGGGCGATACTGAGTGCTTGGCTACTGACAGTCCATTATACAATTATTCTACATGAGTGCCCATGTAACATTGCAAGACCATTTGTCCACTGTACTATGATGTATTATGGCAACCTGTGATTTGTCACTATCTGTGCTGTCGAGTGTGTACGTCCAATTAAACTTTAGAAAAGGTACACAGTCGTTGGTGTCGATGACTTCCGGTCATACATGAGTGTGAGAAGAGAACATTTGTCAACAACACGAACCCTTATCATCATTCGCACATTATACACTCCATCCATGTCTACACACCACTGCGTAGGTCAAGTTGACATTCCATACACTACAGTGGGGCAGGCAACACCATAGAGATCTTGTCAACTGTGATGGTGGCTGACGCCTGTCTTCCAGCAGTACTTTATCAATATATATTAACAACTTTATCAACTGGTGGACCAGCTTTCTGGGTTTGACCTCGCAGAAATTCAGAAGTCAACAGATTACCGATACCAGACCGTTTCCTGTGGCTGATACGACACACTTGCAGTATTGGTTTGCTCTTTGTCAACACTTCGTCACGTGACCTGTCAAGTGAATGCAGTATGTAGGTCAGCGTTGTTGACATTTTTTACATTAGACATTATAGAGTTTCACAGAACAGTTGGATCAATTCTTGTCAGTGTTAACAGGAAGACAGTATTTGTGAACTAAGAAGTCCTATTTTCATCGATGGATCTTCTTGTTTGCCATATATGAACTTTAATATTTAAGGCCAGAATGTTTAATTGAATAAAGTGGCAGTTTGTTTGTTTTCATGAAAAATAACTTTGCCATTACTGTAAGACTGAGCCTATTTTGCAACACATACTATCATACACATAATTTATATATATTTATGTTTACATGTTATTTGTTTGTATAGTATGTTAGTTTCTATGTCAGCGGGTTGTGTTTAAGGTTGGGCGGCGTCCTCACAACAGAATATCCCACGTCATAGAGGGTCCGTTGTGGGCGTTTTCTATAGGTGCAATTTTCTTGATTGAAAATTTGCTGCGACAACTGTTGCTTTTGTGTTAGCTGTGAAGTCTGTAATTATTGTTATTTTTGTAATATTTCTTTGTTCTTTAGTTTTGTTTTGATTTGTTTGTAATTTGTTGGTCTAACCTTTTCTATCTTTCAGTTCTAGCTATTTTAATATTTATATTCATATATTTATTTTTATCATTTGTGTTTCATTGTTTTTTCAATATGATTTCCAAACAAGTTTCTATATTCACAATTCATGCTTTGCAGATTCAGTGATTATTTTCATTGATTTCCCTATTTGATTTATTTTGATTTCTGCAAACGTTCTTGTATTGTCAGTCCTATTTGTACTTTATGTATTCTGTTGGTTGACATATGTTTTATATAGGTATATTTCATAAGACACAATTGCCTGTGCACTGCACTTGGATTATGGTATAAACCACTACCTGATTATTATTACTATTATACAAGACCCTATTAAAGGCTTGTGACCCACACAGATTGGGATAGTATACTGATAAATCAATTCAAGTCATTGAGAACTGAATGTACACATATATTATTATTAATTGAGTCATCATGTGATTAGATCAGTATTATTGTTAGACATCATGTCTACTTTAGATTACTTCATTACACAAGGGAAAGCCCTTGATAAGACTGGTCAACAATTAGAACAATGGGCAGTTGCTCAATATGACAAAGCATTAGCAGCAGAAGAGAAAAGATTAGCTGCAGAAGAAAGAAAAGCTATAGCGGAAGAGAAAAGATTAGAAAGAGAAGCTGAGGCTGCTGCTGAACAAAAGAAATTGCAGATGCAGGTAGAGGAAAGGAGATTTGAAGCTGAACAAAAAAAATTGGAAAGAGAAGCTGCGGCTGAACAAAAAAGATTAGACAGTGAAGCTGAACAAAAAAAATTGGAAAGAGAAGCTGCGGCTGAACAGAACAAAAAAGATTAGACAGGGAGGCTGAACAAAAAAGATTAGATGCTGAAGAGAAAAAAGCAATAAGAGAACATGAATTTGAGTTGGAGAAATTGAGATTGACAAGTATGAGTAATGTTAATCAGGCATCTAGTGGTAATGGTAAACCTTCTACTTACAAGGTTAAGGTTCCACCGTTCAATCAGTCCAGTGACGATATTACATTCTGGCTGGATAGATTTGAACGTTCTTGTCGTACACATAATGTGGATAAATCACAATACGCTAATCAGTTATCAGAAAACTTGAAAGGTGAATCTTTGACTAGATTATGCCTTGTAGGAGAAGCAGATAAGGATAATTATGATGTCATTAGGGCGGCTTTGATAAAAAAATATCAGCTAAGTGAGGAAGGCTATCGCCTTTTATTTAAGACGATGGTACCTGAGACGGGTGTAGAATTCTCAGAATTCACTGCAAAGGCACGTCTCACAGTTGATCGTTGGATTGAGCTTTCCAAAACAGAAAAAACGTATGAAGGACTTATGGATTTGTTGCTCAGAGATAAGATTATGTCATGTGTGAACAAACCTTTCCTTGAATTTATACATGAGCGTAAACCCAAATCTCTAAAAGAAATGGAAGAATATTGTTCCCAATATGTCACTGCACACCCCGACGTGACTTTTGGCAACACTAAGATTAAGGAGAGTATGCCAGTTGCTTCAGCAACACCATACAATCCCAATTATTCACACAGATTTCAGGGACCTCAAAACAGATTTGATAAAAAAGGTAACCATAATAGTTATCAAAACCAAGGTAACCAATCATTTCAGGGTTCTTCTTCAAAGAACTGGAGACGACCTGATAGCTCTCGACACAGGGGTGGTCATAATTATAGGAATTTCCGTAGAGGAAGTAATTATAGAAACTATCAGGGTTATCCGTCTTGGAGTCAGCAAGATCATAATTACAGAGATACTCATTATAATGAATATGATAATGGTAACCAAGGGAACTATGACTCAAACCCAAATAGGGGTTACAATAGAGGTAACAATAACTACAGAGGTGATAATAACCGAGGTAGATCTCAATACAAAAGACATAAACCACATTTTCAGGCAAACTCTGCACAACAAGAGTCCCATGAAGCCTATAAACAGAGTAAAGATAATAATGATGCTAGTAATATGGCATGTGCCGCTTTTGATTTTGGGAGAGCATCTCAGTGCCCCCAATGCAAAACGTTATTTGAGCCAACCACAGTGTCTACTTTAAGCTGTGGCCATCCTCTTCCTGCTCTTCCAGCATCAGTCGCGCATGATGGAAGAGGTTCTCTTGTCTTACATAAGGGTTTAGTGAATAACAATCCAGTCTCTGTGCTATTTGATTCTGGATGCACCACAATTGGTGTTAGGCAGTCACTCGTAGATCCTACCCGTGCCACTGGACAAGTAGTCAAATGTGTAACATTTGGCGGCACATTAGAGAAATACTCTACTGCTATCATTAGGATTGCTACTCCTTTCTTTACAGGAGATGTACACGCATGTCTTCTTCCGAATCCGATCGCTGACCTCATCATCGGTCGCATTCATGGAGTCAAGGAATGCACTCCGCAACAAATTTCCACGTGGGAAAGGCAAAACATGCAGATTGCTAACGCTGTAGTCACTAGAGCTCAGGCTCTTAATATGCCTCAAACTTCATCTACTGAAGATAATGAAGTGCATAACCAAGATAATCCCTTGGTAATTTCTCGTGACTCGTTTTATAAAACAGCAAGAAGATGATCCCACTTTGAAGAAATTCTTCATTCTTGCAACTAAAGGTGATCCGAATAAAGACACAAGTCGTAAATCGTGGATTACAAAGAAGAATGGCGTACTTGTACGTATGGTTCAAGACTCCATTACGTCAAGTCATTCTCAAATCCTGGTTCCCAAGAATTTGAGAGTTAAAATTTTGCAGCACGCTCGACTCTCAGTGTGCTGGACACATGGGTTTTTCCCGTACTAAGTCAAGAGTCCTTGCGGCTTTCTTTTGGCCATTGGTAAACAAGGACATACGGATTTATTGTCGATCTTGTAAAGTATGTCAGGAAGTTAAATCCAAAGGTCCACGGCATGCTGCACCCATTCAGGCGGCGGACATTCCTATTCGGCCGTTCCAAAAAATGGCTATAGACATTATTGGTCCATTTAAGATCAAGTCTGCCAGAGGACATCAGTTTATCTTGACGTGTGTTGATATGTGCACACGTTGGCCAGAGGCTATTCCTCTGAAGAGCATTACTACTGCTGATATTGCAGATGCTCTTTGGCTTATATTTTCTCGTCTGGGGTTCCCCGGAGAGATATTGTCAGACCATGGCACCCAACTGATATCAGATACCATGTCTCAAGTAATGTCTACTCTGCAGATAGATAGATCTTTAAGTAGTATCTACCATCCAATGTCTAATGGTATGGTCGAACGCCTTAATAGAACACTTAAAAACTTACTGGGGAAGATAACTGAGGATCATCCTCAAGACTGGGACAGAGTTTTACCTGCGGCCCTCTTCGCTTACAGAGAGGTACCCAATGAACATACGGGATTTTCTCCCTTTGAACTCGTCTTTGGCGCGCGTCCGCGTGGCCCTATGTCGTTGCTTCACGATCTCATAACATCTGACAATATTGACGATGACACAAAGTCATCCTACGAATATGTCATCGCGTTGAGACAAAAGATTATCGAAGCATGCAAATTAGCAACTTCTTCTTCTGAATTTGCGAAACAGAAGGCAAGGCAATTTGCCAATAAGAAGAGATGCTTACGACAACTTTGTCCTGGTGACAAAGCATTTGTATTACTACCTTGTAGGGAAAACAGATTACTTATTTCTTGGAAAGGTCCGTACGATATAATATCGAAAATTTCCGATGTCGACTATATTGTCGATATTGATGGGAAGCATAAAACCTTCCACATCAATATGCTTACTGAATTCTATGAACGTCCGGATTATTTGCAACCCATTTTCCAAGCAACGGACAATTCTCCAGTACCACATGGTCATTACTCATCACTGTCCGTGATACAGGATGAGGAAACAAGTTTTTCAGATGTAAATCTTCCTCTTCCAATGATCCCACTTCATTCCAGTGAATCATGGAAGAACGTTACTGTCTCTCCTGATTTGTCTCTAGGAGAACAGCGACAAGTTTCAACTATGTTGCAAACATTTCAGGATGTACTCACTGACATCCCTGGACAAACGAATGTCATTCAACATGACATTGTTCTAACTGACCATACTCCTATTAGGGTTAGACCTTATCCTATACCTATACATTTTCAAGCACAGGTCGAGAAAGAGTTGGATGAGATGATAGATTTGAAAATAATCGAACCATCCACCTCTGCATATTCTTCGCCGATGGTTATTGTGCGTAAAAAAGACAATAACATACGTCTTTGCGTTGACTATCGAAAATTGAATCAAGTAACGAAGTTCGATGCCGAACCTATGCCTTTACTGGAAGAGCTACTTACTCGACTCTCCAAATCTCATTTTTTCACTAAACTTGATTTGTCTAAAGGATATTGGCAAGTTCCTTTATCTGAACGCGCCAAACCTCTCACGGCTTTTTCAACACCTAGAGGTTTGTTCCAATGGAATTTTATGCCTTTCGGTCTTATGAACGCACCAGCTACGTTCGTACGCATGATGCGCCGAATCCTATCTTATCGGTCAGATGTCATTGCATATCTAGACGACATCTGTCTTTTCAGCGATACTTGGGAAGATCACTATTCAGGGTTAGATGAATTGCTGTCTACTTTGCGTGAGCACAACCTGACAGCGAAACCCTCTAAAGCCTATATTGGTTTTAGCGAAATTTCTTTCCTAGGCCACCGAGTTGGTCATGGTTTCCTAAAGACAGAGGACCATAATACTAGTAAGATACTTAACATCTCAATCCCTAAGACTAAAAAACAGGTGAGAAGTCTGTTAGGTCTTATTCAATTTTATGGCAGATTCATTCAGAATCTATCCTCTATCATGGCACCTCTCTCAACACTTCTAAAGAAAGGTTCGCCTAATGTGGTCCACTGGTCTCAGGAATGCCAATGCTCTCTGGATAAGATTAAAACACTGTTTTCAACACCACCTATTTTAGTGCTACCCACTAAAGATAAGACATTCGTTCTTCGTAGTGACGCTTCATCCACTGGGATTGGAGCGGCACTAATGCAAGAGTACTCTGGAACTCTGCATCCTGTAATGTATATTTCCAGAAAACTTAATGCGGCAGAAAGGAATTATTCGGTTTTAGACCGTGAGCTATTAGCTATGGTTTGGTCGATCCTCAAACTACAGAGATTCCTTCTAGGCGCACATTTCATTGTAGAAACAGACCAAAAAGCTCTTACTGCTATACAGAGTAAGAATTTGAAGAGCTCGAGGTCTACTCGATATGCAATTGCTCTTCAACCTTTTCATTTCTCTGTGCGAGCTATTCGTGGATCAGATAATGTGATGGCAGACATTCTGTCAAGATGCCCACATGATTCCACATAACTATTAGGGCTTAGACTTCTTGATATGTCTAGTTCTATAGTAGTTCCTTTTCTATATCATGATAGATACACATTTGTAATTTAATAATATAATGATTGTATCACTACATAGCGGTTCATGTATGTTTATTCACCGCTGTGCTTTGATGATTTTTTCTTCATAAATCATAAATTTAAGATATCTAATACGTAGTGATGATATGAATTTTTTAGGCATTGTGTAATTGCCAGAATTGTATTATACTTTGATGACACCTTCCTGGAAAAATATACTTGTAGAGAAATAATTTCTCTCAGTTTATGAGACACATTCTCACCAGTCGCTCCATAAGTCGACTTAGCCTCATATTAGGCGTTATAGGTATTCCTGATATTTTTCATCTGCGCATTATTCATGCGTTGTGAGCCTATTGTACGTTGCTCCGAGATGTATTTCAAAAAGGAAAAAAAAATGTTCCATTTTTTTTTTCCCGGGAGGTGTGGTAAGACTGTTACGTGCAGTCTTTGATATCTTACAATATTATACATTGGTATTCTTGTTATCTTCGCAAATATTTTGAAAGCAAAATTGTGCTTAAGGGAAAGTCATTATTGTGTTACTTCCCTTGAAAGTTGTGTCGGCTCTTTCGATCAAACTCCGCGGATAAATCCATTTTACTGCGATTTATTCGTTGTTTGGGTAATAATAGATTGTTCTTGCTTCAGAATATCTATGGCCTGAATTTATGTGTATTGTTTGTCTGAGTAGGACGAGTCTGTCTTATATCTGTATATCTTTACATATCTAAGTCGAACTATATGTTCTGTTGTCTCTAGAGAGGTCGAAGGCTATTCGGCGGATGTGTCGCTAGGGAGTGGTGTGATTTGGCTTCGTCCTGATAGGGGACTGTGTTTTCATGTCGGCCTGTTGCCGGGGAAAAAGTGATCTCAGTATTTGTGGGGAAGGTGATAGTCGTCTAAACCTATCATGTATGCTTTACCCCAGTGTTTAGTCGTATTGCCAAGGAATGGCAGTGTCATATTTCCTATACCAAGGTAATAAAAGATACTCTTATGAACTCTCGATCGAAGCCACCATTTTCGATAATTACGATTTGAATGTTTAAGAGAATATATTTGACTCGATGAAAAACGACTTCGATTCCTAGCAGCACTATATCCTGTAGATTGCAGTCAATTGTTCATGATCAAATCTACAGAGCAACGAAATGTTTTATGAATGACTAACTTTAGAACAGATTCATTATCTGTATTCAAACGTGAGTGACCGCTCACGAGTGGAGCCATCTTGGAACCAAAACATGTAGGACTTTCAAGAAGAGAAAAGGGATGCCCGTATTATCGCTTGATCAGTCCAGAGATCACTGCTACACATGAGAACCCATTGCTAGCGGTTCAATATTATTATATGGAAAAATATGTGCTGAACATTATGTTGAAGAATCGTCGCTAGACGAGATTAGGTTTAGAAGCCATCTGAAATATTGTTTACAAGCTGACGTGCTCAGTCAGTGAAGTCAGATGATATATGTATGGGCGATACTGAGTGCTTGGCTACTGACAGTCCATTATACAATTATTCTACATGAGTGCCCATGTAACATTGCAAGACCATTTGTCCACTGTACTATGATGTATTATGGCAACCTGTGATTTGTCACTATCTGTGCTGTCGAGTGTGTACGTCCAATTAAACTTTAGAAAAGGTACACAGTCGTTGGTGTCGATGACTTCCGGTCATACATGAGTGTGAGAAGAGAACATTTGTCAACAACACGAACCCTTATCATCATTCGCACATTATACACTCCATCCATGTCTACACACCACTGCGTAGGTCAAGTTGACATTCCATACACTACAGTGGGGCAGGCAACACCATAGAGATCTTGTCAACTGATGATGGTGGCTGACGCCTGTCTTCCAGCAGTACTTTATCACGATTATTTTTATCCCTACATTTTATCTTTGGAGATATTTTAACGTTGTATCACGGTTAATTTTATCACACATCTCCCCACTTGAAAACATGCCTACGGCAAGTTCCAAAACCAGTGATACACATAGATAAAATTACTCCTCACGCCTGCCACTACTCTAATTTTGATCACAGGGGTGCCGACTGAGGAAATCTGCACCGACATTCAATTTGCCTGGGATATATTGGATACTAAACTGATAAGGTTGAAGCAATAAAGACCACCTCAGCAATCTTGCGTTTTCATGCTTAGCCTGAGATAAGAATACGAGGGGCTGATGATCCGTCTGGACCACAAAGGTCCTACCATACAGATAGATTTGAAACTTCTTTATTGCCCATATTAACGCTAAATATTCTTTTTCGCTTGTGGAATATCCTTGCTCCGCTTTATTCAATTTGCGGCTTGCATAAGCGACTGGGTTCAGTTCCCCATCAGGTGAAGATGATCTTTGCAACAAAGCCGCCCCGAGTCCTACATTACTTGCATCTGTTCTTACGACAAAGTCCTGTGTCAAATCAGGCAGTTTGAGAATAGGCTTGCTAGTGAGTTTTTCCTTTAACTCTTGGAACGCTAATTCACTTTGCGCAGTCCAAATAATTTTATCTGGAAGTCCCTTGCGAGTCAGATCAGTCAGAGGAGCACAAATAGAGTTAAAATCTTTGATGTATTTTTGATAAAATCCGCATAACGACACGAATGATCGCACGTCCTTTTTTGTTTGTGGTCTAGGTGCTCTCTGCAGTTTTTCCAAGTTCTTGGGATCAGGGGTCATGTTACCCTGATATACAGTGTGTCCTAAGAATTCCAACTCTTTGCATCCAATACAACATTTTGTTGGCCTAGCAGTTAAGTTCGCCTCCCTAAGCCTATTAAGTAACATTTTTAGAGCGTCAATGTGTTCTTCAAATGTCTCTGTGGCGACGAGAATATCATCCATGAAATTCGTGATACATGGGTTATTCAGGGGATCCAACAATTTGCGCATCATCCTTGAAAATACACTCGGAGAATTTTCAGTCCGAATGGTAGCATGTTGAATTCATAATGTCCTTCCGATGTGCTAAATGCTAAATAAGGTCTCACTTCAGGCTTCACTGGAATCTGGTAATAGCCTTTACTAAGATCCACCTTTGAAAAGTATTTTGCCTTGTTTAATCTGGCAAATAACTGTTTTGTGTCTGGTAATGGATCCACTTGTCCTTCTGTGACAGCATTCAGTTTCCTGTAATCTATGCACAGTCGGTGTTCCCCAGACGGTTTCCTCAACAAGACGACACTGGAGCTAAAAGATGATTCACTGTGTGAAATAATCCCCTCCTTCAACAAATAATCTATTTCTTCTTTCAATGCCTTCTCCTTCGCGAACGGAATAGAATAGGCTCTCATACAGATTGGGTTTGAGTCTACCAGTTTCATGTCATACTGTAGCAAATTTGTATGTCCTGGTTTATCTGTTAATACATCTGTATGTTCCTCCAGAACCTGTTGAACTCTCTCCCTCTGGTTTTTAGTCAGGTGCTTACTGACTTTTACCTGTGCTGTTGTTTCACAAGGATGTAATGGGTATTCATGTGAGGTGAGTGGTTCCTTTTGCATTTGAGTTGCGATAGCCAAGGTCAGTAAGTGGGTGCTTTCCTGGAGTGGTCTGTCCAGATACTTCTTTAACAGGTTTACATGATAAACTTTCTCCTTCCCCTTTTTGTCAATTTTATAGTTTGTTCTAGACACCTTCTCTAGAACCGTATATGGACCTTGCCATCCAATTTGTAATTTATTCTGGCTACCGGGTAGTAGAAGCAGCACCTTCTCTCCCACAGCTAGTTCTCTGTCCTTTGCCTTCCTATTAAAATATGCTGCATGTTTCTTCCTGGCTTGTTTCAAATTATCATTTGCCAGTTTCCATCCAGCTTTCAGACGAGTGGTCAGTTCGTTCACGTATTGATAAGATGAGGTAACAGTCTCTTCCGCCTTCTCATCTGTCCAGGTCCTTAATAGCGCTACATCTGGATTTTTAATCTTCCATATTTATTTTTTATGGCACCCATCGGGTCCGTCCATTTGAAGCATTATAGTGAGGACTTTTCTTCCTAGAATCATCACTCACAAATCGACCACTACCAATTTTTTTCTTGGGTTTATCTCCCCACTTTAGATTGCTTATGAGAGATCTTCGCTCTCTTTTCTGTTCTTCCAGTTTATATAAGTCTGACCGAGGGATTGTCATCTTATCCTGGGTAAAATTTACTCTTTGTACTCGTCGCATAGTGGCCATGTTAATCCATTCAAGTGAAGACTGGGTGTGAAAAGGGGGCTCCCATTCCACTTTGTCTACCTGAGTATAATTAGTTTTCCTTCCAGGCCTAATTTTGCCCCGTGGCGTTTCTAGGTCCTGCACATATTTTCCCTTTGTGGGTGTTCCCTCATGAAATATGCCACATGCTTCTACAAAGTTCTCAATATCGACATTTACGTCGGGCCAATAGTATTTTCGAGCAATCTTTTGGCAGATGGTACCGACATTCTCATGGTCACCATCTTTTCCAACATGTAAGCTCCTTATCAAATTTGCCCTATATATCTTGGGAAGAACCAACTGTCCGTGACCAGTGGATCTAGTTCCTGTCTTCCTGTATAATAATTTGTTCTTCATAAAATATTCCCCCTTACTCGGAGGTGTGTGGCATTTGGGCAATTTTTTAAAACATGGCTTGAGTGTCCTATCCTCAGCCTGCGCCTTCCTCATCTCCTCTGGATGAGCATTTATATGTTCACCTTCTTCCTCCTTCTTCTGTGACCTGGTCTGCACTGTCGCCATGATCACAGGTCTCTCGGGATTCCCCAAGAAGACGTATCTACACCCCAATATCAGAGGGTAGATTGGTTCATCTATCACTGCTGCTCTGATTTCTCCTTCCACATAGCGAGTTTTCACCGTTATCCTTGCGATGGGAAGTGTCATGAGTGGTATGTCCTTAGTTGCCCCTTGTATTTCCACTGTTTCTGTGGTATACTGACTTGGGTCCACTAGGCTAGACTTCACAACTGAATCATAATCCAAACCTGTATCATAAAGGCACCTTATGGTGACCCCATTACAAATAACATCCTCACAAACTGGGGGTGATAAGGTTCCTGCTGTCCATTAGGATTAACCTTTAATCTTTGAGTTCCGACTTCATTGCAGCAATGTTTGAAGGTTTCCTTCTACAAAATTCGGTGTTATGGTTATCTTTCTTGCACCATTTACACCATCTTTTTCCTTGGTTAAACGGTTTTCTTTCATTGTATTTTTGGTCATTGAACTGTGAGTTTCTGTCTCGATAGTCATTTCTTGGCCGTTCAGAGTTTGTCCTGCCCTTATTACCCTGTTCTCTATTTTCAAATTTATTAAATGGCTGTGGAGCTTTAAAAGTTTCTATGTGCTTCTTTTTAGAGCCACTTACCTCTGCCTGGGCTGCCTGATACCTCTCAGCGACATTTAAAACCTCCCCTAACTTCTCTGCACCTTGTTTCATGAGAAATTTTCTCTCGTCTGGAGCCATGGACTCTCTCAATTGCTCAATCATGATCATCTCTTTAAGATCTTGGGTCTTCCCCAGAGCAGTCCATTTCTCCAAATAGGTTTCCAGTCTGGCAGAGAATTGGTGGTATGTCTCCCCAGACAACAGTTTGGCATTTCTAAATTTCTTACGATAAAATTCACCATTTTTTCGTACCTCAATAACAAAGCCTGCTTTAACATGTCATAATTGTCTTGGTCTTCTCTGTTCATTTTTGCGAAGACTTCATAAGAAGTACCTCTCAGTCCTTGTGATAACTTTAAACTCCACCTCTCTCTCTCTCTAACCCATATGTAGTAGCTAATAACTCAAAACGTCCGAGGTACCCCTCGATGTCATCGTCTTTTTCAACAAAATGGTCTAAATGAAACCCCATAGCTGATGTTGAGGCTCCCAGACTGGGCGTAGCATCTGAGGCAAAAGGGCTGGCACCATTTTCAGGAGCCTGGCCTTGTAGCTCCAGCTCCCTTAGTCGTAATTCGTGCTTCCTTTGCAACCTTCTATCTTCTGCCTCCCTTTGCTGTCGTTTTTCTTCTGCCTCTAATGCTTTAGCCTCTTTGTCAGCCTCAATCTGCAGCCTCTTAAGTTCTCTATCAGCCTCAATTTGTAACCTCTTCTCTTCAGCTACCTTCCTATCTTCCCTTTCAATATACTTATCACATTCAGCCGTTACATATTGAATTAAAACCTGACCATCCATTCCCATATCCCTCGCCGTTAGCACAGCAGCTGATCTGAACTTAGCTAGCTCCGCCATACTTTTTAGACAATTTAGCAATGAGCAAGATAAATCTCTAACCACTAAAGTAATTCTAATTAGCCAGTTAACTAATAAATTACCACTGGCTGTAAAGATTCACCAACTTTTATTTTCACTTTTAATTTTAAGGGACACTTTTAATTTTTACAATGTGTTCCCTTAATTTTAATTCTCCCACCAGGAGATCCTAATATTACTGTTAAGCTAATTATCCCTGGACAAGACCCCAATATATGTAGTGGATTTGATGGTACTGTATGGTTGTGATATTACCTAGTGTGATGCATGAGGTCAGTTGTGAAGGCGCCTGAGATAAATGTAGCTGTGAATTTACAGAAGGCCCTTCTTGCTACCACTTACGACCTCACACATATCTTTTTTTTACTAATGAATGTGGCTACGTTAAAAATCTAGGGTACTGAAATGTAAGGTGTTGTATTAGTATATACAAACACACACACAGATATTTAATAAGTCTAATAATATTAATAAAATTTATAACACACTGAACTAACTCAAGCTGTGTAATATTTTTGATAGTCTTCTTCTTCTTCTTCTTGCGATCGCATCTTTGATGATTACACCGTCAGACGAGTTCTCATGATGAATTCGACTGTTGTTTGAAGTTCCTCTTTAACTCCATATAGCTTTGAGTTTAGTGTTGAGTCATTGGGCCAGTATATCTTTCTTAACTGGTCATACAGAGGACAGTCCTGTAGAACATGCTCAGCAGTTTGTTCGTTTAATCCACATGTGCACAGTGGTGAAGCAGACAATCGTAGCTTGTGCATGTGTTTATTCAGTTTGTTATGCCCTGTCCTGAGTCGAAAAATAGTTGTCTGTCCCTGCCGGTCGAGAGTGTGATAGTCGTCTTTGGGTTGGTTCTGTTCTCTTCTGATAGTCTGGATAGCTCTCTTTTTCTCAAAGTATGTGACTTCATTATCTTCTTGTTCACATTCTCCTCCCTTTTTTGCAAGTTTATCTGCCTTTTCATTTCCGGGTACACCACAATGAGATGGTACCCACTGAAGTATGGTTCTCTTTTTGGCAGCTACCTTGTTTAGTTCATTTCTCAGATGCGGGAGTTTACCACCCTTGAGAGCTTGCAGGACAGACAGTGCATCTGTGAGGATGACTACCTGGTGGCAGTCAGAGTTGGTGTTATAAATCATATTTGCAGCTTGCTCTAGAGCTTGAACCTCAGCTGTATAGTTGGAACAGAATTTACCAGTGGGAATGTGCCTAGTCTCATAGTGGTTGTCAGGATATGAGATAAAGATACCGGCACCTCCATTCCTAACAGCATTAGTTGCTGATCCATCTGTATAGGCATGTATCCATGATTGATCGGGATAGCTTTCTTGGATCATACTCAATGTAGCAGTTCGTTTTTGCAGATCATTATACTCACATCCACTTGTGAGACCACTGACTGTTGTATTAATTTGGAGGGCACTGCTGGCCTGCTCCCATGGTACAGGGTATAGGGTGGGCTTCAGTGGTGTTGTCTTCATGGATAGGTCTTCTTGATGCTGTCTTATAAGTCTTTTCCCCCGATGCACAAAGCTGCTACGCTTTAGACGTCCCAATGCCAGATCATCTAGTCTTGCCTTCATTGGGTGCATTGGCATACTGTTGTACTTTTCCATCTGAATCATGGTTTTTGTGTCTCTTCTATGGGACAATGTCTGTAATCCAGCAACCTTCTGCATCTCTGTTATTGGTGTAGTTTTCATGGCTCCTGTAATGAGCCTGAGAGCTTGATTTTGCACCTTGTCCAAAGACTGCAGATGTGAGTTAGCAGCTGATGACCATGCTGCTGAGCTAAACTCTAAGTGTGGTCTTATTACTCCATTATAAATCTTCTTTAGATTTCGTTCATTTGCTCCCCAGTTGGTACCTGCTAATTTTCTGAGTATGCCTAGTCGTCTTCGGGCCTTTCCTTCTGCATTTTCAATATGCTTATTCCATGTAAGCCTTTGGTCAAATGTCACCCCAAGATAGGTGGGGTAGCTTTCTTCCTTGATCACGGTTGTCCCTAGGTGTATGTTAGCTGATTTGTCCTTGGGGGCGAGGGAGAACAGTGTTGTGGAGGTTTTGTCTGTGTTTATTGTGATAAGCCATTTCTCTGCCCATGACACTAGCATGTCTGCTGCCCGCTGCATTCTATAATTTGCTGTGGTGACATTTTCATCAGCGCACCAGAGTACTAGGTCATCTGCATATAAGGCAGCTTTAACTCCTGCAGGGAGATCTTTCACCAGGTCATTGATGTAAACAAGGAAGAGTGTTGGGGAAATTACTCCTCCTTGAGGTACCCCCTGATGGAGCAACACTTTTCTGCTCTGCAGACCGTCAAGAGTGACTCTAGTTCTCCTGTTATGCAAGTATGACTGGATCCATTTCATCATGTTGCCTTGGATTCCACTTCTCCTAAGTTTTGCAATGAGGCCATCTTTCCACACCTTGTCAAAGGCCTGCTTGAAGTCGACCCAGATCGTTAGGACCTTTTTCTTCTCCTGGAAGGCATCTTCTATTGCTTGAGACAAGTAAGTAACTTGGTCTTCTATACTGTAGCATTCTCTAAATCCAGCTTGTTCCGGCACCAGGATCTGCTCAGACTCTAAATACCATTTCAATCTGTGGTTGACTATTCGCTCCATAGTCTTCCCAACACAGCTTGTGAGACTGATTGGCCGGTAACTTGCAGCCTCGGTCTTACATTTCCCTTTCTTTAGTATGGGTATTGTGATGGCTTCTCTCCATACTTGGGGTACCGTTCCTTTCAACCAGCTGTGGTTGAATATCTCAAGCAGTTTTGTCTTTGCTGCTGAGCTCAGATTTACTAGCATTTCGTTGCTGATTTTGTCTGGGCCGGGTGACTTTTGAAACTTAAGCTTGGAAATAGCCTTCTGTAGTTCTCCTAGTGTGATGGGTTCCCTCATTGGGGCAGGAGTATCTGTCTGTCCCATGGTTGCCAGTATTTCTTTTCTTATCTCTCTCTGATGGTCTATGTTAATGGGTAAGTTGCTTTCTGAACTGTATCTTCTAGCAAACAAGTCTGCAGCTTGTTTTCCTCTGAAAAGTTTGCCACCTTCATCCAATGTGATAGTCTGCCTTGGTGAGGAATGCTCTTCATTTAGAGACTTGACTAATCTCCAAAGTTTCCTGCCGTCTTTCTCAAGGTTCAGCGATGCCGTTTTAGTTCTCCAGCTTTTCCGCTTTTCTTCTAGCTTTGTTCTCTGAAACTCTGCTACAGCCTTTTTCCATTTGTTGTGAGTTTCAAGTGAAGGCTGAGACTCTGCGTCCTTTCTAGCCTTGTCCATAGCTTCCTGACGTTCTTGGAGTGTGCTGGACCAGTATGGTATGTAGTTACGCCGGCATCCTTTGGGAATGGTTTCTTTTGCAGCTTGTAGTATGCATCTGTTGAAGTCTTTTACCACTTCATTAATGTCTCTGTTCTGTACCTTGAGGGTAGACAGCAGCGTGTTCACCTGATGCCTGAATAAACCCCAGTTGGCTTTTTTGTAGTTCCATCTTGTAATGGCTGGGCCTGTACTGAGAGTTGCACTCTGGACAGTAAGAAAGATTGGGCGATGGTCGCTTCCCCCTAGTTGGTCTCCTACTTCTCTACTAATAGATCCAGCTATATCTGGTGTGGAGAAGGCAAGATCTGGTGTTGAGGTTGTGTGCCATCCTCTGGAGTAGAAGGTAGGAGTATCTGTGGCATTATTGACTAGGATTAGGGAGTGATCATCTTGCCAAGTTTCAACCTCTTCACCTCTGTGATCCAGATGGTTATAGCCCCAGCTCTGGGAGTGGCTATTAAAGTCTCCAACTGCTATAAAGTTGGTGGCTGGTACCTGTATAGAGCTGAGACTCAGGGGTTTGTTGTTCGGACAGTAATAGTTCAGGAGTTCTATTTCCATCTTGTCTACCTTTATCTGCAGCAGCTGATATTCTGCTCCATCCATGAAGGTTTTCCTTTCGTGTGCAGGAATGTTATTCCTTACAAGAGTAAGTACTCCTCCTTTTCGTCTATCTTGTCTGTCGGATCTGAAGCATTGATATCCCCTTATTTTAAAGGTTTGATCTGCTTTCAAGTGAGTCTCTTGGATACAGCAAACACTGACTTGCTTCTCATACAAGATGTTTTCCAGCTCTGTCTTTTTGCTGTATCCAGCCTGCTTGCTGTTCACTCCCTCTGCATTCCAGTGCATCATGACAAGTGGCACTCTGGGTTTCTCTTTTTCTGTTTTGTTTTGGTCAGTAGTTCTCCTCCGCCGTCTGTTGACTCCACAAGACGGTCTAGAGGGTCCTCCAGTAGCTGAGGGTGGGCTCTGTCGAGGCTCAGAGCCCGGCACTGCACCTGCCTGGTGGAGCTCCACAGGGCGAGCACCAGAACGAGATTTATTTGACGGTGTACTCTCCATAGAAAAAAAAAAGCGAGTTGCATGATACTGTGGTTTCCGGTGCGCCTTCTGGCCCAGTATCTACGACTTTAGCACCTGTTCAACGGGAGAGTGGGCTCATCCCTAATCTGTTTATGTTCCCAGTAGTAGACTATTCGCAAGCAGCCTGGGGGTGTCACTGCTCTGCGCGGACCTTGTTTACCGAGGCGGCGTCCGAGCTCGTATGGTGAAAATATGGTTGCGTTATCTTCAAAATAGCCCTGTCTTTCCCGTGGCTTTTCTGCCATCCTGCAACTTTGAGTTAGGGAGTTCTGAGCTCCAGTCTCTTTCCCAGGCATTTTATCCTGGCCTGGCACGCATACAGAGGACCCCACTTCTGGTTCTAAGTTAGCAGTTGGGGATAGGTGGGGTAGCACACTGTGCATTCCCCGTCATCCAGGGGGCTCTCCAACTATGCAGAGCTTGCACAATGCTGTGCTCTGGTTCGGGGCTCTCCCAAGGAATCCTCACGTCCTGCACAGAGCCACTTCCCGATACCCACCACCTGCCAACCCTCCATTGTAGAAATCTCCTGCATGCGGCCATCCAGTCAAGAGCCAGTATTAAGTCTGGTGCCCAAGTGATCCCCCCAAGCTCAGTGTGCAATGCTGGGTTCTCATCATGCTGCAACACAGGAGGGATTGTGATGCTCAGCCATCTCTCTCAATTCTGCACCGATAAGTGACATCGGGGACTTAACTTTGCCTCAGTACTGGGAGGCCCCGTTTCCGGGTACACCACACACAGCCAATTGAGGCAACGGTCGCCATGGGCGTGATAGACGACAAACAGTGAAGAATGAGGCAAGAAAGCATTTAACCCATGAAGTGGGGGTGGATTGGTGCAGACCAGAGCATGTACCACTCGCCGGTGGGTTCTGCATCTACACCTATAGGGTTCCACCCACTCCTCAGCCCATTTAGTCTGGCCCCTCACCCAGGACCTGTCCGGCTTGGGTGACCCTGCCAGGAGTAAAACTCCCGCCGGCATAGCTCCCGGGATCATTGAGGCGCTCAAGCTCTCCAACCACGGCAAGGTAGGCTTACATGTGGAGAGTTTTTGATAGTAAATTTTCTTTAAGTTTATTTGTTCTGAACCAAGGTTTTATTTTGGTCAGAACATATGAAAGGTTTTGAAATTATGAATGAAATGCATGAATATATGGCATAATAAATGAAAGGTGTGTACATATGTATTTTACAAGACTAGTTAATATTACTACTGTTTATATTTGTAATTTATCTGGGAGAACGATTAATGGATGTGCTGTTGGGGTGGCTTCATCACTCCCAGTCTATGACTACCAAACATTGTCCATTTACTGATGGGATGAATACAAGTTTATTTCCCAACATGGTATGTTCTAGTTGATGGGAATATAGTTGGTGTGTTAGTTATAAAATAAGTTGGTGAATGTCCAGCAGGCCAGACGCTCACGTATCTTGACTGAGTAGTTCTGGTGCTGGAATCTGGTGGCCCCACCTCTCCGTGCTTGGGGGCAATATAAGGCTGCTCTGCCAAAATACTAGACTGCACGGGTCCACACTTGTATTTTTCAACACAGCATTTGACACCACTTTGGTGCCAAATAAAAAAACTCACAGTTCTGAAATAAAAGTATTGGATCATGTGTCAGAACTCTACCTCCTGAGCCACTTCTACACACAACATTACACAACAACACCACATAGACTGGGTCAGATCTCTCTGACCATACAGCACATCTTACCAAGTTGGTTTCACATAGTATAAGTTCCCCAAGACTACATATTCTGAAATATGTTCATTAGCTTCCTGCCATTGAATAGGATAGGTGATATGTTCCACTGATCTCAACACTTGATCCGCCCTTCATAATCCTTGCTGGCGTTTATGTATTTTGTTTGTCTCTAGACCCTGAACTGGGGCTGGGGATCTAGAGCAAATCCTTACTTGTTGTAAGGGATAGATTTTGATATGGCAGTATCAAATCACTCGTAACATTAAACAATATTAAAATATACAAAGAAATACTTTCAGTCTTACCAGAATTATGAATAGAGAACACAGTTATATGCTAGCAAAACTCAGCTGAGCTGCTGGCTCTAGTATGGCGTCCCTCTAAATATTGCAATTAGCTTCTGGGAATTACACCACTGAAGAATTACTGTGTCTACTACTGGACAATTTATGATGAATGGAAAAATGCGCGTCTGAGCGCCGATAATATGTTTATCTGTGGCCAATCACCGCCTTTCCCCCTTTTCAAATTTCAAACCTCCTACCAAAAGTCAATTTAGTCATACCTCAGTCAAGTATGTATTATTGTCTGTTGGTCCGTCTGTCTCTACTTGCGTTTTTTACAAAAACACCCTTGTTTATACATGCATTTCCTACACGAATCTGCCTCTAGAGTTATTTTTAGCCACAGCTTTCCACTAATTCCCCCTCTCTTTCATTCATCTAGATTTTAGCACTTGAGTCTCAAGGCCGCAATTTTTGAAAATTTAGTGACATATTTTTTTTCAATGCAGTCGCTCGTCTGTATGAACAACACAGTCTTTTGTCAAGATCTTCATTATTATCTATCCGTCTGTTTAAATGAAAGCATATTATTTCTCTGCTCAAGATGGGCCATCAGGCCAGCTAGGTTTTATATTCCTAACATTATTATTAAGAAAAAGTTACTTTTCAAGGTTAGTTTTTTTTTTTTTTTTTTTTTTTTGAAATATGTTCGAGCATCTTCTGTAATGCGTTTGCCGCTGAATTCAAATAAAAGGACTAAGTATCGTAAAAGCGTCCAAGAAATGACTGTTGCGTATAATAGCTAAGGTCCCTTTTGTCCATTTCTTTACCTTGTGTCAACTTGGGGACGTGAATTTTTTTCCTTTCCCCACCAATTGCGTCTTTTTAGCCTTGCTAGTTTCAAGCACGTGTTCAGTCATATTTTTCTTTTTGATCTCCGTTCTCATCCCGTCTCCAAGGGTAAACGTTTTGCCTTCACGTCTAACAAGTTAATTTCATGGCGGGTAGTGACCCGCGGCATGGGCGATCATGTCTTCTAGTAGCTTACGCATTATTTTTATCCCTACATTTTATCTTTGGAGATATTTTAACGTTGTATCACGGTTAATTTTATCACACTGATCTATTGGTAAATATGGTACTGCATTGTTTCCAATTGGCAACAATATGTCTTTCACATGTGCTTATAGCACTAAAGTAGAGTTATTCATTTGACACGAAAGTAGATTGTTACTAAGCAACAAAATGTTCAGGTCCTCATAGTATGAAGGTATCGAAAGTCAATCATCCAATGTAAATGAGTGGATCACGTAAATACATTTGAAAGTCACGCAGCAGTACTGAATGTCAACCATGCGCTTATATTTGGATCACATAATAATGTTAATTAGTATCGTTAAAGTCTTGTTGAGGGCAGCGGGAGAGTAAATCAGCTAACACATTTTCAGTGCCCGGAATAGCTTGGACATCAAATGCGAACGATTGCATCAAAATAGAATAGCGCGCAACCCTAGAATTCTTGTGGTTCGATTTCATGAGGAATGACAGGGAGCGCTGGTCTGATTGTATAATAAATCTTGATCCAAGAAGGTACCTCTCCAGTTTCAAAACAGCCCAGACGATGGCGAGCAATTCGCGCTCGATTGCTGGATATTTTCTTTCTGCGTCCGTCAGCTTCCGTGATATGTACAAGTTAGGATGAAGTGTACCGTCAAAATTCTGCATCAATACAGCACCAACACCTTTGGAAGACGCATCTGTGCGAAGATAGAATGTCAAATTTTTATTTGGTAACCTCAATATTGGAGGGGTTGAAAATAAACTTTTAATATGAGCTAAGGCTGCTTGGCACTCTTTAGACCAGTGCACATGATTGGGAGAGCCCTTTCTTAATAAAGCAGACAGATCAGCAGTGAGATTGGATAGATTCGAAATGAATCGACTGTAAAATTGAATAAGGCCGAGAATACTGCGCACTTGTTTCTTAGTTGTGGGCACAGATATGTTCAAAATCTTGGACACATTAGACAGTTCAGTTTTAAGCAAACCATGACCAACTCTATGACCAAGGAATGATATTTCTCGAAAACCGACAAAAATTTTAGAAGGTTTGGCAGTTAAATGGTGTGAACGTAAAGTGTCCAGCAATGAAGTGAGACCTAAGAAATGATTTTCCCAAGAAGTAGTAAAGAGACATATGTCATCTATATATGTAATAATATCAGACCTGTTAGAAAAAATTTTACGCATCATCCTGACGAATGTGGCAGGAGCATTCATCAGTCCAAAGGACATATAATTCCATTGAAATAACCCCTTAGGTGTTGTAAAAGCAGTAAGGGGCTTAGCAGTTTCCGATAAAGGAACCTGCCAGTATCCTTTAGTGAGATCAGACTTAGTGAAAAAAACAGCTGTAGCAAGTCTTGGCAAAAGGTCTTCTAATAACGGTAAAGGCTCAGCATCAAAGACAGTAATATTATTGAGTTTGCGATAGTCAATACATAGTCTTATATTGTCATCTTTCTTTCTAACAATGACCATCGGGAAAGCAAATGCAGAATTTGATGGTTCGATAATACCCAAACGAAGCATGTCGTCAAGTTCTTTGTTAACCTTATCCTGAAAATGGATAGGAATGGGGTATGGTCGAACTCGAATAGGTCGATCATCCGTGAGAAGGATATCATGAGTGATAACCGATGTATGACCAGGGATGTCTGTCAGAACATCTGGGAAAGATTGAAGAAGATCAGACACCTGCTGACGTTGGTCGGATGATAAATCCGTACAGATAGAAACATCCTTCCACGTCTCAGTAGCAGTTAAAGGCATGACAGGAAGATCCATAGGTAAGTCAGGAAACGCAGATTCTTCCTCCTGAATCACAGACAGGGAAGAAAAATGAGTAGTATGCCTTGTGGGTTCATTTACTGCATGAGAGACAGCCTGAAGATATTCAGGTCGAGAATGGAATTCTTTGAGCATGTTTATATGGAAAGTTTTGTTTTTTCCCTTAACGTCAAGTACATAGTCAACATCAGAAATGCGTGAAATAACTCTGTAAGGACCACTCCAAGCAATGAGTAATCTGTTGTCCTTTCTAGAAAGAAGCACAAAGGCTTCATCCCCAGGCACCAGGTGTCTTAGTCGTCTGTTACGATTCTGAAACTGACGAGCTTTTTCTTTAGCAGTTTCGGAAGATGCTGTTGCCAACTGACAAGCATCAATTATCTTACGTTGGAGGTTTACGACATACTCGTAAGATGACTTGGTGTCTTGAGTCATTTCTGAGTCAGTGAGCAAATCTTTAATAAGAGACATAGGACCTCTAGGTTGAGCTCCGAAGACAAGCTCGAATGGCGAGAAGCCGGTCTGTTCATTTGGTACCTCACGGTACGCAAACAGCACGGCGGGTAAAACTCTGCCCCAGTCTTGTGGATAGTTGACTGTAACTTTGCCTAATAATTGTTTAAGCGTCCTATTTAGCCGTTCTACCATACCATTGCTCATTGGATGGTACACGGAGCTAAGCGATCTGTCAATGTTTAGTTGTTGCATAACACCAGTCATGGCCTCGGAGACAAACTGAGTACCTCTGTCTGATAGAAGTTTTCTAGGGAAACCTAGCCTGGAAAAGATTAAGAAAAGAGCATCAGCCACGTCTGAGGTGGTGATATTCTTCAGAGGTATAGCCTCTGGCCAGCGCGTGCACATGTCAATACATGTGAGGACATACCTGTGTCCTCTAGCTGACATAACAGGAAGTGGGCCAATAATGTCTATGGCCATCTTCTCAAAGGGACGTACAGGTATATCTGAAGCCTGTATCGGTGCCATGTGATAGGCTCCCTTTGCTTTGACCTCCTGGCAAGTAACACAGCAGCGACAATACGTAGATCATCCCTAGATACACCAGGCCAAAAGAAGGAAGAGAGCACTCTGGATCGTGTCCTAGAGTAGCCCATGTGTCCAGCACAATGAGAATCATGGGCGTGTTGCAGGATATAAGTTCTAAACTGTTTAGGAACCATGACCTGTTGTTTAAGAGCAGAAGAATCTTTAAACATTCTGATCAGGATACCATTCTTAAGGATGTACCATTGACGAGGGGCATTATTTACAAGCATCTCCTCACCACTTACCAAACGAAAAAATTTCTGCAAAGAATCATCATCTCTTTGCAGCGTTGCAAAAGATTCTTTGTTAATAGTAGCATGAAAATCATAATCCTGATTTTCAGGCACAATGTTATCAATCGCTTGAGTTTGTGCTTGAGCCCTTGTTGTTACTGCATTCGCAGTTAAAATGTTTTGCCGTTCCCATTCAATAATTTCACCAGGTGTGCAATCTTTGCCACCGTGGATACGGCCAACAATAAGGTCAGTGATTGGGTTTTTTAAAAGACACACTTTAACTCATTCATTCCAGAGTTATTTTGCACGCTGTGCCAGACTTTTTTTTGTGGGCAGAATTTTATAGAGTGAAGTGTTCATCTTTCAGTCTAAATTTGTTTGTGAATTTTCCTTTGAACATGTACTTATTATATACCAAACTGTAGGGAAATGGATAGAGAATTCAAATATATAATGTCTGTGGTAGTATTAACACAAGTATGTTCGGTATAATTTAATCATTTTGCATGTAAAATTGAAAAACGCTAAAAAGTTGACTGTAGAATACGATCTTACGAAAGACAAATTACTGTCGTAGACAATAAAACTTTCTTTTTAGTCTTCAAACGTCAAGTAAATCCATATACAAAGTAAAAAAAAACATGCTTATGGCCAAAATTAGTAGATTTAGTGTTATTCGCACCAGTTTGTCCGTGGTTCTTTGTAAGAAAAAAATAAATTATGCAATCGTGCATTACATAATTTTCAAACAAATAAATAAGAATAACGTCATATAAATACTTTTTTACTCTTGTTTAATGTTTTAATAGTATCCCTAGCTTCATCTTCTACCAAGAACTAGTGATTAGATGTTACGGTAGGTCTAGTTTTGTTGCTTTTTGATTGGCCAGAATATGACTATGCCCACTCATCAACTAAATCTAGTGTGTCTAGCTTTTCTGCATATATTCCGTATTTTGACAACAAACTGTGACTACCAAACAATCATCATCAATGTCAGCAATGTTTCAAAGTAGTTTGACACAATTATTTGCTTAGGAGACTTAAAAAATGTAAATATAAAGCGTGACATATTTCTCTAGCAAAAACAACGAAATACGTAAACACGCGAATCTTCACAAAAATTGTGATAATAACATCAAAACACGCACATGTGCTGATTAACTAAAGTCAAATTAGTTGTTTAAATAGTAGCGGAATTCATTCTACGAGTTTTAATATATGAACTGCATGAAGCGGACGATTTTTAGGGATTTATTCGTGATAAACTAAAAACCACGCTATGAGCGTTGCTGGGGCACGGCGTGTTGAATTTTGCAACGCTCAGAGCGTTGGTGTGGAGTCAAAGAGTTAATTCTCCCTGTGAAAAATGGAGTCGCTATGTGAACAATAGCTGTGGGATAGAACTCTACTGTTCCCCCAAATGTGACACATTTAACAAAATCTCCAGTGGAGCATGATGGGCGCACTAGAGATTGGCGAACTCCCACCGTTGTGCAACCAGTATCTCTGAGCACAGATATCTGCGTATCGTTTAGTAGGCCCTTATGAAAGTTTAAGGTGCCTGTGCCATCATGAGCAGCAAGTGCTGTCATCGTAGGAAGTGCATGACCGCATCTTAATGTAGATACCACATTAGGCTGAAAAAAAGTTCGGCAATCAGGACACTGCGAAACAGCATCAAAGTCAAAAAAAGAACAAGCAGCAGCCTGATTTACCGAAGGATTACTTTGAGTAGCACTAGATGTATCAGCAGATTGTGCTGAGTTAGCATGATAGTTTGTACGTTCAACGCTCCGAGAGCGGAAAGGATGGTTATCATTCTGATTATTATAGGAATAATTCCGGTTTCTATTGTCCTGTGAATAATTAGACCTTCTAGGAGTTGCATATTGGTTACTGTATCTATTACCATTCCAATTTCCCCTACTCCTGAAAAAATTATCATTTCGTTTCCATCCTCTCTGTGGTTGGAATTGGTTCTGTTCTAGTCCCCGAAATTGTCTAAAATTTCCTCTAGACGGGGCAGATTGATTATCGTAAGAGTTACGACCTTGAAAGTACCCATAGTTATTACCTCTACCACGACCAAAATTCCTGTCGATACTCAGAGACCTTGGTCTTATGTTTTTGTTGTTCCAATATGACGCTAATGCCACAGGTAGAGCCTCTTTGATGTGAGAGTTACTCACACATGTGCCTGGGTGAGCGGTAATAAACTGTCTTCCCAATTCTTCCACCAATGTCAAATCCGTAGGTTTCCGTTCATGAAGGTATGATAGGAACTGCTGGTTAACAGAAGACAACACTTTGTCTCGGAGCATTAAGTCCATTAGTGCCTCATATGTTTGTGGAATTTTCGCTAATTCAACCCACCTGTTGAATGTTAATTTAATGGCAGCAATAAATTCCGAGAAGTCCTTCCCTGTTTCTGGCAACATGGTCTTAAAACGCATGCGATAGCCATTTTCATCCAATTGGTAAAGTTTAAGCAATAAAGCTCTGGCAGCTTCATAGTTATTCCTACTGGGACCGTCCATGGTACAAACCGAAGTTAATGCATCCCCTGTGAGGAATTCCATCAATCTACTACACCATTCAGATTTATCAATTTCATGTGCCTCACACACAGTCTGAAAGCGATTAAGGAAGCAAGAAATATCGTCTACGTTGGGTTTGAAAGTAGGCAAACGAAATCTACCAGATCCTGAAACATGTTTGTTTGAGGAACTTTGACTCTCAGAATTGTTTTGTTTAATATTTAGCAACTTGAGTTTTTCAAGTTCTAAAGATAACATCTTTTCATCATGTAATCTTTTTTTATCTTCTGCTTCCATTGCAAGTATTTTCTCTTGGCTGGCTAAATCTTCAGCTCTTCTCTTCTCAGCTAATTCTTCATTTCTTTTTTCTCTGGCCAATTCTTCATTTCTATTTTCTCTGGCCAATTCTTCAGCCCTATGTTTCTGATATTCAGTCATAGCAAATTCTTTTAGGGCTTCTCCTTCCATGGCAAAGGCTTTGCCTTGTTTAACAAAATAGTCCAAGGTAGCCATTTTGTATCAATGTATACAAGTATTAAGTAATTGTCAGATTTGTATAATCAATAATATTAATGGCTATTAACAATGCAATCAATGAATGGTAAGGAAAAAAAATAATGAAAAAGACAACAAATATAAATATAGATAAGAGAAAAAAAAATATTTTGGAGCAAGATAAAGCACTAAGCGACAAAAGACATCCTCAGTAAGCAACAAAAAATATAAATGTCAAACTAAAGAGGAAAAATACAGCAAATTGAAACACGCTTACTGCTAAGTCAGAACAACACAGGACCAGAGACATGGTGTATAAACATAAAATTTTTATGTAACTGAGAGACTGCAAGGAGAGACCAACAGATACGAACAAAATTAGTGCAACTAAAGCAGAAATACTATACAACGACCACGCACAGAACACAAGACGGCACACCTATACAGACAGTGGTCGAAGAAAACCAGACAGAGGACCTAAGTCGCACGGCGAATATCAGCCGGATATTCCACTGTTGGAAATCTACAAGCAAACCTAACGAAACATCCGGTGTGAGCCCATTGAATCAAGGAGATGAACTTCTTGCACCGAATCACCTCCCAACCAAACCCACAGGGACAAACAAGCTAACAGAAATTTACAGATATAACATGCAAGAAATAAGAACGAGCTCAGACCAATTTAGCACAGTTCACAAAAAGTGCACATAAAGCCACTTAGCTTGGGGCCAAGGATGGTGAATCTGTCGCACAGCATCTCCTGGACAGGTTGTCAACGTAGCAAGGGCATATCACAGGTCGAGCAGCAATAATGTAGTTATTAGATATCCAAATAGAGCAGGATGCACGACATCATTGCAGTTTTTCTTACAGAAAGTTCAACTTGAAAATGTTGGGCCTTGAAAACTTGACAAAACAGGCGTGTAGCAGCAGCCTGATTAATAACATGTACATCAGAACTTGATTTGAACTAGGAGTATTCACTGGGACTCTGCTGTAACGTCTTTCTTCAAAAACACAATAATTTGACCAGTTGTACAATGAGCAGAAAAATTTCGTCACAGTCATATATTTCCACCCGCATCAATTTCATGCCATGCGCAGAGGAAAGTATGCAAAACAGTTCCAGAAATAGTTCATAATGCATAAACAATAGACAACATGGTGTGGTTTCACTTTGTCCGATGTTGTTGAACAGTCCAAAAAAAAATCGTCCCCACACTGGCCACCAGAAATCTGTTGTGTAATGGCTATCAAGGAATGTTATATGCGGGGGCATTTAGGTTCTGGCTTGGTGAGTATGTCTTCAATCGTTGCTGATGTTTACGCGAATGCTAGGTTGAGTAGATGAAGGGTTAGCATCATACTTTTAGCCCGAACACAGCCACACATTATTGTTCTTAGCTCGTACAACAGTGTTAATGATTAATCAATGAGTTGGTGAAGACTGGTCCACATCCAAATTTATTCACAGTAGCTCCAACAATAATTCAGCATAAATAACATTAAGTAGATTGCACTCATTAAGGTCCAGTGTCAGTCCATCGTGGTAAACAATGTAAGAGGCATACAATTCATAAATCTCAATTCTGGCCGTACGAGACTAGCGTTCCGGTTAAAGCAAGCCGTGAACGAAGTATGGCGGCAAATGTAAATATATGCTGACGATCGAAAATGTTTACCTCAAAAATACAGTCACAATGCTTCCCATGGAAGCTGTAACCCTTGACGGCCCATAAACACATCTTATACAATCGTGGCGACCAAATCTCATTACAAGCCACTGAGAAAATATATCGAATAACACATTCACCACGGGAACACAACCATGGCACGTCCCGTCAGGGCTGTTTACATTTTATCACTCGCACGGGAAACTGACCGCTCGGCTGCGCATGGGCAGACGATACATACGTCACGTTATATATTTATAGCTAATGCAGACAGCTGTATTTCAGTAAAGGATTGACATACGCCTGTGCGCAAAAGCCGTACACAACAGTGATAATAATCAAATTTGCTTGGCGCTGGCCAGATTTGTTGGCTATAGGCGCGGCAGATTAACACGTACATCGGCCAGCGCTATCGGCTTAATCACCGATAAGACATGGACGACAAGATTACTTTAGATAAAAGTAAGATTTCTACATCTCGAACACATAGTCATATGAGGTTACCGGTGTGTTTGGAAGTTTGTACACAAGGGCATCGGACATCGTATTACGATATATGGGAGAGTTGACCTCTGCCTTACGTTCAAAATTATCCGATGTCGAAATATTTTGAAATTACCCCATAACCCGCTTGTTTGAATATGATTGGAGTTTTCTCTGGGCTCATAACAAACGAAAAACAAAAAGTCTGTGAGTCAGGATTGGCGTAAGTTGTGATTTACATTTCATATTTATTACTAACATGTGAACTAACATATATATATATATATATATATATATATATATATATATATATATATATATATATATATATATATATATATATATATATATATATATATATATATATATATATATATATATATATATATATATATATTAGCATGTGAATTTTATTATGTGAAACTCGCTTGTGGATGTCAAAGTCATTTGAGACTGGTAACCTCCACGTATAGAATGATGATTCATGAACAACCACTGCACGGGCTGGTGATTGCTTTATTGATAGTTTCGTCACGAGAACTAAAAGCATAAAGTAGTTCCAGGTTCCCCATGGAGCAGGGAGGGAAAGATGAAAAGAAATCACTATGTGAAAATATTCATTTTAAAGTAATGGAAGTTTCAAACTTCTCAATCAGTGTAAAACATAAATGAAAATATATTCAATTTATATTGTGAACACTTTTCAATCAGTGGAGATGTATATGTAAAAAGACTCTATCTTTATTATTAACCTTTTCATTTAAATATAAAGTAACTATGAAAGCTATTCTATTTAAGTGTAAAGAAAATTTTATCCCGAGGGAATAAATTTAATTCTCATTGAGGGTAAAGTCTGAGTAATTCGGATGGTGGTATGGGAAGATAGGAACCCATAACTATGGGGTGGAAAACGCCATACTCAGAAGAGCGTTTCGTTCTATTCTTTTACCATAGTTACTGGTGGTACCAGCAGAAAGTACTATCTCTGGAACAAGAAGGGAACAGTGGCCTAAGCTTTAAGACGAAGGACCCACGTGGTAGACTCTCCTTGACATTTCTGAGAAACGAGCTACCCCCGACAACCTTGATCAGAGACGAACGTGAGCAGAGTGAAAAGAACCAACCCATTAGAAGAAGCAAAACTGTCATTGGCAGCTAAGTTCAAATATATGCTGCCACTTGAACTTCTTGTAACATCTCACATTCCATAAAAACTGTGATGATAACTTTTCTTGATCCATTACTATTCAAATTATTTTCCAGCTGTTAAAACCTGAAGTGATTATTAAATTTTGTTATTTGTAATGTTAGAAATTTAACTTCGATTTAATCATGTTAAAGTTACTGCATGTTTGTCTCAGTCAAATTACTACACACACTCTAAACAGAGCTATACTAAAATAATAGAATTCCACTGGGACCTCAAGACGCAGCAATAGAGACCGCAGTCAGCGACTCATAGCTTGACTGCCTGCGTCAGGACCAGCGAACCAGAGCTGGTCAAGACCGCGCTCCACCTCCACGTGGTGGTCCTGGAAACAGTCTGCAGCAGTGCAGGCTGGCTGAGCGAGTACGGATCGCAATGGGAAGGCAAACCCGGTCCCTAAAAAATGCCGTACAGAAGTCGGATGTGTCGACCGAAAGGTGCAGATATCACAGCTACGGGGTAAACAGACACAACGCAACCACCGTCTTTTTTAGGGCGAACGAGGAAGAAGAAGAATTCCACTGAGTAAATCAGGGGTGGGGGGGTTGAACGAGCTGAAATTAATAACTGCTTAAATCCTTCACAAAAGTTGTTGGCAGAATTACAGAGTTAACATACTCAACCAAAGCAGTATTGTTCTAGCTTATTCTGAATATCTTGTGAAGACTCCTTTTGTAATACAAGTGTCATTACCCTTCTATCTACATCTCTGCCAAGAGTAATCTTGTGCGAAGGTAGATACCTTTGAAGCCCATATTAGATCCTCTTGAGTTTTGGCCACTGTTGAACCACTACTGCAAAGCAGGGGAGGCAATACCGTCACACCCATAGGTGCTCAGTTTCTCTCAGAAAATGTCGAAGAGTATGAATGCTAATTGTACATGTAGCATGCTGGTTGTATATACGACGGTACATGCTCTCTAACGTCCATTCCTGCTAGTCCCACGTTTGATTACAAACTCCAACAGTCTCAGGCTTGTTGATTATAATGGCTGCATGGTGATTGGCACTTCGACAATTCCAGTATCCTATACGTACATATTTCATCGAGGTGTGATCTGCTTTCTTTCTGAACCTTCCTTTTCCTGCCCTTCTTTTTCTCTCTCTCCTCTTCTCTCCCTACCTCTCCTTCTGCATTTGTATTTCCTCATTTCATTTGCTGCAGGTATCGACGACAGAGCACGATCTCCGTAGCTTCCGCGATGATTTCAGTGCTGAAAACAATGGTAAAGCAAAATTGTCACGGATTGCCTCCCCTGCTTTGCAGTAATGGTCCAACAGTGGCCAAAACTCAAGAGTATCTAAATGGGTCGTCAAAGGTGTCTACCTTCGCACAAGATTACTCTTGGCAGAGATGTAGATAGAAGGGTCCCCCGTCCTCAGAAGGGACCCTGATACCATCACAGGAACAGCTATGCTATGGACCCCCGAGGGAAAGCGAAAGAGAGGCCGACCAAAAACAACTTGGCGAAGAACTGTGGAAGCAGAGATGCAAAGAATGAACCAGAGTTGGGGCACTGTACGAAGGATGGCCGCCGACAGAGTAAAGTGGAATCAATTTGTTGCTGCCCTACAAGACGCCACCAGGCGTGATGGCCACTGACTGCTTTGGCGGTTATGGATCAAAGAAGAAGAAGAAGAGAAAGAAGGGTAATGATGCTTCTACCTTAAGGGTGTTTCACAAGATATTTTCAGAAGTCAAGAACAATGTTGCATTTGGCTGAACAATTGTTAACTTATATCTGATCCGTCACCTTTTGTGAAGGATTTAAGAAATGGTTTTAGCCCGTACATTCCCCCAGCTGGTATAAAGCAAGCGAAATTCCCTGTATAGGTATTTATATATGTATATATATATATATATATATATATATATATATATATATATATGTGTATGTATATATATATATATATATATGTATATATATATATATATATATATATATATATATATATATATATATATATATAAAATAGTCTTGCTCATACGTTTGCTTTCACACATGTAATAACTGAATCAACTCTGTTTGTTTAGTTTTAAAATAGCATGTAACAAATTTAATAGTGAATTAGTCTTTATCAGGTTAAAATAGATATGGAAAGATTTTTGAAATTTTAGATGAAAGCGTCTTCATAGAGACTTAATAGTGGAGTGATAAAAGTCCATTTTGCTGATGCCTTTTAATTAGGACTTAACTGATCTAGGTGAGTCCTGTCGCTGTGGTTTCCGTCACTTCTTTTTGGTGATGAGTGCACTTCTCCACATAACTCGTCCAATGTAGGCGGTCAATGTTGATGCTCTTCTCTCACACAAGCGGCGTAGTAACGTTAGTACTTCAAACCGTCTGATAGCTTGTAACCACGAATTTTTTTGAAAAAAATAGAAAGGGCAAATGCCTCTGCTGAGTATACTGAGTTGGAAGCTTAACAGGCGCATTGTCTCGCTGTCCACCCACCAATGTTAATCTCTCACAAGAATTAAATTCTTTAGTACATAGCGTAGCTCAAGGAAGATGATTAAAAATCACCAGTACTCTTCTGGGTATTAAACTGGGAACATGTGTCTGGACAGCGCGAATAATGGCGAGCCTGAATTACAATTAACAGAGTACATAGATCTCACAAAATGATACTATACACTTCAGGCACATTTGATATAATCATCACTCATTACTGCTCCATTTGGAGTCTGTGGTCACTTCTGCTGTCGGTTTTCCGCATGACTAGCAAGAAACAATCACCAGCGCTTGCAGTAGTGGTTCATGAATACACTATTTTTATATGTTGAGGTTGCCAGCCTCATATATAACCATTGAGCAAGAAAAACATGTCAAATTCACATTTGTAAAATAAATGTTCACAACTTACCCCAAATGGGTTATACAATCTCCTCGCACAATGAAGAATTGACACAAGCTGTTGAGGATTGTTGCATGGTTTACGAGCATTTTGGTTGTATCTTTATTTGAATTGGCGCACCATGCAACAGCTCAACTAACTAGACTTCAAATGGTACACGTAAAACGTTGGATGACGCGTTAGGCCTAGAAACGAGAGAGTGTAGCCTTCGGGCATATGGCAGTGTTTTGAATTATGTGGTAGAATCACTAGCTAATGTATATAACCATCGATGTGAATGCTTTTAAAGCTGATATAATAATATGTGTTTAAGGACCGGTGAGTCCATGATTGTGTAAAGCGTTAAGGATAAAACGCAGAATTTTTATACGCGATATTCGAGAATTACGAACACGAAGTTAATGTATAACGCTACTGAAAGCGATATGGCTGGTGTAGCCTAGCTAGTGATTCCAAATTGAGAATATTATACAGACAAAGTTCTGACGTGAATGTTAGGCATTGATCTTAAGCAATAATGGAATAATTAGCAGTAATGTATTAATGCTGCTTAAATATGATAATGTGCCAATTATTTGGATAAGGATAATGAACAATCATTATGACGGTTAAAAAATGGACGCACAATGTCTTGTGCATTATAAACTACGAACTGTGATGTATCCAGTTTCTTTCAATGTGGAAAATATGTTAATTGAATAACTCATGCTGTATATATTGGAGCTATTAAAATATATGTGAAGTCGTCCACGCGAGACTTATCCTATGAAGAAGTTTATAAAGTTACAGTTCAGACGGTTGTGTTGAATTGACCGTTGACCTTCAACGTGTTGGTAATTGTGTAAAACTCTGTCATATTAATAAGAACTCAAAGTAATACTACAACACAACAAAATATCAAATACGAAATGAAGTTTATTGACTAAACGTTCACACTCATACGTCTGAAACTCAGAATGAACCCACTGTTGCAGCAGAACATAATAGATCAGTGAAAGGCAGAAGAAGAACATCATATCATACGAAATTAGCCCATAAAAGAAAGTCTGCAACACAAGCAATTTAGGTTATATGCTTTCGAATCCCGTGGGCTGGAAATTTTTGATTCCTCTTATGACGGGTGTTCTGCGAATCACTTGGTCTGGGAAATATTTTGATTCCCCTTTTGGCGGGTGTTCTGTGAATCACTTGGTTTGGAAATATTATGTATTCCTCTTATGACGGGTGATCTGATTCCTTAGGACTCCAGTCTTGCATTTTATAAAAGCGGGCTTACTTTTTTTTTTAAGGTTTAAAGTTCCCCAAATACTTCGATCTGTCTTGGTCCATTTAAGTTTCCAGTCTTTGTATTTAAATGTGCGGGTTTACTTGTAAGTTCCAAAGTTGCCCAAATACTCGATCTGTCAGTTATAATTATGGAATTCTAGGTCCGATCCTTCTTTCTCTGGCTTTATGGAGTTGCTAATTTGACGTTGCGATGCAGCCTCTGATCTGTGTCTCTGATTTCGCTAGATTATATCTCTCATTCTCAGTTCAAATCTCAGATTGTGCTTCCGCCGAATTTCCAATGAAAGCTATAGTTTATTCTGGCTTCTCAAATCAAACCAATGGTTAGCTCTTTCAGCACAACGTGGGTTGGGGTGTTTTAATTCATAATCTCCCCCGCGTGTTTAAAATATTAAATTTTATATTCCAACACGTGACCTCTTTATAATAAGCCGTAATATTTCCGCCAACTCACAAAGAAATCTGTGAACTCATTTCCTGACGTAATACTTTTCGCCAAAATTGCCTACCCAGACATATTATCTGTAATAATCTCAAAGGGATGGCCCGGCAAAAGCTATTATCTCATTAACGCCTGTGTTTTCGTACACCTCAGACAGCTCTCTCAGACAGACAATATTGGCTTCCTATTCATCCTCGTACGATACCAGCTTGTGTCAATAGAGAGTGTCTTTAATAAAGGTGGCTAAGCTCCTCCATTGGTAAGCTTATCACCCGCTGACCGGTGTACTGATTGGGTATTGTTACGATAATTCCATAGTTAACCTGGCGGAACGTAAATACGTTTGGGGAGTGGTCACAGTAAAAGAATGTAAGGGCAATAAATATGCCAAATAATAAGACGATGAGTGAGAGAAAAATGAAGAAAAGAAGTGATATTGCCGGAGTGGATGCAAGAGTGAGAGAGGGGCCAACAGTACATGTAAAAATTACAGACGTTTCGTCACAAAAATAATAACCGAAGATTCAGACTTAGTAATAATAAAACACAAGTAATGGCCTTCATAAATGAGTGCTTACGTAGAATAGAAGGAAATGGTTTAACTAGATCACGTCTGTGGAACTGGTGACAAGATCTAGATAAGTGCCAGTTAAACAAGAGATGAGAAGAATACGCTAATAATGGATAGGACACACGTTAAGGAAACCTTTACAGAGGATTGCAAGGCAGTGTTTGTTCTGGAATCACCACGGTAAGAGAAATATAGGGATTTAAAGAACACATACACACGGAGAGGATTATGAGACAGCAATGAGAGGGATATAGAAGCTATTGACGGACCTAGAATGGACGACACAAGACATAAGGCTTAGCGTGAATTCACTAAAGGTAAATGCTCCTCCATGAGCAGAGAGACAGCGAATTAATGATGAAATAAAGGCCATTTCAAAGAAAACTGACCACCAGTATACAACATAAATCACCAAAAGCTGATGGTGGATCAAAGTATGCAGTATAAAAATCAGTAGTATACATTTGAAACTAGTAGAAAAAGTAGTAGTATTTAAGGGCTGTTACTCTAACCATCATATGAAGCAATGAAAAGGTACAATTAGGGAATGTCCTTTCGACCACCCTATTCCACACACAGTTTGGAAATGTCCACACACTTTATATATATATATATATAATAGTTGTCTAGGTGGGATGGTACATAAGCAAACAGCTTCATATCTTTTTTTTACAAAAAATAAAGTATCCAGTTCAACCTTTGATATGTTATAATTAGGACACATGGTGTACTAATTCAAGAAAATAAAGTCAGGTTTCCAATTGGTACCTTCTTCCCCCCTCTAGTCAGTCCAAATAGAGTAAATCAAAACAAAATGTGTATGAATGTTTTTGTGTATGACCTCCCCTTACCAAGAAACAAACAAACAAAAACAAAAAACATACTAAAATGATATCTAATATTCTAGACACTGTTCCATATCTACGTTGAACGAGATATCTTTCTTGATTAATTTTTTGTGTGAAACATCTACATTTGTTACAGGGGAACCTGAAGCCTCTGATCATAAGAAAGAAATAACAAGCGTATCTAAAAGTATAATATCTTAGTTCTGTTACTTTTTTTTTATAAAGTATTACGTTCAACCCTTGATGGGTTATAATTAGGACACATGGTGTCAATTCAAGAAAATAAAGTCCGATTTCTAATACTCAAATATACTACCCTCTTCCCCCTCCACTCAGTCCAAATAGAGTAAATCAAAACCACATTTGTTTGAATGTTTTTGTGTGGTTCCAAAGGTTGTTACAGCCGGGAGTTGTAGTGAGGATAAGCTCTCACTGCAGATAAATGCTTCTATGGCACGCGCCTCAAGCAGCCTCTGACAACCAAGTCCAGCTCCCGGCCTTCACGTGTGGCTCAATTTGAGCCCGGCGGAACTGTTTTCACTGACGGGAGACGGGGCAAAGGCGAGCGACTGGCGCCTTACAACCAGCAGCTTCGGGTAGATAGGCGACGTGGCTGGTACCAAACTGTATCGGATACTGCCGTTCCTTTGGATCTATCAGTTGTGTGGAGAGGGGGAACATGCTGCATGGGCAACAGCTTGATCTCCATATAACTGTGCCCAAGCTCGCGCCCTGGAGAGGACACTCCAGCTTCACCCTATAGGTGTCGGAAAAACACGGGAAGTAGCAGTTACCGGTTATAAGCATTTTGTCCAATTGGCGTAGAGCATGGCGCCAGGGGCTACTTCCGACAGTGGGAGAGGTTCTAGGATCTCACTGGACAGCTACCACCCGCTTCAAGCTGGGCAGCCCCCAGTCAATAAGGTATTGTCCCTCCACTGTCTGCTTTCCCCATTGGGTGCATGGGGATTAGGGTCAAACCCGAACTGTAGACAGAAAATTTTGCACCAAGCAATTATCAGAATAATAGAAATAAGCAAACTCTCAGATTGGGATGCTGGAACGTCCGGACTATGTTGACTGGACTATCTGAAAACCTACAGGACGTAAACGATGCAAGGAAGACAGCCATAATTAATGATGAGCTTAAACGACTTCAGGTGGATATAGTTGCACTTCAGGAAACGCGCCTGGCGGACTCTGGAACGGTAAGCGAGAAGGACTACACATTTTATTGGCAAGGGAAAGATCTTAATAAAACTAGAGAACACGGAGTAGGTTTTGCGGTCAAAAAATCGCTAACTAAAATGGTTGAACCAGGCGAGAATGGATCAGAACGCCTGTTAACGCTCCGCCTGCAAACTAGCACAGGTCCCATCACCCTTGTCAGTGTGTATGCTCCTACTCTGTACTCTGCCTCAGAAGCTAAAGATGAGTTCTACGAGAATCTAGCAGCAGTCATCAAAAGCATACCTAGGCAAGAACAGCTTGTTCTCCTTGGTGACTTTAACGCTAGAATGGGTGCCGATAATGTTTCATGGCCTTCATGTCTGGGCAGGTTTGGTATTGGCAAGATGAATGAAAATGGACAACGGCTCTTAGAGCTGTGTGTCCACCATGACCTCTGCGTGACCAACACCTACTTTCAGACAAAACCCCAGCATAAGGTGTCATGGAGACACCCACGATCCAAGCACTGGCACCATCTGGACCTGATTCTTGTCAGAAGGCCACTTCTCAGGTCTGTGCTCTCCACGCGCTCGTACCATAGTGCAGACTGATACAGATCACTCCTTGGTTTGCTGCAAAATCAGAGCACAATCAAGAAAACTCTATCGTGTCAGACATGAAGGGAAACCACGCATTGATACCAGCAAGATGTCAGACCCTGTCATGATCGCTCAATTTACTGCAACCTTCAAGAAAGTGCTCAGCAGCCCTCAGCATGGTGATACTATTACAGAGAACTGGGAGCATCTACGGAACACCATTCAAAGTACTGCACTTGCCACCTTCGGTAAGAAAACGGCAAAGTCAAATGACTGGTTTGATGCTTCATCAGATGTGATAGCACCTGTCATTGAAGCTAAGCGCAATGCTATGAATGAATACAAACGTTCACCGAGTGCTAGAACCCTACAGATCCTGAAGGCTATGAGAAGCAAAGTTCAACAAACTGCTCGACGCTGTGCAAATGACTATTGGCTCCAGCTCAGTGAGAGCATCCAGATCGCAGCGCAAACAGGCAACATTAAACAAATGTATGACGGTATAAAGAAATCACTTGGCCCCCAAAAAAGTAAGACGGTACCGCTAAAAACCTTCAGCGGAGAGAAGCTAACCGATAAGGGTAAGCAGATGGAGAGGTGGGTCGAGCACTACTCTGAGCTTTATGCTAGAGAAAATACCGTTACGCCTGCAGCCCTTGATGCTGTCAAATGTCTGCCAACTATGGAGGAGCTGGATGCTGAACCAACATTAGAGGAACTCAGTAAGGCCATTGATAGCTTGGCCTCTGGCAAAGCACCAGGCAGTGATGGGATTCCTCCTGATTTAATCAAATGCTGTAAGAGCACGCTATTACATCCCCAGCATAGGATGCTGTGCCAGTGCTGGGAAGAGACAACAATTCCTCAAGACATGCGAGATGCCAAGATTGTAACACTGTACAAAAATAAAGGAGACAGAAGTGATTGCAATAACTACAGAGGCATCTCTCTTCTTAGTATTGTTGGTAAGGTTTTTGCCAAAGTCATCTTAATGCGACTATACAAGTTAGCTGAGCGCATATATCCAGAGTCACAGTGTGGATTCCGAGCTGGTAGATCAACAACAGACATGATCTTCTCTGTCCGCCAGCTTCAGGAAAAATCAAGAGAGCAGAAAAGGCCTTTATATATCGCCTTTATAGACCTCACAAAAGCATTTGACCTGGTTAGTAGGGATGGACTTTTCAAAATCCTCCTGAAAATAGGCTGCCCTTCTAAAATGCTGGAAATGATAAAAGTCATTCCATGACGACATGAAGGGAACAGTCCAATATGCTGGAAGCACGTCACAGCCCTTTGACATACGAAGTGGCGTTAAACAAGGCTGTGTTCTGGCTCCGACCCTCTTCGGGATCTTGTTTGCCTTACTCTTGAAACATGCATTCAGAGATGCAACTGAAGGAATATGCCTTCACACTAGGTCAGATGGCCGTCTGTTTAATCTTTCAAGGCTGAAGGCAAAAAACAAAAATCAGAAGGGTCACTATAAGAGACTTGTTGTTCGCTGATGATGCTGCAGTCGTCGCTCAAAGCCAACAGGAGCTTCAGAACTTGATGAATCGCTTCACTAAAGCATGCAAGGACTTTGGCTTCACAATAAGTCTAAAGAAAACGAATGTGCTGAGTCAGGATGCGGGTGCTGCACCAGTTATCACTATCGATAACTATGAATTGGCAGTGGTGCACCACTTCACATACTTAGGGTCTACCATCAATGAGAAACTCTCACTGGATACAGAAATCGACAGCGGCATTGGCAAAGCTGCAGCTACCTTTGCCCGCCTCACATCGCGTGTTTGGGGAAACTCCAAACTCACAATGAAGACCAAAGCTGCGGTATATAATGCCTGCGTCACCAGCACACTCCTATACGGCAGCGAGACCTGGACGACCTATGCTAAGCAAGAAAGAATGCTCAATACCTTCCATTTACGGTGTCTACGCCGCATCCTAGGCATTTCGTGGAAAGATAAAGTGACAAATGTCGAGGTGTTGTCACGTGCTGGCCTTCAAAGTATGTATACACTGCTTAGACAGCGCAGACTTCGCTGGCTTGGCCATGTTCGCCGCATGGAAGATGGTCGCATCCCAAAAGATATCTTCTACGGACAATTAGCAGATGGCAAGAGAACAGTTGGGCGATCACAGCTGAGGCTCAAAGATGTGTGCAGGAGAGATATGAGGGCACTGGACATGGATCCAGCAACATGGGAGGATGAAGCTGCCGATCGCACTAAGTGGCGATGCTATTTACGGCGCCACCTCAGATTGGGCGAAGAGAGGCTCACACAACAAGCAGAGGAGGGGAGAAAACGTCGAAAGGAGCACCAGGAAAATAAGCAGCTGAGGGCTGTCACCTCAGGGGCGCATTCCCATAGTCAGTTATGACTGAAGGGGCTATTATTTGTGTGTGATCTCCCATTTCCAAGAAACAAACAAGCTATAAAAATAAAAAAAACAACAACAATAAACTAAAATGAAGTCTCTCATAACTGCCCTGTTGTTAACAAGGTGAAAAGGGGTGAGAAAGCCCGGAGGGTGTTGGGTGTCCGAGATTACATAAAATCTACCAATCATCTGCCATCAGCCATACAAGCACCCCATTAGACTACCCCTTTTCCTCACACCATCATTGATCTTTATATATTAATTTGTTATTGTTATATACTGTTTAACTATATTGTGCAATTCTATATGTCTCTCCATTCTCAGCCCCTGTTCCACAGTTATGGATGAATTGCATGCATGTAAATAATCTAATATTAGTTTTCTCTGTTGTTCATATTTCCCACATTTTAATAGGAATTGCTCTATATTCTAAATCTGTTGTGCAAAAGCTTACTGCAGGGAAGTTAATTTGTGTGTTAAAATTCTTTAAGATTTAATAGTATTTTGTCGTTTATAACAATATTGAATAATTAAGATTGGTTAACACTTAGTTATAATTTTATAATTACCTTTGCATCCGCGACTTTCCATGTTTTGAAAGTCAACGGCGCCATTTTTGAATTTGAAATTTTCGTTACTTACAAAACTACTAAATATTATACTTTATATTTAAAGTTAAGTAAGGACAATTATTCTAAAAGACATGCCGGCTCTTACAAGATTGAAAACAGGTAGTATCTCCAGAAAATCATGGGCTGAAATAGTACAAGCTGACTCATAGAATGATGATCAAGGGAAAATCAGGAATACGAATAGAGAAAAGGAAAGACAGAAGATACAAGCTTCAAAGGAAACAATTAAGAAAAAAGGAAGATGTCAGAGTAAAATGATAGAGAAAACCAATAATCTGAACATTGATTCAAAGAATAAGGGTGTTGAGAACCTTATGAAAGACCAACAAATCGATAGGCCTACTCATAAAGTTGAACAAAACCTCCCAAGATTAAGGATTTTTCATATCAGTGGCAATGTGGTAAGTATTAGAGCATTACCAGACAGTAAGCAGGAAATGTGTAATTAAAGGAATACATGTAACAGTTCCAGAGGAAGAAATAAGAACTAGACTACAAACAGAAAATCCAAAATATAGGATTCTTAAACTGGAAAGGATATCACAACAATTAGGAACTTCAACTGTAATAATAGTTACATTAGAAGGGCGAGAAATACCATCACATTTCTTCAGTGGCAGTACTACAATCAAAACAGAAGCTTACATACCACCAGTCATTCAATGCTCAAACTGCCAGAAATTTGGCCACACCAAAAGAACATGTAGAAGTAAGCCTAAATGTCGATATTGTGCAGGGAACCACACTTATGATCACTGCAAATTAGTAGAAGATGATAAAGATTACAGAACAAGAAATAAAAACAGAAAATGTGCAAATTGTCTAGGAAACCACAGTGCACGTTTCCTTGGATGTCCACATTACCAACAAACAAAACTAGCTCTAATAAAATCAGTCAATACTAACACACCATTTAAAGTAGCACTACAACAACATCAATCTTCAGTTGCTACATCTACAACTCCGACACCAAGAGAAATCACAGTCAGAACCAGAAATGTGGAAATAACCCAAAAGAAAAATAAAGTCCAAAAAATACTGACAAAAGATAGCAATCTACCAGAAGAAAGTGAAATAATCAAATCATCGATAACAGAAGATACAGTGAGAAAGGCAGAAGAAATCTTAAAAACCATGAAAAACATACAGCATGAAGTAGCTAAAGATGTGGCTAAATTAGCAGAACTCAAAGAAGAGAATGAAGATTTACTGAAAAGGATTGAATCAGAAAGACAACTCATAATGAGTGAGCAAAAGCGAACAGATAAAAAACAACTAGAAGAAATGTGGAATGAAAAAATGACAGATTGTCAAAAACTTATTCATTCTGTATCAAACATTGTGAAAGCCTTTATGCTGAATCTTCAAAGTGAACTACAAACTCACTTTAACAGAGAAACCAAAAATCTAGGAGACTTTGTTGTTAAAAAATAAATAAATATATTATACACTTCTCAGTAAAAGAGTACAACACTATTTATAACAAACGTAACAATTAATTAATGGACGTACAGAACATTAGAATAATACAGTGGAATTGCAGAAGTGCCAAAAAAAATGTACCAGCATTAATAGGCATGTATAAGCAATCTAAAGTAATATTTGCCATTCAAGAGACTAATCTTAATCCGAGTCAACGTTTTACCATCCCTGAATATAAAGTCTTTCGAAATGATAGGACCGAAACTCAAAAAGGAGGAGGTATGTGATAAAGTTGAATAATGTTGGATTTTTATTCCCGTTAATGATATCCACCAAAAGATAGATATAAGTGGATGGAAGCAGACATCATCATCATCATCAGTTGATAAGATCTCTATGGTGTTGTTTGCTCCACTGTAGTGTATGGAATGTCAACTTGACCTACGCAGTGGTGTGTAGACATGGATTGAGTGTACAATGTGCGAATGATGATAAGGGTTCGTGTTGTTGACAAATGTTCTTTTCTCACACTCATGTATGACTGGAAGTCATCGACACCAACGACTGTGTACCTTTTCTAAAGTTTAATTCGACGTACACACTCGACAGCACAGATAGTGACAAATCACAGGTTGGCATAATACATCATAGTACAGTGGATAACTGGTCTTGCAATGTTATGTTACATGGGCACTCATGTAGATTAATATTATAATGGACTGTCAGTAGCCAAGCCCTCAGCATCGCCCATACATATAAATCATCTGACTTCACTGACTGAGCACGTCAGCTTATAAATAATATTTCAGATGGCTTCTAGACCTAATCTCGTCTAGCGACGATTCTCCAACTTAATGTTCAGCACATATTTTTTTTCATATAATAATATTGAACCGCTGATAAAGGGTTCTCATGTGTAGCAGTGATCTCTGGACTAAACAAGCGATAATACGGGCATCCCCTTTTCTCTTCTTGAAAGTCACTACATGTTTGGATCCAAGATGGCTTCACTCGTGAGCTGTCACTCACGTTTGGATACAGATAATGAATCTGTCCTAAAGTTAGTCATTCATAAAACATTGCATTGCTCTGTAGATTTGATCATGAACAATTGACTGCATTCTACAGAATATAGTGCTGCTAGGAATCGAAGTCGTTTTCATCGAGTCAAATATATTCTCTTATCGAAAATGGTGGCTTCGTACGAGAGTTCATAAAAGTATCTTGGATTACCTTGGTATAAGAAATATGAAACTGCCATTCCTTGGCAATACGCATAAACACTGGGGTAAAGCATACACGATAGGTCTAGACGACTATCACTTTCCCCACAAATACTGAGATCACTTTTTCCCCGGCGACAGGCCGACATAGGAAACACAGTCCCTATCAGGACGAAGCCAAATCACACCACACTCTAGCAACACATCCGCCGAATAGCCTTCGACCTCAGTTGCTCTACAGTGGTTACCCATATCTGTAAAGAGCTACAGGGGGCGTGGGTTGCATTGTGGCTCAAAATCATTAGATAATATCAAGGGATGGAACTTTGTCCGGATGCGCATTATGGTTGTAAAAAACAAAAGAAGGAGAAACCAAGTCGAACCCTGGTCATAGTGTATGGATTTCCAAATGAGGATGAGAGAGCAGAGGTCAAGTTTGAGGAATTCTTCGAGCTGACACAAAGGACAGTGGATGACTCAATGAAGTTATCTTTGCTCGCAGATTTTAATGCCAGAATTTTATGTAAATGACCATGCTAGATGGGGTGGAGTTATCGGAAGCTTCTTTATGCGTAACAGATACTCTTTGACAATAGAAAGCGACTTCCTTGGTTTGATTTCTGCAAATGAGCTTGACTGGGAATCTTTTATCAAACACAAAAATTTCCCCCATAAGCGCATACAGCATACACTGAGAGTGAGAAACCAAAATGAGAAGTCCTTTACTGTTCAAGTGGAAAGCCATAAACGAAAGAGCTCATCTCAGAGTGTGAATCCGAATAAACAACAGTCTATCATAGTGGGAGCAATTGGAATGCTCATCACTACTGCTAACAAATCAGCAAAATTGTCTCTTGTCATGACACTTTGAAAACAATGTTAATAAGTACTGAATGCCTGGAATGCCCAACATCACGCAAGAAACCAAGCTCAGCACGACACAGCTGATTGAATGCATAAAGCATTGTAAGGACCTATCAAGCTGACCAACCTGCAAAATTAAACCAGTTATGGGGCTTATTGCTACAGCAGTGCTTGAAGAGAGAACGATCTTTGATGACTTGGACATACCCTCTGAATAAATTCTCAGAGGATATACAAAGCTCTGACACGCAATCACAGATTCTGGAAGTCGACCATTTGGGAACCAAAGACAAGTTTTCAGGACACCTCTGTGATCAAATGACCTGGAAGTCAAAGAGAAAATAAGAGAGGTCAGAATCATTAGAGCTAAAAACCCATCAAATTTGGAGAACCAGGGACCATGCCTGGAAACACATACACTTTGTTTTTACCAGGGAAAAAGCAAGAGAATATCCTTTTTAGAATGAAGCAATGAACAAAAGTTTCAGACTTCCAGATTATTCCTGGCGAAGAATTTGGAGGTGCCAATGCTGATAGTTGTCACCCAAAGTGAATGCAGTACTTCTCTGTTGGTCTTTTTTTCTGTCCAGGGTATTCTCAATAATGACCTTCTAAAGCATTTTCATTAGAAGGATATGTAATGCCCTTTACAAATGTTTTAAAGTGTCCAAGCGCAGGCCAAAGTTGCTTACATTCTGGGAAGAAGAACATGCTCTGAAAGATGCTTTTGAAACTTTCTCATTTCCTTTGATGGTGAGCACATGGCAGAAGCATCAGAAGTTTTTTATGTGATAACCATTGCACAGAAGAGAAAACCAATGAATGGTGAATTTCTATGACACAGTCGCCATGGAAGCTCGATTTTGATATGCATCCTAAGAGAAAATCAACATGTGCAAAGCAGCATCCTTATTCGTTGTCCACATCAATGGTCCAATTTAGAAGAATGGTTTGTGTCTTTACTTCTCCAGAAAAGGTTTAGTCAATACTTTGGTCTTCTCTGGTGTTTATCAGGCACAGTGCAACTGAAGACCTTCCCCTACCAAAGTTTTTTGGGAGAAGTAATTGTTTCATCAGTCCATATTTGAATTGTCAAAAAGGAAGGACAATCATTTTTTACAATGTGGAAAACCATAGACGGCATATGCCCTTCTCAGTAGTCTAAAATCTACTGTGTTCTAGGTCATGCCTAGAGCAAGAACACGCCTAGTTATATCACATAAATTTAATGAGGTCCAGTGCGGATTCCGACCAAACAGAAGTGAACTCACAAGACCAATCTTCACACCAGACAGCTGAGTGTTTCCCCCTTGATATTCTTACGTGAGATCCATCTTTGTTTCATTGACCTGGAAAAGGCATAATTGAAAAGTCTGAGCAAACTGGTTTGGAAATCCCAATTTAAAGAATATTCCAGCAACTTGATTCATGTTTACAGAGGTCTACAAGCTTGGAAAGATGTAATCAAATGAAACAAGTATGTAGGAAAAACGTTTGAAACTCATACTGTACTTTCAGATGATGAGGACTCACCATAAAAAAAATGACCACTACTAATGACTCTAAATCATAAACCTTACTTCATCATATGCCTTATGGACGCTTTTGTTCATCAAGGCATGTAAGGAGAGAACAAAAGTATCAGTGGGGTACTGGAAGATGAGACAGGTTATATTTCAGAGCTGGCATTTGTAGTTATGTGCCCACAGAAATTTCAGGCACAGCTCTCCAATCCAACCTGCAAGGGTATCTGAAGATGAAGAGCTGGGAAGAAAATGGTCCGCTTTGCCAGATCTAAAACAATAATGGCATGGCCAAAATATCACGAGCGAGAAATTCCTCCTGAAAACATCTGATTAAGTTCATAACAACAGGAGAATTTTCGACCACTTTAAAATATCTTGAGCTATTCTAAACATATGAAAAGGGAGGCATCAAAAAGAGTTGGCCACGTCGAAAGAGCAGCATTCTGACGACTTGTTATCTGCCAGAATCGTTGGATTTCCTTTACATTTTTTGTAAAAAAACAGTACTCCTGGAAGTCCATCGAAGAGCTGTTATACCGCTCTCTTCCCATGTCTTTACCGTCTCTGACATACAGTGTGCGAGTCCTTTCTTGTCGTTTACCCCACAAAAGCCAGGTGATGATCCAAAGTTGCTCAGTTTTTCGAGGTATGAGGAAAGTGGTTGAAGTAACAATCAGAAAACATAACATTTAAAAGATAATTACAAACGTCAAGGCCTAAAATCCCACCCGCTGCAGACCCAAATAGAACAGTCCCAACTGAGATGTTATTTGGCCCCTAGGAAATGGCCTGCAGATAGGAGAAGCAATAGCTTTCCACGAAAAGCAAAATATCAACAAATCACTAGCCAGGGATCCAATCTCACAGGACGAAATACCCAGAGCTGTTAAACATTAGACAATCAAATGCATATATGACAAGGACTAGATAATTCCACACCGCCATTAAGAGACAGCAAAGAAGAATGGTCTGGTGCTCTCAAAAACCAAGTTACCATGGTGGACAGTTCACGGTTGTAAGGGAAACGAAAAACAAAGAAAACAAGAAAACAAGAATATACAAAATATAGAATATGTTTTATAGATCTGAAGATAATTTAGATATTTATAAGAACATAAGAAATGAATCAAACAGAATAATACTAAAGGCAAAAGAAAATCATTGGAGAAGTTTCTGCCAAACACTGAACTCTACAACTAACTCTACAACAGATGTGTGGAATAAGTTAAAAGCCATTAAAGGCAGAACTAAAAATATGATAATACCTCATATAAAAAGACCTGAAATGGCAGAGACTGACTGGCAGAAAGCAGAGGTGCTGGCCAGGTACTACCATAGAGTTAGTTCTAAGGAAAATCTAGGACAGGCTGAAGTCAACAGAAGAGCAACACTTCTTAAAAAACTCAGTAAAGATGTACCTTATAATACTGAAGATTTATCATATTTAAATGCAGATATTACAATGGAAGAAGTTGAAAATACAATAAAGGACAAAACAAATACATCAGCAGGGCATGACATCTTGAGCTATGAAATCTTGAAACACATACCAAAAAGTACCATAGAAATTATAACATCCCTTTTTAACAAAATTTGGAATACAGGAAAAATTCCCAAAACATGGAAAACAGCAGTAATTATTCCAATACTAAAACCAGAAAAAGATGCCCATGATGCCAGTTCATACAGGCCAATTTCTTTAACTTCCCATCTAGGTAAAATATTAGAAACCATAGTAAATAAAAGATTAAAGTTTTATTTGGAAAAGAATAATTTATATAATCAAACTCAGTCAGGATTTAGGAAGAACAGATGCACTATGGATCAGATAATTAAATTGGAACATGAAGTAAAATCAGGATTTCAAAAGAAAGAAAAAACTGTGGTAGTATTTTTAGATATAGCTAGGGCTTATGATGAATGCTGGAGAGAGGGTGCTCTCTTTAAAATAAAGAAGATAGGAGTAACCGGTAAAATGTATAATTATTTAGAGAATTTTCTGCAAGATAGATATTTCACTGTTCAGGTAAACAATGATAGATCAGAACTGTATGAACAACAAAATGGAATACCCCAAGGATCAGTAATGTCTCCTTCAATTTTTACAATAATGGTAAATGATTTAGGTGAGGAATTTAATGATATAACAAATAAATTGTCACAGTTTGCAGATGATGTTGCTATATGGAGGACTGGGAGACATCTGCCAAAATTATATAAGGATCTACAGAAGCAAATAAATAAAGTATGTAAATGGATGACAAAATGGGGTTTTCAGCTGAATTCAAATAAAACATTGGGAATGATCTTCAGTAAAGGTAGGGTTGTAAAAAATAAAATTATAGATATAAATATCCAAGGGCAAAACATTAAAACAGTTCAAACCACTCGATATCTAGGAATGATATTGGACCAACAGCTGAACTGGAATAAACACATAGATAAACTAGTGGAGTCTTGCAGAGGATTGACTAACTTATTAAGATATTTGAAAGGTAATGGATGGGGTGCAAGCACTAAGACAATGCTCACTTTTTATAAATCTTTTATTAGAGGAAAAATAGATTATGGAAGTATTATATATGACTCTGCTGCACACAGTAACAAGATTAAATTAGACAGAATTCAGCATCAGGCTTTATGTACAATAGCAGGTGCAATCAGATCAACATCAATGGGAGCTATAGAGGTGGCTTTAGGAATCATACCCTTGGAATTACGGAGAAAGGAGTTAAGACTAAATTACATGAACAGAGTTATGTTGGATAAGTCTCACCCAGCACATACAGCTTTTACCAGATGCCAACTAACAACTCAGGCCAAGCCAATGAATACCACTAGATACCCTACAGGATGGAAGTGTATGGAGGAAATTGTCCATCTGGGTACATTAATTACATCAATTAATAACAGTTGTGAATACAAGCCAGTGATTCCGCCCTGGGAGATCAAGAAACCAGACACGGACTACCACCTAGCAGAAATACTTAAGAAAACAAATAATATAGAAAATATTAAAAACACAGCCAATAAATATATACAACAAATATCAAAAGACAGCATTACTGTGTACACAGATGGATCCAAGGGAGAGGATGGCAAATTGGGGATAGGAATATATATTCCAATATGGAAAATGGCAAAAGAATATAGCATCACGGAAAATACATCCATTTTCACTGCAGAGATGGTGGCAATACTAAAAGCACTAGAAATATTCTCTAATAACCCTCCCAAAAAATTAACAGTTTTAACTGACTCTCTTTCAACAATTAAAGCACTTAGAAACTTACGAGAATGTAGTAGACCTGATATAGCAGAGGAGATTTTTCTGGCTACTACATACTTATATTCCAGAGGATGTTCAGTATTAATTGCTTGGATACCTTCACATGTTGGCATAGAAGGAAATGAAAAGGCAGATAAAGAAGCCAAGAAAGGTAGATCTGATAAAAATCTAATAAATGTAGGGATGAGTAAATCAGAAATTAAGAGCTTAATTAAAGATTTAATAACAGATGAATGGAAAGCAGAGTGGGATAAAAATCTGAAAGGAAGACATGCATATAAGATGTTCAGGGCTCCAACAAGAAAATGTCAGATATCTAGGGAATTGAAAATTCCCAGTAATAAGAAACTTCTCAGACTACAGCTGGGAAAAGGCTATTTCAGAATAGAAGAACCTTACTGTGCAGGATGTCTTCAAGACAATAATATAGAACATTTCTTGTTAAAGTGTAAGAGGTATGACCAAATGAGAATACCAATATTGGATTATTTGCAGGCATCCAACTTACCTATAAATATAGAGGAGGTGTTGAGAATAGACAGACCTAGGGAACTGCATAATATAGTCAAACAATATTTAACACGAACACATGTTAATATATAGTGGCTGGGAATGTGAAGGTCTGATGCTGTTCTTACAATGCATGTGACTTTAAACAGATGAAAGTCAATTAAATATCTGGTAAAGTCCGTTATATAACTAGAACCACCAGGCCTTTTTATTATTTAACGTATAGGCCTATGGACAAATGTGAGTATCCCTATTTTCAAATGTGTTGCCACTTTCTCATGTCGGCAGTTGTTCATATTATTTGGAATTGAAAACAATATATATCCTAATTATAACCCATCAGAGGTTGAACGGGATTTCTGTTTATCTTCATTAATTTAAAAAAAAATAAAATCTATATTATTTTTTCCAGACACTCTGCACAGTAAGGTTCTTCTATTCTAAAGTAGCCCATTCGTAGTTGCAGTCTAAGACGTTTCTTATTGCTAGGAATTTTTAGTTCTCTAGATACCTGACACGTTCTTGTTGAAGCCTTATATGCGGTACAGAGAAAGTGTATATGGCCAACGCCTGCTCCTTTCGTGGAAAAGCTTTACGGGGATTCAAATAGCCTCAAACTGACTACTGCTTTCTTTGAGAACATTCAAGTGGACGTCTGAGAGTGTACGAAGAAGAAGAAGCCTTGAACAATTTATATGAATGTCTGCCCTTCAGACTTCCATCCCACTCTAATGTCCATTCCTCAGTTATTATTCTTTTAATTAAGCTTTTGATCTCTGTTTTACTCATTCCCACATTTATTTGGTTTCTATTATTTCTACTTTTCTTAGCTTCTTTATCCGCCTTGTCATTTCCTTCTATGCCAACATGGGGAGGTATCCAAGCTATTAGAACAGAACATCCTCTGGAGCATAGGTATTTATTTTTTTTAGTTAATGAAGAAAAATATCCCGTTCAACCTCTGATGGGTTATAATTAGTATATATATTGTTTTCAATTCTAAATAATATGAACAACTGCCGCAGTAATATCTCTTTTGCTGTATCAGGTCTACTGCATTCTCGTAAGTTTCTTATAGCTTGAATAGCAGAAAGTGAGTGTGTTAATACTGTCAATTTATGATAAGGGTTGCTAGAGAAGATTTCCAGAGCTTTCAAAATTACAACCATCTCTGCCGTGAAAACAGATGTATTATCTGTTATACTATATCATTTCACCATTTCACGCATCTGCAATGACGTTGATCAAGGCTGCAAAACACACGCCTCAGTCACGATAGTCTTATCGACCTCTTGTGAAAAAGAAATATTATTATGGGGCTCACATCCGCCAATCAGCGGCAATTTCAAGTGTTGTTTTTGTTCAAACTTTGTAGTTTTAATAGTTATATGCACGGTGATGGTCGATGCCTAATGACATTCATTCGTTAAGAGTTAGTGGAAAGTGTAACAGAGGGACTTACAATGTCTTCTGATTTAACTACATTTTACAGTTCTGTCAAGGTGAGCTGCATGATATCTGCATTAATTTCATTATTACTGGCCTGTTTCCGATAATGCTATTAGGCCTAAAAAAAATAGGCTACATCGTAAACGCATGCTAGTTACTGGAGACATCAGCTTGTTTCTTTCATTGTCTTGTCTATGTTATTGTTAATCAGAATCGACATCTGACCCATTGATGATCAGTCTCCCTCAGCAAATGTCGAAGGATATGAATCCGAATTGTTCTTGTAGCGCGATGGTTGTATAGGCTAGCCTACACAACGGATCAGTGTTGTCGACTCAGACTCGAGACGATTTACATACCTGTCAGCCTCCTGAGAAAAAAATCTGTAGGCCTTCGCCGGACCAAAAAAATCCTTACAAACACCCAAAAATCCTTACGCAAAAAATATATTAATAAATTATACGCAATACAGTTTTAAAATGAGAAATGACATATACAAATCTAGCATTTGAATTATTGTGATATAAAACATGCTAATAGTCTCATGCTGTTCTTTAGGGCCTAGGCCTACATATAAAAAAACTTAGTGATCATGATGTACTTTATTATTTCGATGTACAGTGTTTTGTATAGCCTAATAATCAACACATGCACTTTTAGCAATTTGCAAAATTGCATTTGTGGGCTTAAAGTCTGCACAGCATGTATCAATGTTAATCTTACACTGTAAAATAGAAGTGAGTGTGTCCGCATTCATGGACCACCTGCAGTCTGTGTGGATTTTTTTCATCATTGAAAATGATCTTTCGCAGTCAGCATTGCTGTGAAGGAGTATCAGGAGTCGCTGAATGGTGACTTTCAAATTAGGGAAGCGGATGGCACCAGTACTAGTTTTCTGGTCAACAACTTCCAGCCAATAGCTACAGAAGCTCTTTTTCTGACCGCTAGGCCTATCTGTTAGTAGAGGCACACACACACATCAGACAACATATAGTAGTCATCGAACTCATCTTTCAGTGCTTCCTGATCAAGATCTTGGGCAAAAGCATCTGCCAATCTGCAGATGTTTGGATACCTGAGATTATCTTTAGTGCTTGGATCTAGCACTTTTAAGTACTTTAGAGCCTGGTTGTCAAAGGGAAATTTATCAGTAATTTTTGTAACCACTGATGTGTAAACATTTCTGACATCCTCAAAAAATGAACTCTTTACTCCACTATCAAGCTCCATTTCTTCGATAAATGCTCTGTTCGAGATGTCAATTGCCAGTATGCTGTCATCATGCTGCACCCCACGATCACTAAATTTGATATGCCTCAAGTCAACAACCTGTTTAACATACTTCATCTCCACAAATTTAACTAAAAATTTTCTAAGCAATCTGTCCATCTCCTCCATCATGCCACCAATCTGCGACTCATCTGCTTGAAAGAGTTTATTAAACTCATTTAACAGTGGCAGAATGAAACTCAGAAAATGAAGGGTCAGCTGGGTTAGTGGTGCTGTTAAAAGTTTATGGATGTTTTGGACTCTGCCAGGCTTTTCAACATCATTGTGGCTTTCAAAATAAGATGAGAGAGCTGTATACTGGTTAATAATTGTATCCACTACCTTCTGCAATGACAGCCAGCTAGTCTGACAATGTTTAAGAATATTCAGGTCATCTGTTTCTGTGAATAGTTGGAACTCCTTATAAGCCTTTCGTGTTTTGAGCTGTGCTCAAAATGATAGTACATGTCTAACAAAAGGTCTTCTACTGGCTCAGTCAACTGTTTGATTCCATCTTGTGCACATAAATTTGCTAGGTGGCAAATGCACCCAATACTAAAAACATAAGGGTTCCAGTCGAAGAGGACCAAGACAACACTTATCATTAAAAACTGCCTGGCTCCACCTGCAACAGAACCAGTGATAAAGCTGTGCAGGGAAACACCCTTCTCATTAATGGTTGATGAATCAAATGACAAGAAAACAGAGAAGTGGTTAGCTATTATGGTGAGAGTTTTTGAAGAAGGATTGGGACCAAGAACGAGTAAGATCCTAGTAAGTACTGAGTTTGATTACCAAACCATGACATTGCAGTTGTCACTAGCAAAACAATTTTTCCATGGAATATGAAATTTTGTGAACAGATTATCAACATCACTGAATATCGCCTCACTGGTTCCACCACTGCATACAGGCATGTCCAACAATCTCGTTCTTGGTCCCAATCCTTCTTCAAAAACTCTCACCATAATAGCTAACCACTTCTCTGTTTTCTTGTCATTTGATTCATCAACCATTAATGAGAAGGGTGTTTCCCTGCACAGCTTTATCACTGGTTCTGTTGCAGGTGGAGCCAGGCAGTTTTTAATGATAAGTGTTGTCTTGGTCCTCTTCGACTGGAACATGGAACTTTCTGGCAATATCACTGTCAGGAAACATTACAGGCGCCAAGTCACAAAAGTGATCAGCAACAGATGCAGTTAAGTTATGCTGGGCAATGAAATTGGCAAATAAAACTTCAGCCCTTATAATGCCACCCTCTTCCTGCTTTGGCTGAGCAAAAAAGGTCTTAATAGATGCTCCCTTCTTCATTGCAAACATTTGTTCATGCAATTTCGATTTAAAATGTACTTTCAAATCATATAATCCTGAAGCTACTACTTTAATATCTTTGCTGCATAATCTACAAAAAGCATGGGTTGATCCTAACTTGGATGCATCTACAATGCCAGGGAAGAGTTTAACCCATTCAACCTGAAACTTACCATGACCTGCAAGCTTTTGTTTCTTTGAATTAGGCTCAGCCATCATTCAGTGGATGAAATATTTCAACTAATAATCTTTGTAGACTAAGAGAATGATTAAAAAATACAACGAACAAAGCAAATGGCTAACAGTAAAAAAAAAAAATAAATAAATAAACAAAATTATGAACAGAATATCAAATCTAGGAAGAAAAACGTACCACCAAAAATTTACAAAATTATTATTTACAAGTTGGTAGCCTAGACCAATGATAACAGATTGCCACTTTATTAAAAAATAAAGCAGCTAATCTCGAGCGCTGGAATAACGTAGGCCTACTCAATGCAAACAAACTTCTTTTTTCTAGTTATGTAGGGCCTACACAGAATATTATGACACTTTATCGGAAATATATTGAAGGGCAAGATATCAAATCTAGGAATAAAAAACGTACCACCTAAAATTTACAAAATTATTATTTACGAGTTGGTAGCCTAGACCAGTGATAACAGATTGCCACTTTATTAAAAAATAAAGCAGCTAATCTCGAGAGCTGGCATAAAGTAGGCCTACTCAATGCAAACAAACTTTTTTTTTTCTAGTTATGTAGGGCCTACACAGAATATTATGACAATTTATCGGAAATAAATTGAGGGGCAAGATGTAGGCCTAACTGGAAAGATTAAGGCAGCGATTAAATTGCAACAAAGCAAAACAACAGCAATATTTAACCAAGTTATAAGTACTTAGCTTTTTTAAACAAAATGGCGTCGTTGATAACAGTAACTTTAAAAATACGTGATGTCACGCCGAAAACCCAAAGCGTTTAGGCCGAATTCAAAGTGTTTGCCAAATTCTTGGGTATAAAAGGATTTGATTGGTTGCTGGGAGAGACCTCAGTTTAAAAACAAATGCCGAGATTTCCGGAATTAAAAATAAAAAAAATTGGTTAAAAAAGAACCTGGGCTAGAAAATATTTTCTGATTTAAAATTTAAAAAAAAAACGTTGGAAAATATTTTTAGAATTTAAAAAAAATGTTTTTTTTTTATTTTGGGGGGAGGGGGAGAAAAATCCGTACAACGAGTCTGTACGGCCGTACACTGCTAAAAGTATCAAAAATCCGTACATTGTACGAAAAATTCGTACAGGTTGACAGGTATGGACTTAAGATTTAGGCATCAGCGACTAGACTCGACTCCAGACTCCCCAATTTTGGTGAAACGACTCGCCGACCTCATTCACAATGCACTCTTTATTAATTAGAAAAACAAATGCTCTTGTGTTAAGCGATATCACCAAAACATTAGGTCTACAAGAATTCCATTTGCAAACACATTTTACTTCATATTATCAAACATAATTGGACACTGTTGCTGGACAAACATCTCGAGACACATCGACTGTCAGAACAATAATATTCTGTGGCTATGTAAATATTATCATTTCGCCTTAGGGGGAAATATACATCGTACATTTACTGCTAGGAAAAACTAGAGCATGTGTCCATACTCTGTAAATTCGCTTAAGAGTTAGTGCTGATCAAGTGTATCGGGGGGGGGGGTGTGGCAGTGGGCTTGAGAAGATAATATATCTAAAATTTAATACTGAAAAAATAACTTTAGTTGAATAAAAAGTCAGTAAATAAAATAGTAAAAGTACTAACATGTATATTAATATCATTCAGTATTATTTGTTGTGATCGATGTTATTTTTCGATAACGCATGATTGGGGCTATAAACAGTGTTAGATCTAAAATTAGGCTTGACTCGGGACTCAAAATGTGATTCAACTTGAAGCCAATGTTAGGGAATTGCAACTCAACTTGAGAAGTACTTGTACTATGGGACTTGTTAGGAAAGACTTGACGACAACTCTGCAACGCATGCATCCTGCCATATGTCCATTCCTGCTTTCTTGCGTTTGATGCTAAATTCCAGCATTCTTAACCTTGTTGATTGATTGATTACAGTTTCGTCCTGTAACATGCGATCATTAATTGTCCTTAGTATCTCTCCCATATGCATGTCCAGGGTCCCCACTATGGGTGCCCTAGAAGCTAGTCTGTCAGCTCTATCATTGCCGCATACCACTGCATGACCAGGACAGTAGACCCGCACCTGGCCCTGAAGATTCAAGTCTTCTATGAATATTTTCCTTTCTTGCCATAGCCATCCATTTTGGACCTTTTGAAACAAAGGCTGATTTCTAATGAAGAAGACCCATCAGTGTACACAATGGCATAATCATCCCTGGCATGATCATTTATCAGTTTAATAACTTCCTTCTCTGCTTTCCCATTGCCTCAAGTTTTGCACTAATGGTGACTTGCTGTTATTTTGTCCAGTGCTCACCTGACTTACTCCATGATGATAGGAAACTCTATGCTCAGCGAAACAACAGGAGGCAATGTAATCATCAGAAGTGGTCCCCCTGTCGATCAAGTGTTTGGCCTCTAAATCTCCCATGACTCCCAAGTGTCAGCCAACTTCACTCTGGTTTTCTGCTAGCTGGAGGCAATTGTGAAAGTAATCCCTAGATTGAAAATAAATTACTGTCCTGAATTCCGTAGCCTGTTGCTGTTGTTCCACAGCCAGCGCGATGCCCTTTCTGCAGTTTCACTGGGCCTCTTAAGTGCCCTTGTTCTTGACTGTTCTTTCAAACCAGTTTCAGTAGATCATACACTGAGGGAGCCACTAGACCTCTTGCACCTACCTCAACAGCCATGACCCTTGCAGTGAACCCTCTGTGTCTGAACCCGCTGTGTCTCAAGTCTGTGACCAGATTATTATATTTGGCCACTTTGAACATGTGTTGCTCATTCAAATGGCACAGTCAGATCAATCGTTATAATCTGATGCGATGATGAGGAATGCAGCACTATATCTTACCGTCTTTGAAATCTTCTGATACTTTCTGGATATATCCCTAGCTCAGGTAGATCTACTGTCATCTCCCAGTCATTTGCACAGCCAAGAATAAATGGTAAACTGCTGCTTGGTTTACTTGGTTTGGGATGTGCTGACTTTCCTGCTCTCAGAAAGTATGTATTTGTGGTACTTGGCCTAAATTTACTGTTACCCTTTACCCTTGTCAGGTCTACTGTAGCAGCCAGCTCATTTAGTACTCTGTTATGGTGCCTTGTGTATCACCCTTGCCCTAATGACACCTTACAAGCTGAGAGCACATGTTTAAGTGTCTGCCTCAATGTCTATATTTTCAACTGTGGTCACCTGCCCAATTGTAGCCTGTGCCATCCATGTCATCCCTCTCTTTATTTTTGTCCCCTTGATGTCAGCTATGTTCCTTTGCAGGTGGGGGGGGTCTTTAATCTATGGTTACCCACATGTTGGCGTTTGTCTTGGCCATCGCACATCTGGATATAATTGACAGCAATCCAAGTATTTATCTCATTATTACAATGAAGGTATCTCGAGTACAGTCCAAGACGATATGCATTCCTTCATTTTGAATGCATTCCAGCCATTCACATTGTGATATTGACAGCTGGAGTATTCCCAGCCCATAATCAGTTACTGACATGATTAGCTGATGATGATACATGAGAAACAGTAGTCTCTGTTCCGGTCATGCAGCAGCCATTGATTTTAACGCTGCCAGACCTCGCTTGCACTTCTGTATGATCAGCTCAACAATATACTTGTATGATAGCCCGTGGTGGAACGTTACTTAAACATTCTTGTCTTGCCTTTCAATTTTCTGCCCATTGAGAGTAATGTCTGGAAGTTCTGCATCACTATGTAGATGGTCAAGGAGCACGACATCACTCAGGCCTTGGGGATTGACCTTTTAGCCAGTTTCAGCACACTGTTTAGATATCACCTGTAGTGTCTTTTTACAGTTTTTCCTGGTTTTAGTCACCTCATAAGAACATGATTGAGGTATCTGTAGTCATGTTCTTTCTTTGTCTCCTCAGGTACTCCTGGAATGAAAAGTAGATTTAGTTTATTCTGTTAATAAATAAACTTCATTTCGTCAAGAATGTTTGTTTTGTCTTCCATTGATTCAAGAATGTTTGTTTGGTTTCCATTGAGTCATGACTGTGTTTGTATTGATTCTTTCTTCTTCTTCTTCTTTGATCCTTAGCCGCCGACCGTCAAAGCAGTCAGTGGCCATCACGCCTAGTGGCGTCTTGTAGGGCAACAACAAATTGATTCCACCTTGCTCGGTCGGTGGCCATCCTTCGTACAGTGCCCCAACTCTGGTTCATTCTTTGCATCTCAGCCTCCACAGTGGGACCCCAAGATGCAGCAATAGTGAATGCAGTCAGCGAACCAGAGCTGGTCAAGACCATGCTCCACCTCCACGTGGTGGTCCTGGAAACAGTCTGCAGCAGTGCAGGCTGGCTGAGCGAGCATGGATCGAAATGGGAAGGCAAACCCGGTCCTTAAAAAATGCCGTGCAGAAGTCGGATGTGTCGACCGAAAGGTGCAGATATCACAGCTTAGGCGCAAACAGACACAACGCAACCACCGTCCTTTTCAGGACGAACGAAGAAGAAGAAGAAGAAGAAGAAGCCTCCACAGTCCTCCGCCAGGTTGTTTTTGATCGGCCTCTCTTTCGTTTTCCTTCAGGGGTCCAAAGCATAGCTGTTCTTGTGATGGCATCGGGGTCTCTTCTGAGGACATGACCAACCCAGCTCCAGCGTCTGCCAGCTATGATGGTGTGCATGTCCTCTTGCTTGCTACGAGTAAGCAGATCTTGGTTAGTGATGGTATTTGGCCAAAAGATTCGGTGAATTTTTCTTAGGCATGTTGTGTGAAAAGAGGACAGTTTTGACATTTCCTTCTCTGTAACTCTCCAGCATTCCGCACCATAGAGAAGCACAGAAAGCACACAGCTCTGATATAATCTTAATTTTGTGCTTGTGCTGTATTGGGAGGACTTCCAGATGTTGTTTAGGCTAAAGAAGGCTGTTCTTGCCTTATTCATTCTGATGTTGATGTCTTTGCCTGCCCCGCCGTCTGGTGTTACTATGCTTCCTAGGTATGTGAAGGTATCTGTCTGTACCAATTGCTGATTCCTTACTGATATGGGCTCAGGGTTGCTCACATTGAGCGTCATGACCTCAGACTTCTTTAAATTGATATTCAAGCCCACCTGCTGGCTAAACTTATTAAGTCTATCCGTTTTTTCCTGGATGTGTTGATGTGAATGTGCTAGTAGTGCAATGTCATCTGCATATTCCAGATCTTCCAATGTAGAAAATGTTGTCCATCTTATTCCTCTTGGACTGCCCTCTGTTGTCTGGCGCATCACCCAGTCTATGACTTAAAAATAGAGTGGTTGATAAGGGGCATTTGTATTGATTCAAGAATGTTTATTTGGTCTCCGTTGATTCACATATGTTTGTTTGGTCTCTGTTGATTCACGAATGTTTGTTTGGCTTCTGTTGATTCAAGAATGTTTATGTTATCTTCCATTGATCCAATAATGTTTGTTTTGTTTCCATTGATTAATGACTGTTTGTTTTGTATTGATTCAAGAATGTTTATTTGGTCTCCATTGATTCAAGAATGTTTGTTTGGCTTCCGTTGATTCAAGAGTGTTTGTTTTGTCTTTGTTGATTCAAAAATGTTTGTTTGGCTTCCGTTAACTCAAGAATGTTTGTTTTGCCTTCCGTTAATTCAAGATTGTTTGTTTTATTTTCCATTAATTCAAGAATATTTGTTTGGTCTCCGTTGATTCAAGAATGTTTCTTTGGTCTCTGTTGATTCAAGAATGTTTGTTTGGCTTCTGTTGATTCAAGAATGTTTGTTTTATTTTCCATTGATTCAAGAATGTTTGTTTTGCCTTCCGTTAGTTCAAGATTGTTTGTTTTATTTTCCATTGATTCAAGAATGTTTGTTTGGCTTCAGTAGAGTCAAGAATGTTTGTTTTGTTTCCCTTAGACTATTAAGGCACAGCTAGAAGCGTTCTCGGATTGTGGAAAGTCAGGGCAAAATCTAGATTCAGCTCTATTCCAGAAGTTTCTCTACTACAGCATTGATTATGTGAGCTCACACTGTTCACCCTGTGGTAAGTATAGATTCACTTAACTCTCTGTGTCCTTCACAATATTTTATGCTATCCAAGTATTGATTATGTGAGCTCACACTGTTCACCCTGTGGTAAGTATAGATTCACTTAACTCTCTGTGTCCTTCACAATATTTTATGCTATCCAAGTATTGATTATGTGAGCTCACACTGTTCACCCTTTGGTAAGTATAGATTCACTTAACTCTCTGTGTCCTTCACAATATTTTATGCTATCCAAGTATAGATCTCCTATTTTTGCTCCTTATGGATCAAGGGACCCCTGTATTAGAAATCTGTATCAACACAGATACACCTACAGCAGTAGTTTCTGTAGCAATTTTATTACATAATGAGGTTGGCAACCTCATGTTGATCTTCTCTGTACAGTCGTACATTTCTGTTGATCTTCTCTGTACAGTCGTACATTTCTGTTGATCTTCTCTGTACAGTCGTACATTTCTGTTGATCTTCTCTGTACAGTCATACATTTCTGTTGATCTTCTCTGTACAGTACATTTCTGTTGATCTTCTCTGTACAGTCATACATTTCTGTTGATCTTCTCTGTACAGTACATTTCTGTTGATCTTCTCTGTACAGTCGTACATTTCTGTTGATCTTCTCTGTACAGTACATTTCTGTTGATCTTCTCTGTACAGTCGTACATTTCTGTTGATCTTCTCTGTACAGTCATACATTTCTGTTGATCTTCTCTGTACAGTCATACATTTCTGTTGATCTTCTCTGTACAGTCATACATTTCTGTTGATCTTCTCTGTACAGTACATTTCTGTTGATCTTCTCTGTACAGTCATACATTTCTGTTGATCTTCTCTGTACAGTACATTTCTGTTGATCTTCTCTGTACAGTCGTACATTTCTGTTGATCTTCTCTGTACAGTACATTTCTGTTGATCTTCTCTGCACAGTACATTTCTGTTGATCTTCTCTGCACAGTACATTTCTGTTGATCTTCTCTGCACAGTACATTTCTGTTGATCTTCTCTGTACAGTACATTTCTGTTGATCTTCTCTGTACAGTACATTTCTGTTGATCTTCTCTGTACAGTACATTTCTGTTGATCTTCTCTGTACAGTACATTTCTGTTGATCTTCTCTGTACAGTACATTTCTGTTGATCTTCTCTGTACAGTACATTTCTGTTGATCTTCTCTGTACAGTACATTTCTGTTGATCTTCTCTGTACAGTACATTTCTGTTGATCTTCTCTGTACAGTACATTTCTGTTGATCTTCTCTGTGTACTGTACATTTCTGTTGATCTTCTCTGTACAGTACATTTCTGCTGATCTTCTCTGTACAGTACATTTCTGTTGATCTTCTCTGTACAGTACATTTCTGCTGATCTTCTCTGTACAGTACATTTCTTTTGATCTTCTCTGTACAGTACATTTCTGTTGATCTTCTCTGTACAGTACATTGCAATCATAGAATAAAAATTGTGTGCAGGTCGAAAACACAGGGAGAAAACAAAGATAATGAGGGAAGATTGTACTGGAAGAATCACTACTACAAGATGTAGAAGCATACATATTCCTGTACCGCACTAGTGAGACGTAGGTCATGTGGTAATATTCCTAATGGAGGGAAATATGGCGGTATATACTTTTGATAGGATTTAATTAAAGCTTTTAGGCAACTTTATTATTATAAATACTGGCTTTTAATTTTGCGTTAAGCTAGACACAGAAAGTTAGAGTAAATTTTAATACAAGAACAAACATTTCATCATAATTACAAGAAGATATGATCGCCTGAAATATTGTACGAGTAAAAAAAAATTAAGTTATTAAATGTTTATATGCAAAACTAAACATGTACCTTTCGGTATGTATAAAAATTACAGATATCAAAAGTAGAAAACCCGCGAAAAAAGGGACATCATAATTTTATTTTACATTTCGTGCATCAGACATGAATTATGTCAGTATTTATTACCTTAAAACAATGCACAAAATTATGCCTAAAACATGAGAGCTAACAATTATCTCTCAATCATAGTCACACAAAGAGCAAACAAATAAATAAATAAAATATTCACTTCAATAAATAAAACATACACCTATTAAATTATTTCCCCACCCTGTTAATTCAGTCACTATTATGCAGACAATTGTCATAATCTACTCTAGCCCCAACATTTCACTCAATTATCATTCATGCTTCCTTTTTTTTTTAATAGGAGGAATCTGTACATTCACAGATGGAGAAATTTTTAACAAATGAGTTTCCACAATAAATTTTAATTGTAAAGTTATATTTTTAATACCGCTGGCGCGTCTTTCAATTTTAGAAACAGTGGAATGTACAAATTCTTCTTCTTGCATGTTCATTCCATAGCCATAAGTTCTGATCCAGTCTGTGCAATGTTTTTCTAATACGTGCTGTTTAGGAATTGTCTTATTGGGGAACAGCTTTCTGAACAAAGACGTATGTGTCTCTATTGATGCTGCTATTGATGAGATTGATTCTTTACATATAGGTTTACTGTGTGATATGTTGTTGTATACTTTCTGAAATGTTTCGTTCAGTGAGTTGAACTGTTCTCTGGCAATAAAAGCTATGTCAGTTATATCTTGATTGCTTGTCAGGTTCAGTGTATGTCTAATGATTGCTCTTGTAAGATATTTATAAACTTTTGACGTAAGATATCTATGGCAGTGATTCCCTATAAATGATCTGCTATGATAAGACTGTGGTAAGATTTTGTGTTTGGCTAGTACCTTGTCCAAGTGTGAACAAACTGAACTAGACCTATCACACAGGTCTTGAAACTGAAGTTTGGCTATCAGTTTCAAGTTTAACTTTAAAACTATCTGTCTCCTCCGTATCCTCACAAAGTTCAATACATGTCTGAAAAATTCAATTTTAGCTTATAATTCTTTTGCCTGTTTCCAGTTCCTACCAAATGTCTTCAAGTTCTTATTAGTACTAATGTTTGCATCTATCTCTTGTGGATTCTTAAATATCTTGGCGTCTGTTATATCGGCTACCTGTTCTAGAAGTCTAGGATGTTTCAAAAGAATGCCGAATAAAATATGAAGGTAAGGAGGAGCTACATATTAATTTCAATCTCTAACATTGGTTCGTGTAAACAATTATAGTAACGTGCCACTTGCTTTTTATTCCCTTTCTCATATTTCATATATCTATTGTAATGTCTTATCAACATGGCCAGACTTTTTGGTTTGCAAGTTTAGTGCTCACTGGAAGTCTTTATTTCCTTGTTTTGCTGGAGACACCTGAGATATGGGTTATGTTCCTTGAGCTCCAGACAAACCATACATTTTCATCAGAAAGTTATAATCCCCTAGTACAGCAGTTTTCAACCTTTTTGAGTCCATGGCTTCCCTGACCAACTACATTCTTTTTACGGCTCCCCTGTGGGATAACTGGTAAAAACTCTAGCGATGTTTCTACATTTAGCCTAACTTTTTTTGAGCAGGAGAGCTTTGGAAAGGCTTTTAAACAATGTAATTTTAAAAAAAAAATGCAATTGGACAATCTGTGACAAAATTACACGTACAAGAAAAAATATACACAAAGTGCACTTCAAAAACCCTTACTATAAACAAAAAAATAGCACAGATAAAGTAGTTTCTTTCTAACATTTTTTTATATTTTTGTCTGAAAATCATTCACCATATACTGCACTCATGATTCAATCTCCATAACAAAAAACTTATACAGTAAAACTAAAAAAAAATATGATGAATAAAGTACCAGTCTGGGACCCAAAGACGCAGCAATAGAGAATGCAGTCAGCGACCCATAGCTTGACTGCTTGCGTCAGGGTCAGCGAACTAGAGCTGACCAAGACCCTACTCCACCTCCACGTGGTGGTCCTGGAAACAGGCTGCATCACTGCAGTCTGGCTGAGAGAGTAGGGATCGAAGAGGGAAGGCAAACCCGGTCCCAAAAAATGCCGTGCTGAAGTCGGATGTGCCGGCCAAAAGGCGCAGATATCGCAGCTCCGCTATAAACAGACACAACGCAACCAACGTCCTTTTCTGGACGAACGAGGAAGAAGAAGTACCAGTCACCTCAGTGTGAAACTTGAGCTTGCTTGTTGTTACACAGCTTGTCAAATCTTGGCACCAATTAAGATACAGCTACCCTAATTTCCTTCTCCACATCAAGTCTTGATCTGGTCTTGGTTTTTATGAAACCCAGCCTCGCAGAGATAGGAGGTTGCAAAAGGAATTAATATCTTCAGTGCTCTCTTGCTCAAGCTTGGGAACTCCTGTTTTACTGAATACCAAAATTTTGGCAATGCCATGGATGGAAACTTCGCTTGTAGTGAAGAGTTTGATGAAAGTTCTATCAGTTCTTCCTCTTCTGCAGTACTGAAGTCCGAAGGAGCATCACTACTGAATGGATTTTGAACCCACTGAAACCTGTCACAGTTTTCAGGAAAGTATTTTTCAAAATGAACACTGAGTTGAGATAAGTGTCCTTGAATTATAGAAACAATATCTGCACTAAAATCTATTTCATTGTCTGATTTTTGTTCTTTCATTTGACTCAGCTTTCTAGAGAAATATTCTCTTGGTTTGCCCACGTCATTCTTATGAACACTTTCTAAATGGCGCTTCAATTTGCTAGGCAGCATACATATGACAGAGAGTACTTTGAAACACAAAACACACTGTGGACGCTGTTCACAAGAGTGCACGTGAAACCAAAATCTAAGTAACCTTCGTCGTATTTTCTATACTTACGTTTCCTTTCCTCTTTACCACTTTCCTTGTCATCCTCAACAAGTTCTCGCTTTTTACTAACACTTGCCAAATTAAAACACATTTCCATAGTTTATATCAAACTCACAACACAATCAAAAAACGTTTGAAAACAGAAAATCACCGTGTTACCTACTATGGTCGCGTGAGGAGAATGTGCGGAAAGTTGATAGGCGGGTTGGGGGAGCGGGACTTCAAAGAATGGTCAACATCATAAGTGAAATTTCTAAGTGGTCACGCAGGTTGACAAACACCAAAAATGAAATTTCCCACAGCTCTGTGTTTTCTTTACAGCTAAATACGAAAAAAAAATCACGCCCACCCACGGCGCCCCTGACAGTCAGTCATGGCACCCCAGGGCGCTGTGGCGCACAGGTTGAAAACCGCTGCCCTAATAAGAAACAATAGTTTTTTTTTCATCCCCTCTAAATCTTTTAAGGACTCTTGTCTAGCTTTCATACCATTCATAAATATGTCTAAATTATCATATGTATCTTTGACTCTAGCCATTGCTAAAAGGATGGTATTAGTTTTAGAATTTTGTTTCTCTAAATTTACTGCCAGCATTGTAACTTTGGTGCTTCCCTTCCCATGATTGCCGCCAATTTTCAGCCAGACTTCATTTTCCCGAACGGAACCTGTATGCCACATTAATAAGCCCTCCCTGTTGTCGTTAAGAAGCCCGCGAGAAAAGCCTCATAAATCTTTGATACATGCAAATGGTGTCTCCCGCCTTTGTCCATTATCTCCCACAAACTGTTTCATTTCCACATGCCTGTTACGCGGCAAAATATAATTACAAACAAATGAACACCCAAACAAAGATAGCACATAGTACAAAGTTATTGTATACAAAAGTATTTTAATGTTGTGACTATCCAGAATGCATGTGCAATGATTTAGATGTTAACAATTTTACACACAAACATCAGCTGATCTTTCCCGCCAAGACTCCAAAACGTGATCTTGCGCGGCGACAAATTTATTACCTCGGGTTCAGCGTTCAGGTCACCGAACTAAGATAGTACTTCGCTGTAAGGTGTAAGGTAAAAACAGCCGTCTGATAGCAATACAGATACATTTGGAGAGACAGACATTGATATGAAAACAAGAATACAAAAGTTTAAAGATGCTTTCATTGCATTAGGAAATAAAAGAAAGTTAACAGAAATCAGGTCCAACACCAAAATCAGAATTTTAAATTCAAATGTCAAGTCAGTCCTATAGTATGGCCTTCAAACATGGACAACAACAACCACACAACTACAGACTTTCGTAAATGGATGCTTTTGTAGTATAGAAGGATTGAAGTGGTATGACAAGATGACTAGTGACACGAACTGGACAAGTGCCAGTGGAACAAGTGGTATGACAAGATGACTAGTGACACGAACTGGACAAGCACCAGTGGAACAAGTGGTATGACTAGTGACACGAACTGGACAAGTGCCAGTGGAACAAGTGGTATGACAAGATGACTAGTGACACGAACTGGACAAGTGCAAGTGGTATGACAAGATGACTAGTGACACGAACTGGACAAGTACCAGTGGAACAAGTGGTATGACAAGATGACTAGTGACACGAACTGGACAAGTGCCAGTGGAACAAGTGGTATGACAAGAAGATGATGGAGATGGACAGGACACACATTGAGAAAACTTGTTGATAGTATGACCTTGACCATCCCTGGTATCTCAAGGTAAGAGAAGTAGAGGTAGACCAAAGAACATGTGGAGAAGAGAACTGGAGACAGACATGAAGGGGATGGTAAGACCTTGAGCTGATGGCACGGGACAGAAAAACTTGGTTTGTTGAAGGCATGTGCTCCTTTGGGAGTTGAAAGGTCAAAGAAGATAATTACTAATAAATATGGATAATCATTGTTACACAGGAGCCCACCAGTTGGATTTTTTAGATCACAGACAGTTCCGGGGTTGACCCAGCCTCATGAATTTGGTACCACAGCAACTCTGGAAGGCGGGTGGCGTGATGCAGACCACATCACCACTAGTGTCCCAATGGTCAAGAAAATATGGGCCTAACACCATATTCCAAATATGCCTCAGTGTGCATGTAATGGGATCCCTTGTTACACATAGAAGGAATTAACGTGATTTTTCTATAGAGAAGCAAGATATGTTTAGCAAAGTTGGTTTAGATGGGAAATATGAGTTAGTCAGGAAGAAAAACAATAAAAAATGTATCACGACAGGCAGAAGTATTCTTCAGTTTAAAAAAAAAGTTGGGTGAGGAGCTTCCAGAATCACTCTCCAGCAGTGATTTGTTTGTTTGTTTGTTCCGATCCCCACGGGTTCGAGTTATTCACTCTTTTACCCTTGCAACAAAATTTGGGGTATTGGTTTTGGGCTTTCTTGCAACCCTAGAGAACTTCCTCGGCGCAGCGGGCGCAGCTGGTGGAGGTCACACCAGACCCACTAATTGGCGTGTGTGCAATGCCACTAGAAGGATGGTTCTCTACCCTGCAAAGGGGGTCATTGTGAGGCGGTGGCACAGCCACCGCTTCTACCTCCTTGCCAAAAGACGCCGTCCAAACAGACACACACAGCTCTGCCCCATCTGAACTGGGAAGGCTTGTCACCAGGAGCGCCATGCACAGTCTTATGTTGGCAGCCTTCGCCTTGTTTTCCAGCAGTGATATATTAATAACATTCCTGTTTCCTGTTTTAGCTAGTCAAAAACTTAATTTGGTTTTAAAAATGTAGGGACATTGCCAGTGTTATGGAGCCTGGTTTCGGAGTAGTGATGCTGTGGTTTCCCATAAGCTATGACTATAGGGGTATTCAATGACAACAACTGCAACGGCTCGTTAACATGAGCCAGAGCCCAATAACAATCTCAGACCTCGTCTTTAACAGTTGCTGATCCATTTAATAGTGATAACGATTCACAGTTATACATATAGCAATAATTAGTTCATCCATATTCTGGGATTGCGAGATTCCTATATACGAGGGGCGTTCAGAAAGTAATGCACCACATCGTTTTTCTCAGGAGCTGTTTATTCAAAAAGCATGAAATTTATTCACAATATACATGGATATGTCATGTAAACATCGGTATTATTCAACATAATCCCCATCAACTTGTACGGCTTTATGCCAGCGCGAAACAAGTGCATGTATTCCTAGCCCGTACCAGATTTTGTCTTAATCATGTAGCCATTTCTTCGCTGCATGAATCACTCCTGGATCATCTTCAAACCTTGTCCCATGGAGTGCATCTTTAAGTGGACCAAATAGATGAAAATCAGAGGGTGCCAAATCGGGACTATAGGGTGGATGGGGTAGTACAGTCCAACCCAATTTGGTGATTGCTTCCCGTGTTGCCAGACTTGTGTGAGGGCGTGCATTGTCGTGAACGAGGAGCAGGTCTACTGGATTCTTGTGCGGCCGAACTCTGCGAAAACGTTGATTGAGTTTTATCAATGTCTTAATGTAAGCTTGAGAATTGATTGTCTCTCCTCTTGGCATAACGTCCACAAGAATCACATCTTCAATGTCCCAAAAGACAGTGATCATGACCTTTCCAGCTGAAGGAATTGTCTTGAGTTTCTTTCTTCTTGGTGATTGCGGATGATGCCACTCCATTGACTCTCTTTTTGTCTCAGGTTCAAAATGATGTGCCCAGGTTTCGTCACCTGTAACGATCTTAGCCAAAAAGTTCTCTCCATCAGCATTGAAACGCTTCAACAATTCAGAAGAAACTGCTTTCCTTTGCAATCGGTGGTCATTTGTGAGACTTCGAGGAACCCATCTTGCGCAAACCTTAGAAAATCCGAGAGTTTTTATAACTGCATTTGCACTACCAATGCTGACTGACAGCTGTAAGGAAAACTGTTGAGTAGTGATTCGCCTATCAGTAAGAATAATGCCCTCAGCGCATTTCAACCTTTCTGCGTTGGTGGCTGTGGCAGGACGTCCACAGCTCGGCCGATCAAGCAGCTCCATATCTTCACTTCCTGATTCTTTGATTCTCTGAACCCAGCGACTGACTGTACTCCTGTCGACTGCAAAACTTCCATACACATCACATAGACGCTGGTGAATATTCACAACAGTTTCCTTCTCTGCAACGAGAAATTCTATAACAATTCGCTGTTTATACCGCAAGTTACTAACACGCTCCATTTCAACGGTTTAGGGCAGCCGTATTATTTGGCCGGTTGCAGTGCAATTTGGTGCACACAATTGGCACATGCCATATTTGAAGTGTGCAAAATTTCATGCTTTGTATCTCTATTATTAGCTGAGAAAAACTAAATGGTGCATTACTTTCTGAACGCCCCTCGTACTACACAATGTGCATTATTTTCACAGGTCCCATTTACAAAGATCAGCGTCTTTCACAGTATTCCATAGTCACTTGTGACTGGCAATCTGTGCTTGTTTATTCTTTCAGCACTTTCAGCAGATGCTTATACGTTTTTATTATCCTCACACACATTGAACACATATAATTATTTCACTGGGGCTATTACAATCAATCACTGATCTCATTCCATGTCTGTTCCACACATAGATTACATTCTGAATCCTCTCATCACTAAACATCCACATAATGCATCAAACTCAGAATGTAACCTCCAGTTTCATACACTAAATGCATCCTTTAAAGCCAGCTTGGTGTTGATAAATAATAAGCTGAGAAAAAGTCACCTCAGAACAGTGTGTATCTAACTTCAGATCATATGAACATTGATGGTTTTATGTTTTGTGGGTATGGAAATATCATCATCATATGACGTATACTTTCCAGAACGTTGTCTCCATTACAGCTGCTCTGAACGATTCTGGGCAAATTGACCTGCATCAGCCAAAGACTTCAGACTCTTTGTGATGTCCTGGGTCCACCGTTGTCTAGGTCGATCCCTTCCCCTTTTTCCAGGGATCATGCCTTCCATCACTATTTTTTCCAGACTATTATGTCTTTTTACATATAATGGAAATATGTATTATTTAAATTACTTCTGCATTTTCACCTTTCAACTCCCCAAGGAGTATAGACCTTCAACAAATTTATGTCATGTCTTCATCATTGTCACCTAAAATATTTTCAAAAGTTGCCCAGTTGTGATCAAAAGGTCACCCAAAGAATCTTTCTACTATCAGAATATTATTTTGGTTTTTGGATGTTCAAATACAAAGATACAGACTTGTAATTATATTTATGACTTATATCCTCATTGTTGTCCACAATGCCAAAGTTTTAAAAAAAAATGTTGAAGGTAATTGATACATCACTAAAATAAATTAAGGGGCTGCTGTAAAACTGGTAAGGAATATAAGTATTTAAACCAATAAAACGGTATTTAATCAGTTTTACATATAACGGTTCACAAGAAACAAGGGACGTTTCGGGTTTTACCCTTCGTCAGCCACAAACAGGTGACAAAGACAAAAATTACATATAGGTACTACAAAACTATACGATGATGAGAAATATACAACAAATGGGCGATACAAGCAGATGGAAAAAGTAAACAACAACAGTGATGAGAGAAAAAAAAGAACAATAATAATACAAGAAAATCGTAAAATCTAAAAGAAATACTGAAACAAGAAAGTAAATAATTAACGAAACGAAAAAAAGAGAATTAACAAAACTGTGGAACTAGTAAAAGTTAACTCAACTCGATCCAAAGAATCTGTGAAAGAAAGCAGTAGTATTCTGTCACAGAAATCGCAAGGAAGTGACGTATGATAGCGACAAAACAAAAGATATAAAAAGATACGAAACGAACCAAAACAAAAACATAAGAAGATAGATCTAAAAGACAACGATTAAAGAATGAAAAAGAGAAAAGCTACCAGAATTTATGCAAAATGATGTTGTATATTCAAAATGATGTTGTATATTCAAACCATCAGGAGCTAAAACACCCATTTTAAAAATAAGACGATTCTCCAACGAAAAGCGAGTCTTGTCATTACCGGCACATGAAAGGAGGGCAGTGACATGAATATTGGAATTACCTGAATGGTCAGGCCTATTGAAATGAAGGGCCACCGGTAAATGTTTGTCATGATAGATGTCATTCAAGTGCTCACGAAACCTGTCTGCCAAATGCCTGCCAGTTTCACCAATATAGGTCATGCCACACCTCTTGCAGGTGATAGCATAAATCAGGTTTCTGGATTCGCACGTAAAAGACTCTCTAATGATAAATTTTCCTTTCGAAAAAGTGACTGTCTGAGTTTGGAGTACAAACGGACAGGTCTTACATATCCGGCGTTGGCACGGTTTAGTACCAAAGTAAGATAGGCTAGAATGTCGCAAGCGACTGTGTACAAGAATATCCCTAAAATTCCTATCCTTACGATAAGCTACTTCTTTATACTTCATCGCATCCTCTTAGTTGTAAAAATTCCATTCCCTTTTCTCTGTCCAATCTGACAGACTCAAACTGGTTCTAACTTTCCATCCTCACTGTCTGGCGGTAAAGAGAATTCTGTTTCAACATCTGCCTATTCTCATCTCTAATCCTGATACCAAAGAGTTGTTTCGTGATACACCTTTGGTAGCTTATCGTAGGGATAGGAATTTTAGGGATATTCTTGTACACAGTCGCTTGCGACATTCTAGCCCATCTTACTTTGGTACTAAACCGTGCCAACGCCGGATATGTAAGACCTGTCCGTTTGTACTCCAAACTCAGACAGTCACTTTTTCGAAAGGAAAATTTATCATTAGAGAGTCTTTTACGTGCGAATCCAGAAACCTGATTTATGCTATCACCTGCAAGAGGTGTGGCATGACCTATATTGGTGAAACTGGCAGGCATTTGGCAGACAGGTTTCGTGAGCACTTGAATGACATCTATCATGACAAACATTTACCAGTGGCCCTTCATTTCAATAGGCCTGACCATTCAGGTAATTCCGATATTCATGTCACTGCCCTCCTTTCATGTGCCGGTAATGACAAGACTCGCTTTTCGTTGGAGAATCGTCTTATTTTTAAAATGGGTGTTTTAGCTCCCGATGGTTTGAATATACAACATCATTTTGAATATACAACATCATTTTGCATAAATTCTGGTAGCTTTTCTCTTTTTCATTCTTTAATCGTTGTCTTTTAGATCTATCTTCTTATGTTTTTGTTTTGGTTCGTTTCGTATCTTTTTATATCTTTTGTTTTGTCGCTATCGTACCTCACTTCCTTGCGATTTCTGTGACAGAATACTACTGCTTTCTTTCACAGATTCTTTGGATCGAGCTGAGTTAACTTTTACTAGTTCCACAGTTTTGTTAATTCTCTTTTTTTCGTTTCGTTAATTATTTACTTTCTTGTTTCAGTATTTCTTTTAGATTTTACGATTTTCTTGTATTATTATTGTTCTTTTTTTTTCTCTCATCACTGTTGTTGTTTACTTTTTCCATCTGCTTGTATCGCCCATTTGTTGTATATTTCTCATCATCGTATAGTTTTGTAGTACCTATATGTAATTTTTGTCTTTGTCACCTGTTTGTGGCTGACGAAGGGTAAAACCCGAAACGTCCCTTGTTTCTTGTGAACCGTTATTTGTAAAACTGATTAAATACTGTTTTATTGGTTTAAATACTTATATCACTAAAATAGAACAGTACATCACTAAAATAGAACAGTGTGGCTGTTGACTTCTTCTGCTGTGTCACATGCTTCATTTGATATCTACTGATTGTGGCATAATGTTAAGTGTCACTTTATGACTTATGTCAATAAGTGCTCACTAAATCTGACTTTTGTGACTTACTTTGCAGCTGATGACAAAAAACAAGGCATAGAACTGATTGACTGGTTCTCTGTCCTGTCTCAAGTCATTCGTCTGCTCTTCCAGCATCGTAGTGAGTGGGACAACAAATGCCTGACTCCCCAGAACATGAAGGTGCAATATTCTTGTTCTCTGTTTGTCTCTTCATAGACCACAGCAACTACACAACCAAGCATGTCATATGAGGTGGCTAAGAGGGCTGGGCATGGGCCCAGATACCCCATCCTGTAGAGAAATTATAAGCTACAAAAACCCTAACAATAACATGGGCTTTCATAAATGGTTGCTTGGACAGGTCAACAAGATCACTAATGTAGAACTGATGGAAAGATCCAGAAAACACCACAGTGGAACAGAAGGTGAAGAGAAGTTGATTGCTATCAAACAAGGGGTGCATTAACCACCAGTTTTTGATTTCGGCTGTTTTCTACACCTGTCAGTTTATATGGTTGTCATTGCTTCCTTTTATATCATTGTTCAAATTGTCTTTGACCTCTCACACCTGCCATTCCTCTCCTCAGTTCACTTGAAAATTGATTTTTGTGATCATCATGTTCACATGTTTTAAAAATCGGTTATTTTGGGAAGTTTTGTCTTAAATGCTTTTAAAAAAAATATTTATAGTGCTGTTTGATGCAAATCTTCATATCATAATTTCCCTGTTCCCTTCCTGTGGAGCATGAAACTACAGCTACAATTGGAGCTCTAGCTGGAAGCCTTCACCAAAACATTTGTGTGCTCTAGATGATGGTTTATGTAACAATCTGTTGTATATGATGACGCTGCCGTCCACATGTACAACCTCATATTGGTTGCCTCTTATGACATGTCCGAGGAAAGTGGTCATATTCTTTCCTATTCTTTTATCTCTTGAGATGCCCAGGAACTATATGTGTATTGCCCGCTGTTAATTCTGTTTCTGTATTGAAGCTGTACCATGATTGGTTGAAACCCCAGTACAAATTGATCAGTGGTCGTATTTAACCATATCTCACACCTGTAAACGTTTTGGGATATCCCAAGCAAGCTTACTGCTGAGGCATTGGGGAGTGCCTATTTGAATAGTCATTTTCTGTTAAAGAAATGTTTCTTATTGTGTGCCAGTGACTGCTTTTAGAAGTATGGTAGACTGAAATACTACATGAACTCAAATTGACACAACAGCACATTTAGTCCACACTTTGAATTTGACAACATGCTGTTTTAAAAAATACAGCCGTCCTGTTCATCGGGAAAGTGGACAGCAACTAAAGACTTCCACATGTTCCATACTGCGAGACATGGGATTGGAAAGAGTTAATCCTTGCAGCCTGTCGGCTGTACGTAGCATTTCTCCAGAGTGTGTGATTGATACTTTATTTAGGGCTCAAGTTTGCCTGTTATATCTTTAGTTCACTATATCTATATGCACGATTCAGTATTCATTATGTCTTTAGATCTTTATGTTTGTATATACAATTTGGTATCTGTTATGTGTTTAGATAATTATATTTGTACTTACAAGATAATATCAGAATGAGGGCGTAAGTTTAAGACTGAAGCAAAATATAAACTTGAAAACAACATTGGTGTTCATGAATGCTATGACTTGTACCTTCTGGGTGCTGCCATTACAAGTCTGGATCCCACAGGCAAGTGTGGACACAGTCTGAAGTTAGCCAAGGATTTCCTGTCTGGCTACTTGCGTTCATGTAAATCTAGGGCGCAAAACTCCAGCCAGACAAGGACATCAGCAGCAAAATACGAATCAGGGCAGTTTCTGCCGAGGATAGTCAACATGGCAGTTACTGTGTACACATTACAACCACGAGATGTTGCTGGAGACATAAGTCTATCATTTTATGTGGAGTTGTTCAGGTTTGATGTTTCATTTTCAGTACATTGGCATGTATCTTCACATTAACATATCTCACTAACATATTGTATCATTATATGAACATATTTCATTATTACCTTTGTCTGGTACATTATTTCATTGATCTGTGTCATCATTATATTGATTATCTGTACATCTGTGTGTTTTATAGTAAAGCCTTGTTTCATTACACTATATAACATGGATGGCTGGGTCCAAACTTTCTTCATCACCTTTCAGTTCGCTAAGAAGAATAGGCCTACAACAAACTTACACCAAGTCTTCCTGTCTTGTGCCATCAGCTTGAGGTCTTACTGTGTCTTCCTGTCTTGTGCCATCAGCTTGAGGGCTTTCTGTGTCTTCCTGTCTTGTGTCATCAGCTTGAGGGCTTTCTGTGTCTTCCTGTCTTGTGTCATCAGCTTGAGGGCTTTCTGTGCCTTCCTGTCTTGTGTCATCAGCTTGAGGGCTTTCTGTGTCTTCCTGTCTTGTGCCATCAGCTTGAGGGCTTTCTGTGTCTTCCTGTCTTGTGTCATCAGCTTGAGGGCTTTCTGTGTCTTCCTGGCTTGTGTCATCAGCTTGAGGGCTTTCTGTGTCTTCCTGTCTTGTGCCATCAGCTTGAGGGCTTTCTGTGCCTTCCTGTCTTGGGCCATCAGCTTGAGGGCTTTCTGTGCCTTCCTATCTTGTGCCATCAGCTTGAGGGCTTTCTGTGGCTTCCTGTCTTGTGTCATCAGCTTTAGGGCTTTCTGTGCCTTCCTGTCTTGTGTCATCAGCTTAAGGGCTTTCAATGCCTTCCTGTCTTGTGCCATCAGCTTGAGTTCTTTCTGTGACTTCCTGTCTTGTGCCATCAGCTTGAGGTCTTTCTGTGTCTTCCTGTCTTGTGCCATCAGCTTGAGGTCTTTCTGTGTCTTCCTCTCTTGTGCCATCAGCTTGAGGTCTTTCTGTGTCTTCCTGTCTTGTGTCATCAGCTTGAGATCTGTCCAAGTCTTCCTGTCTTGTGCCATCAGCTTGAGGTCTTTCTGTGTCTTCCTGTCTTGTGCCATCAGCCTGAGGGCTTTCTGTGTCTTCCTGTCTTGTGCCATCAGCTTGAGGTCTTTCTGTGTCTTCCTGTCTTGTGCCATCAGCTTGAGGTCTTTCTGTGTCTTCCTGTCTTGTGCCATCAGCTTGAGGTCTTTCTGTGTCTTCCTGTCTTGTGCCATCAACTTGAGTGCTTTCTGTGTCTTCCTGTCTTGTGCCATCAGCTTGAGGTCTTTCTGTGTCTTCCTGTCTTGTGCCATCAGCTTGAGGGCTTTCTGTGTCTTCCTTCTCGTGCCATCAGCTTGAGGGCTTTCTGTGTCTTCCTTCTTGTGCCATCAGCTTGAGGGCTTTCTGTGCCTTCCTGTCTTGTGCCATCAGCTTGAGGGCTTTCTGTGTCTTCCTGTCTTGTGCCATCAGCTTGAGGTCTTTCTGTGTCTTCCTGTCTTGTGTCATCAGCTTGAGGGCTTTCTGTGCCTTCCTGTCTTGTGCCATCAGCTTGAGGTCTTTCTGTGCCTTCCTGTCTTGTGCCATCAGCTTGCAGGCTTTCTGTGCCTTCCTGTCTTGTGTCATCAGCTTGAGGTCTTTCTGTGTCTTCCTGTCTTGTGCCATCAGCTTGAGGGCTTTCTGTGTCTTCCTGTCTTGTGCCATCAGCTTGAGGGCTTTCTGTGTCTTCCTGTCTTGTGCCATCAGCTTGAGGGCTTTCTGTGCCTTCCTGTCTTGTGCCATCAGCTTGAGGGATTTCTGTGCCATCCTGTCTTGTGCCATCAGCTTGAGGGATTTCTGTGCCATCCTGTCTTGTGTCATCAGCTTGAGGTCTTTCTGTGCCTTCCCTTCTTGTGCCATCAGCTTGAGGGCTTTCTGTGCCTTCCTGTCTTGTGCCATCAGCTTGAGGTCTTTCTGTGTCTTCCTGTCTTGTGCCATCAGCTTGAGGTCTTTCTGTGTCTTCCTGTCTTGTGCCATCAGCTTGAGGGCTTTCTGTGCCTTCCTGTCTTGTGCCATCAGCTTGAGGGCTTTCTGTGTCTTCCTGTCTTGTGCCATCAGCTTGAGGGCTTTCTGTGTCTTCCTGTCTTGTGCCATCAGCTTGAGGGCTTTCTGTGTCTTCCTGTCTTGTGCCATCAGCTTGAGGTCTTTCTGTGTCTTCCTGTCTTGTGCCATCAGCTTGAGGTCTTTCTGTGTCTTCCTGTCTTGTGCCATCAGCTTGAGGGCTTTCTGTGCCTTCCTGTCTTGTGCCATCAGCTTGAGGTCTTTCTGTGTCTTCCTGTCTTGTGCCATCAGCTTGCGGTCTTTCTGTGTCTTCCTGTCTTGTGCCATCAGCTTGAGGGCTTTCTGTGTCTTCCTGTCTTGTGCCATCAGCTTGAGGGCTTTCTGATTGAGGTCTGTGTCTTCCTGTCTTGTGCCATCAGCTTGAGGTCTTTCTGTGTCTTCCTGTCTTGTGCCATCAGCTTGAGGTCTTTCTGTGTCTTCCTGTCTTGTGCCATCAGCTTGAGGGCTTTCTGTGTCTTCCTGTCTTGTGCCATCAGCTTGAGGGCTTTCTGTATCGTCCTGTCTTGTGCCATCAGCTTGAGGTATGTCCAAGTCTTCCTGTCTTGTGCCATCAGCTTGAGGCTTTCTGTGTCTTCCTGTCTTGTGCCATCAGCCTGAGGTCTTTCTGTGCCTTCCTGTCTTGTGTCATCAGCTTGCGGGCTTTCTCTATCTTCCTGTCTTGAGCCATCTTCCTGTCTTGTGCCATCAGCTTGAGGGTTTTCTGTGTCTCTTCTGTCTTGTGCCATCAGCTTGAGTCTTTCTGTGTCTTACTGTCTTGTGCCATCAGCTTGAGGGCTTTCTGTGTCTTCCTGTCTTGTGCCATCAGCCTGAGGTCTTTCTGTGTCTTCCTTCTTGTGCCATGCCTTCTGTCTTCCTGTCTTGTGCCATCAGCTTGAGGTCTTTCTGTGTCTTCCTGTCTTGTGTCATCAGCTTGAGGTCTTTCCATGTCTTACTGTCTTGTGCCATCAGCTTTAGGTTTTTGTGTATCTTCCTGTCTTGAGCTATCAGCTTGAGCGCTTTCTGTGTCTTCCTGTCTTGTGCCATTAGCTGCGGGCTGATCAGCTTGAGGTCTTTCTGTGTCTTCCTGTCTTGTGTGCCATCAGCTTGAGGTCTTTCTGTGTCTTCCTGTCTTGTGCCATCAGCTTGAGGTCTTTCTGTGTCTTCCTGTCTTGTGCCATCAGCTTGAGGATCTTTCTGTGTCTTCCTGTCTTGTGCCATCAGCTTGAGGTCTTTCTGTGTCTTCCTGTCTTGTGCCATCAGCTTGAGGTCTTTCTGTGTCTTCCTGTCTTGTGCCATCAGCTTGAGGTCTTTCTGTATCTTCCTGTCTTGTGCCCATCAGCTTGAGGTCTTTCTGTGTCTTCCTGTCTTGTGCATCAGCTTGAGGGCTTTCTGTGTCTTCCTGTCTTGTGCCATCAGCTTGAGGGCCATCAGCTTGAGGTCTTTCTGTGTCTTCCTGTCTTGTGCCATCAGCTTGAGGTCTTTCTGTATCTTCCTGTCTTGTGCCATCAGCTTGAGGTCTTTCTGTGTCTTCCTGTCTTGTGCCATCAGCTTGAGGTCTTTCTGTGTCTTCCTGTCTTGTGCCATCAGCTTGAGGTCTTTCTGTGTCTTCCTGTCTTGTGCCATCAGCTTGAGGTCTTTCTGTGCCTTCCTGTCTTGTGTCATCAGCTTGAGGACTTTCTGTGTCTTCCTGTCTTGTGTCACCAGCTTGAGGTCTTTCTGTGCCTTCCTGTCTTGTGCCATCAGCTTGAGGGCTTTTTGTGGCTTCCTGTCTTGTGCCATCAGCTTGAGGTGTTTCTCTGTCTTCCTGTCTTGTGCTTTCAGGTTGAGGTGTTTCTGTGTCTTGCTGTCTTGTGCCATCAGCTTTGAGATCTTTCTGTGTCTTCCTGTCTTGTGCCATCAGCTTGAGGTCTTTCTGTGTCTTCCTGTCTTGTGCCATCAGCTTGAGGTCTTTCTGTGCCTTCCTGTCTTGTGCCATCAGCTTGAGGGCTTTCTGTATCGTCCTGTCTTGTGCCATCAGCTTGAGGTATGTCCAAGTCTTCCTGTCTTGTGCCATCAGCTTGAGGCTTTCTGTGTCTTCCTGTCTTGTGCCATCAGCTTGAGGTCTTTCTGTGCCTTCCTGTCTTGTGCCAGCAGCTGTGTGGATCTCTGTGTCTTCCTGTCTTGTGCCATCAGCTTGAGGTCTGTCCAAGTCTTCCTGTCTTGTGCCATCAGCTTGCGGGCTTTCTGTATCTTCCTGTCTTGTGCCATCAGCTTGAGGTCTGTCCAAGTCTTACTGTCTTGTGCCATCAGCTTGAGGGCTTTCTGTGTCTTCCTGTCTTGTGCCATCAGCTTGAGGGCTTTCTGTGCCTTCCTGTCTTGTGCCATCAGCTTGAGGTCTTTCTGTGTCTTCCTGTCTTGTGCCATCAGCTTGAGGTCTTTCTGTGTCTTCCTGTCTTGTGCCATCGGCTTGAGGTCTTCCAAGTTCTTCCTGCCTTGGGCCATCAGCTTGAGGTCTTTCTGTGTCTTCCTGTCTTGTGTCATCAGCTTGAGGTCTTTCTGTGTCTTCCTGTCTTGTGCCATCAGCTTGAGGGCTTTCTGTGTCTTCCTGTCTTGTGCCATCAGCTTGAGGGCTTTCTGTGCCTTCCTGTCTTGTGCCATCAGCTTGAGGGCTTTCTGTGCCTTCCTGTCTTGTGTCATCAGCTTGAGGGCTTTCTGTGTCTTCCTGTCTTGTGCCATCACCTTGAGGTCTTTCTGTGTCCTCCTGTCTTGTGCCATCAGCTTGAGGGATTTCTGTGTCTTCCTGTCTTGTGCCATCAGCTTGAGGTCTTTCTGTGCCTTCCTGAGTTGTGTCATCAGCTTGAGGGCTTTCTGTGTCTTCCTGTCTTGTGCCATCACCTTGAGGTCTTTCTGTGTCCTCCTGTCTTGTGCCATCAGCTTGAGGGATTTCTGTGTCTTCCTGTCTTGTGCCATCAGCTTGAGGTCTTTCTGTGTCTTCCTGTCTTGTGCCATCAGCTTGAGGTCTTTCTGTGTCTTCCTGTCTTGTGCCATCAGCTTGAGGTCTTTCTGTGTCTTCCTGTCTTGTGCTATCAGCTTGAGGTCTTTCTGTGTCTTCCTGTCTTGTGCCATCAGCTTGAGGTCTTTCTGTGTCTTCCTGTCTTGTGTCATCAGCTTGAGGTCTTTCTGAGTCTTCCTGTCTTGTGCCATCAGCTTGAGGTCTTTCTGTGTCTTCCTGTCTTGTGCCATCAGCTTGAGGTCTTTCTGTGTCTTCCTGTCTTGTGCCATCAGCTTGAGGTCTTTCTGTGTCTTCCTGTCTTGTGCCATCAGCTTGAGGGCTTTCTGTGTCTTCCTGTCTTGTGCCATCAGCTTGAGGTCTTTCTGTGTCTTCCTGTCTTGTGCCATCAGCTTGAGGTCTTTCTGTGTCTTCCTGTCTTGTGCCATCAGCTTGAGGTCTTTCTGTGTCTTCCTGTCTTGTGCCATCAGCTTGAGGTCTTTCTGTGTCTTCCTGTCTTGTGCCATCAGCTTGAGGTCTTTCTGTGTCTTCCTGTCTTGTGCCATCAGCTTGAGGTCTTTCTGTGTCTTCCTGTCTTGTGCCATCAGCTTGAGGGCTTTCTGTGTCTTCCTGTCTTGTGCCATCAGCTTGAGGGCTTTCTGTGTCTTCCTGTCTTGTGCCATCAGCTTGAGGGCTTTCTGTGTCTTCCTGTCTTGTGCCATCAGCTTGAGGGCTTTCTGTGTCTTCCTGTCTTGTGCCATCAGCTTGAGGTCTTTCTGTGTCTTCCTGTCTTGTGCCATCAGCTTGAGGGCTTTCTGTGCCTTCCTGTCTTGTGCCATCAGCTTGAGGTCTTTCTGTGCCTTCCTGTCTTGTGCCATCAGCTTGAGGTCTTTCTGTGTCTTCCTGTCTTGTGCCATCAGCTTGAGGGCTTTCTGTGTCTTCCTGTCTTGTGCCATCAGCTTGAGGGCTTTCTGTGTCTTCCTGTCTTGTGCCATCAGCTTGAGGTCTTTCTGTGTCTTCCTGTCTTGTGCCATCAACTTGAGGGTCTTTCTGTGTCTCCTTCCTGTCTTGTGCCATCAGCTTGAGGTCCTTTCTGTGTCTTCCTGTCTTGTGCCATCAGCTTGAGGTCTGTCTGTGTCTTCCTGTCTTGTGCCATCAGCTTGAGGTCTTTCTGTGTCTTCCTGTCTTGTGCCATCAGCTTGAGGTCTTTCTGTGTCTTCCTGTCTTGTGCCATCAGCTTGAGGTCTTTCTGTGTCTTCCTGTCTTGTGCCATCAGCTTGAGGTCTTTCTGTGTCTTCCTGTCTTGTGCCATCAGCCTGAGGGCTTTCTGTGCCTTCCTGTCTTGTGCCATCAGCTTGAGGGCTTTCTGTGTCTTCCTGTCTTGTGCCATCAGCTTGAGGTCTTTCTGTGTCTTCCTGTCTTGTGCCATCAGCTTGAGGTCTTTCTGTGTCTTCCTGTCTTGTGCCATCAGCTTGAGGTCTTTCTGTGTCTTCCTGTCTTGTGCCATCAGCTTTAGGTCTTTCTGTGTCTTCCTGTCTTGAGCCATCACCTTTAGGTCTTTCTGTGTCCTCCTGTCTTGTGCCATCAGCTTGAGGGATTTCTGTGTCTTCCTGTCTTGTGCCATCAGCTTGAGGACTTTCTGTGTCTTCCTGTCTTGTGCCATCAACTTGAGGTCTTTCTGTGTCTTCCTGTCTTGTGCCATCAGCTTGAGGTCTTTCTGTGTCTTCCTGTCTTGTGCCATCAGCTTGAGGTCTTTCTGTGTCTTCCTGTCTTGTGCCATCAGCTTGAGGTCTTTCTGTGTCTTCCTGTCTTGTGCCATCAGCTTGAGGTCTTTCTGTGTCTTCCTGTCTTGTGCTATCAGCTTGAGGTCTGTCCAAGTCTTCCTGTCTTGTGCAATCAGCTTGAGGTCTTTCTGTGTCTTCCTGTCTTGTGTCATCAGCTTGAGGTCTTTCTGTGTCTTCCTGTCTTGTGCCATCAGCTTGAGGGCTTTCTGTGCCTTCCTGTCTTGTGCCATCAGCTTGAGGTCTTTCTGTGTCTTCCTGTCTTGTTCCATCAGCTTGAGGTCTTTCTGTGTCTTCCTATCTTGTGCCATCAGCTTGAGGTCTGTCCAAGTCTTCCTGTCTTGTGCCATCAGCTTGAGGTCTTTCTGTGTCTTCCTGTCTTGTGTCATCAGCTTGAGATCTTTCTGTGTCTTCCTGTCTTGTGCCATCAGCTTGAGGTCTTTCTGTGTCTTCCTGTCTTGTGCCATCAGCTTGAGGTCTTTCTATGTCTTCCTATCTTGTGCCGTCAGCTTGAGGTCTGTCCAAGTTTTCCTGTCTTGTGCCATCAGCTTGAGGTCTTTCTGTGTCTTCCTGTCTTGTGTCATCAGCTTGAGATCTTTCTGTGTCTTCCTGTCTTGTGCCATCAGCTTGAGGGCTTTCTGTGTCTTCCTGTCTTGTGCCATCAGCTTGAGGGCTTTCTGTGCCTTCCTGTCTTGTGCCATCAGCTTGAGGTCTTTCTGTGCCTTCCTGAGTTGTGTCATCAGCTTGAGGGCTTTCTGTGTCTTCCTGTCTTGTGCCATCACCTTGAGGTCTTTCTGTGTCCTCCTGTCTTGTGCCATCAGCTTGAGGGATTTCTGTGTCTTCCTGTCTTGTGCCATCAGCTTGAGGTCTTTCTGTGCCTTCCTGAGTTGTGTCATCAGCTTGAGGGCTTTCTGTGTCTTCCTGTCTTGTGCCATCACCTTGAGGTCTTTCTGTGTCCTCCTGTCTTGTGCCATCAGCTTGAGGGATTTCTGTGTCTTCCTGTCTTGTGCCATCAGCTTGAGGTCTTTCTGTGTCTTCCTGTCTTGTGCCATCAGCTTGAGGTCTTTCTGTGTCTTCCTGTCTTGTGCCATCAGCTTGAGGTCTTTCTGTGTCTTCCTGTCTTGTGCTATCAGCTTGAGGTCTGTCCAAGTCTTCCTGTCTTGTGCAATCAGCTTGAGGTCTTTCTGTGTCTTCCTGTCTTGTGTCATCAGCTTGAGGTCTTTCTGTGTCTTCCTGTCTTGTGCCATCAGCTTGAGGGCTTTCTGTGCCTTCCTGTCTTGTGCCATCAGCTTGAGGTCTTTCTGTGTCTTCCTGTCTTGTGCCATCAGCTTGAGGTCTTTCTGTGTCTTCCTGTCTTGTGCCATCAGCTTGAGGTCTGTCCAAGTCTTCCTGTCTTGTGCCATCAGCTTGAGGTCTTTCTGTGTCTTCCTGTCTTGTGTCATCAGCTTGAGATCTTTCTGTGTCTTCCTGTCTTGTGCCATCAGCTTGAGGTCTTTCTGTGTCTTCCTGTCTTGTGCCATCAGCTTGAGGTCTTTCTGTGTCTTCCTGTCTTGTGCCATCAGCTTGAGGTCTTTCTGTGTCTTCCTGTCTTGTGCCATCAGCTTGAGGTCTTTCTGTGTCTTCCTGTCTTGTGTCATCAGCTTGAGATCTTTCTGTGTCTTCCTGTCTTGTGCCATCAGCTTGAGGGCTTTCTGTGTCTTCCTGTCTTGTGCCATCAGCTTGAGGTCTTTCTGTGTCTTCCTGTCTTGTGCCATCAGCTTGAGGTCTTTCTGTGTCTTCCTGTCTTGTGCCATCAGCTTGAGGGCTTTCCGTGTCTTCCTGTCTTGTGCCATCAGCTTGAGGGCTTTCTGTGCCTTCCTGTCTTGTGTCATCAGCTTGAGGGCTTTCTGTGTCTTCCTGTCTTGTGCCATCAGCTTGAGGTCTTTCTGTGTCTTCCTGAGGTCTTTCTGTGTCTTCCTGTCTTGTGCCATCAGCTTGAGGCTTTCTGTGTCCTTCCTGTCTTGTGCCATCAGCTTGAGGTCTTTCTGTGTCTTCCTGTCTTGTGCCATCAGCTTGAGGGCTTTCTGTGTCTTCCTGTCTTGTGCCATCAGCTTGAGGTCTTTCTGTGTCTTCCTGTCTTGTGTCATCAGCTTGAGGGCTTTCTGTGTCTTCCTGTCTTGTGCCATCAGCTTTGAGGGCTTTCTGTGTCTTCCTGTCTTGTGCCATCAGCTTGAGGTCTTTCTGTGTCTTCCTGTCTTGTGCCATCAGCTTGAGGTCTTTCTGTGCCTTCCTGTCTTGTGTCATCAGCTTGAGGACTTTCTGTGTCTTCCTGTCTTGTGTCATCAGCTTGAGGGCTTTCTGTATCTTCCTGTCTTGTGCCATCAGCTTTGAGGGCTTTCTGTGCCTTCCTGTCTTGTTTCATCAGCTTGAGGTCTGTCCAAGTCTTTCTCATCCAAACTTTGACCCAACGTTGTGAACAAATGTCTGCTATTTCAGATTTCCTTATTTTAGCTAAAATGTATAGGTCAGTGACCAACTATGTGAAGGATGTCTAGCATAAATACAAACAGCTATTGTTGCTTGTCTTCTTCTGTGGTCCTTGGCCGCTGACAGAATCATTGTATGTGAATTTGCAAAAATTAGTGAAAGATATATTAACCATGCACATCTTTTATTTTGGATACAGAAAATAATGATTTCACTAAATTGTTTTCTGTTTTTAAACGACAAAAACTTGATGAAAAGTGAAGAGACTCATGCTGAAGTCCTTCTGTGCCATGCCATCAGTGCTTTATTTTTTTCATTTTTGTCTTAAGTTCTCTTCTCGATGTGTGTGTGTGTGTGTTGTTGGTCTATCTTTATCTTTCTTATCCTGGGGATTCAGAACAGGGGCTTCCTTGTAGTACTTTCATCAGATTTCCTTACTCATCTCCAGCATATTCTTGTCATCTCTTATTCCGCTGGTTCTTATCATTAGTATCATATTGGTGATCATGGTATACGATGCTTCTGTTCTACACCAAGTCAAAGAAGTTGAGGGGAACTGCTGTAAGACGTAGAGTACGATGGATGGGTGTGAAAAAAAATTGAAAAAAGGTAATTCGTCTTACGAGGACAAAAGACGAAGAAAATAGCCAGCGTTACGACCACAAGGCCTTCGTCAGGGAAAGGAAAGAAAGTAAAGGCTAGATAGGACACATAAGAACCTAAATTAATATAAAAATTGAACCATGGTACTTCCCTGAAGGAAACTTCCCGCAAATGGACTGGCGTGCCCGGAAAAGGAAATGACTGTCACCACCGGATGTATACAATACATTCTACGAAACTAAAAAACGAAACTGAACAATAAACTACCCAAATGTAATATTAGTGGGGACTGGAAATAGAAGAGGACAGAATGAGTTGGAGATAAATAAATATGAAATAAAAAATCAAGACATATTAAAAACAGTGTATTTTATATTCATACATATTATTAGAAGGCGGCAGAAAAATAGGATAAGAGTGGAAAGAGTCAAAATGGAACAAGAGAGGAAGGGGGGGAAGGTGACCTCAGACAAAGGTGTGTTGAGACCGGCTGGTTTTCAGCCAGCACTTGAATGACATCGCTCAGCAAAAATCCACACCAGTTGCCATACACTATAATGGTCCTGACCATCATGGTCCCATCGACATCCAGGTCACGGCGATCAGATTCTGCTCCTCTGACACTGCTAGCCGAGAACAGCTTGAGAACCGTCTTATCCACCGCATGGGGTGTCTTAAACCAGTCGGTCTCAACACTCTGCACACCTTTGTCTGAGGTCACCTCCCCCCCCTCCCCTTTCCTCTCTTGTTCCATTTTGACTCTTTCCACTCTTATCCTATTTTTCTGCCGCCTTCTAATAATATGTATGAATATACAATACACTGTTTTTAATATGTCTTGATTTTTTATTTCATATTTATTTATCTCCAACTCATTCTGTCCTCTTCTATTTCCAGTCCCCACTAATATTATGTTTGGGTAGTTTATTGTTCAGTTTCATTTTTTAGTTTCGTAGTATATATTGTATACATCCGGTGGTGACAGTCATTTCCTTTTCCGGGCACGCCAGTCCATTTGCGGGAAGTTTCCTTCAGGGAAGTACCATGGTTCAATTTTTATATTTATTTAGGTTCTTATGTGTCCTATCTAGCCTTTACTTTCTTTCCTTTCCCTGACAAAGGCCTTGTGGTCATAACGTTGGCTATTTTCTTTGTCTTTTGTCCTCGTAAGACGAATTACCTTTTTTCGATTTTTTTTCACACCCATCCATTGTTCTACACCAAGTCGAGGGGAACTGCTGTAAGACGTGGTGTACGATGCTTCTGTTCTACACCAAGTTGAGGGGAACTGCTGTAAGACGTGGTGTACGATGCTTCTGTTCTACACCAAGTTGAGGGGAACTGCTGTAAGACGTGGTGTACGATGCTTCTGTTCTACACCAAGTCGAGGGGAACTGCTGTAAGACGTGGTGTACGATGCTTCTGTTCTACACCAAGTTGAGGGGAACTGCTGTAAGACATGGTGTACGATGCTTCTGTTCTACACCAAGTTGAGGGGAACTGCTGTAAGACATGGTGTACAATGCTTCTGTTCTACACCAAGTTGAGGGGAACTGCTGTAAGACGTGGTGTACGATGCTTCTGTTCTACACCAAGTTGAGGGGAACTGCTGTAAGACGTGGTGTACGATGCTTCTGTTCTACACCAAGTTGAGGGGAACTGCTGTAAGACATGGTGTACAATGCTTCTGTTCTACACCAAGTTGAGGGGAACTGCTGTAAGACATGGTGTACGATGCTTCTGTTCTACACCAAGTTGAGGGGAACTGCTGTAAGACATGGTGTACGATGCTTCTGTTCTACACCAAGTTGAGGGGAACTGCTGTAAGACATGGTGTACGATGCTTCTGTTCCTACACCAAAAGTTGAGGGGAACTGCTGTAAAGACCGTGGTGTACGATGCTTCTGTTCTACACCAAGTTGAAGGGGAACTGCTGTAAGCGACATGGTGTACGATGCTTCTGTTCTACACCAAGCTTGAGGGGAACTGCTGTAAGACATGGTGTACGATGCTTCTGTCTACAACCAAGTTGAAGGGAACTGCGTAAGACGAGGTTATACGATGCATCTGTTCTACACCAAGTTGAGGGGAACTGCTGTAAGTAAGACGTGTGTTACGATGCTTCTGTTCTACACCAAGTTGAGGGGAACTGCTGTAAGACATGGTGTGTACGATGCATCTGTTCTACACCAAGTTGAGGGGAACTGCTGTAAGACGTTGGTATACGATGCTTCTGTTCTACACCAAGATGAGGGGAACTGCTGTAAGACGTGGTGTAACAGATTGCTTCCTGTTCTTAACATCCAAGTTTGAGGGAACTGCTGTAAGAACATGGTGTACGATGCTATTCTGTTCTACACCACAGTTGAGGGAACTGCTGTAAGAACGTAGAACTAGATGATTCTGGTTTCCTAATCACCAAAGTTGAGGGGAACTGCTTGTACGACGTGGTGTACGACTGCATCTGTTCTAGCACAAGTTGAGGGGAACTGCTGTAAGACATGGAGTTCGATGCTTCTGTTCAACACCAAGTTGAGGGGCAACTGCTGTAAGACGTGGTATAACGATGTGCTACTGATTCAAGCACCAAGTTGAGGGGAACTTCTTGTAAGACGTGTGTGTGGTGTACGATGCTTCTGTTCTACACCAAGTTTTAGGGGAACTGCTGTAAGACATGGTTGTACGTTTCTTCTGTTCTACACCAAGTTGAGGGGAACTGCTGTAGCAGACGTTGGTGTATCGATGCTTTCTGTTATACTCCAAGTAGAGGGGAACTGCTGTAATACGTAGTGGTACGGATGTTCTGTGGTCTACACAAGTTTGAGGGTAACTGCTGTAAGGAGCATGGTGTATACAGATGCTTCTGATCTACACCACGTTGATGGGAACTGCTGTAAACCATGGTGTACGAATTGCTTCTGGTTCTTACACCAAGTTGAGGGGAACTGCTGTAGAGGACATGGTGTAAGATGATTCTGTTTTACACCACTTTGGAGTGGGAACTCGCTGTAAGTCATGGTGTACGTTGCTTCTGTTCTACACTAAGTTGAGGGGAACTGCTGTAAGAAACGTGGTGAACGATGCTATCTGTTCTACACCAAGTTAGAGGGGAAACTGCTGAAAGACTTGGTATGATAACGATAGCTTCTGTTCTAACACCAAGTTGAGGGGGGTAACTGCTGTAAGACGTGCGAGTAAGATGCATCTGGTTCTACCACCAAGTTGAGGGGAACTGCTGTAAGAACATGGTGTTACGATGTGCTTCATGTTCTAACCAATCACCAAGTTGAGGGGAACTGCTGTAAGACGTGGACTATGCTTTCTGTTCACACCAAGTTGAGGGGAACTGCTTGTAAAGACGTGGTGTAACGGATGCTTTTGTTCTACACCAAGTTGAGGGAACTTGCTGTAAGTCGTGGTGTACGATGCTTCTATGTTCTACACCAAGGTGTTGAGGGGAACTGCTGTAAAAGACGTGGTGTTCGATGCCTTCAGTTCATACATCCAAGTTTGAGGGGAACTGTCGTAAGACGTGGTGTACGATGCTTTCTGTTTATACTCCATTGTGGTTTATGAGGGAACTGCTGTAAGAGAACGTGGTGTACGACGCTTTCTGTTCTACACCAATGTTGGGGGGAACTGCTGTATGACGTGGTGTTAACGATGCCTTCTGTTCTAACACCAAGTCGAGGGGAACCTGCTGTAAGACGTGGTGTACGATGCATTTGTTCTACACCAAGCTTGAGGGGAACTTGCTGTAGTAAGACATGGTGTACGATTGCTTCCTGTTCTTTACACCAACGTTGAGGGAACTGCTGTAAAGACATGGTGTAACAATGCTTCTGTTCTACACCAATTTGCGGTGGGAACTGCCAGTAAGACGTGGTGTAAACGATGCTTCTGTTCTACCACAAGTTGAGGGGAATCTGCCTGTAAGGACTTGGTAACGATGCTTTGGGGGGGTTCTGTTCTACACCAAGTTGAGGTAACTGCCTGTAGGACCATGGTGTGTACAAAGCTTCTGTACTAACCCAGTTGAGGGCGAACTGTCAGTAAAAACATGTTGTACTATCTTCTGTATTCTCCAACCAAGTTGAGGGGAACTGCTTAAGACATGGTGTACGATGCTTCCTGTTCTAACACCAAGTTGAGGGAACAGCTGTAAGACATGGTGTACGATGCTTCTTGTTCCAACACCAAAAGTTGAGGGGAACTGCTGTTAAGACTGTGTTGTGTACAATGCAAATCTTTTCCTACACCAAGTTTGAGCGGGAGAGCTGCTTGAAAAGACGTGGTGGTTGATGGGGTCCTGTGGGTACACCATGTTGTACGGGTTGGGTGCTTGGTGTTTGTTACATGATGTCGATTGCTGGGTCAGTTGTGTACACAAACTTGCATAGTTTGGACTCAAGTTCAGTATAGAGACGTTGTAAACGATTATTCTGGTGTCTGATAGACCAGAGTTGATGTAGGAAACTGGTGTAAGACACGTCTGAAACGATACTACCAAGTTCTACACCAAGTTGACAGAGGGAGACTACTGCCAGCGAGATCGATGTCCTTTGCTGCATGGTATATCGTACTAACACAAAAGAGGGAACTGCTGTAAGACGTCTAAAAAGACCATGCATTCGTTCTTAAACCAAGTTGCACAGAGATGCCTTCTGTAAGCATTCGTGGCTTTGTAACGATGGCTACTAGTTCTAACACCTACCAATGTTGATTTTGAATTTTTTAGCTTAGAGGGGAACAGCTGTAAGACTACTGGTGTATCAGTACCCAGCCACGTATGTTACTATACGACGAAGTTGGTTTAATTTCCTGCTGATAAACCCGTGGTATGCGAATGCCTATCTTGCTATTGTACACCATGTTGAGGGCTAACGCTCCTTGTACGACGTGGTGCAACGGATGCCTCACTGGGACGATAAACGTGCACATAAAAGAGGAAATGCTGATAAGGTTTGGTGTTATTAGTTCCCATCCTACTTGGATTGTACTACCAGTTGAGATGAATCTGACCGTAAGACGTTGTATCCCATGACTTCTGTTCTACCAACCACGAATGATGTAAACTCCCAAATGTAGAGGGGGAGGACGGAGGATATACGAAACTTCGTGCACAATTCCATCTAAGTCCTCCAGGGAACTCCTGTACTGGAACATCAGTCGGATGATCGCTTTTGTAATAACACCAAGTAATGAGGCGAAACGTGCTGTAATACGTGGTGTACGATGCTTCTGTTGCTCAACAATCAAGTTGCACAAAAAAATAGAATAACCAACGTAGTGGACGTACTGCATTGTGTAAGAATCGGTAGGCACAAGAGCGGATGTGATACTGCATTTTTGTGGTCCTAAGACGTGGTGTCTCGGATGTGCTTCCATGCCTTCTTACAACCAAAGTTGTGTGCAGGGGAACCTTGCCTTGTAAGACATCGTTTGTTGTACGATGACTTCTTGTTCCTACCACCAATTGAGGGGAAACTGCTGTAAGAACATGGATGTATGAATTGCTTCTGTTCTACACAAGGTGAGGGGAAACTGCTGTAAGACATGGTGTAAACGATGCTTTCTGTTCTACACCCAAGTTGAGGGGAAACTGCTGTAAGACGTAGGTGTACGATGCTTATGTTCTACACCAAGTTGAGGGGAACTGCTGTATGACGTGGTATAGATAAACGGATGCTTCTGTTCAACACCAAGTGGAGGGGGAACTGCTGTATGACGTGGTGTACGATGCTATCTGTATCTACACCAAGTATGAGGGAACTGCTGTAAGGGACATTGGTGGTACGATTGCTTCTGTTCTACCACCCAAGTTGAGGGGAACCTGCTGTAAGAACGTGGTTATAACGATGCTTCTGTTCTACACCAAGTTGAGGGGAAACTGCTGTAAGAGTACGTGTGTACGATGCCTTTATGTTTTATACACCAAGTATGAGGGGAAATGCTTTAAGAACGTGGTGTACGATTGCTTCTGTTTACACACAAGTTGAGGGGAAAATGCTGTAAGACGTGGTTGTTTACCGATGCTTCTGTTCTAACACCCAAGTTGAGGGGAACTAGCTGTAAGACGTGGTGTACCGATGCCTTCTGTTCATACACCAAGTTGAGGGGAAACTGCTGTAAGACGTGGTGTTCAGAAGCATCTGTTCTACACCAAGTTGAGGTGGAACGTGCTGTTAATACGTGGTGTACGATGCCTTTCTGTTTACTATCACCAAAGTTGAGGGGAACTGGCTGTAAGTCGTGTGTACGATGCTTTCTGTTCTACCACAAGTTGAGGGGAAAACTGCATGTAAGACATGGTGAAACGTTGCTTCTGTTCTACATCCAAGTTGAGGGGAAGGGAACTGCTGTTAAGGACTGGTGTACGATGCTTCTGTTCTACACCAAGTTGAGGGGAACTGCTGTAAGACATTGTTGTTTACCGATGCGTCTGTTCTAACACAAGGTTGAGGGGAACTGGCGTAAGACATGGTGTGATGATGCTTCGTGTAATCTACACCATGTTGAGGGGAAATGCTGTAAGACCATGGTGTAGCGATGCTTTGTTCTACACCAAGTTGAGGGGACACTGCGTGTAAGACATGGTGTACGATGCTTTCTGTTCTACACCCATGTTGAGGGGAAATGCTGTAAAGACATGGTGTACGGATGCTTCTGTTCTATCACCAAGTGAGAGGGAACTGCTGTTAAGACATGGTGTACGATGGGTTCTGTTCATACACCAAGTTGTGGGAACTGCTCTGTAAGACGTGGTACAATGATTCTGTTCTAAACAAAGTTGAGGGGAACCTGCTGTTAAGACGTTGTACCGATGCTTTCTATGTCTAAACCAAGTTGATGGGAAACTGCTGTAAGCACATGGTGTACAATGCTTCAGTTCTAACACCAAGTTGAGGGGAAACTGCTGCTTAAGACATGTGATTACGATCTGCTTCATGTTCTACACCAAAGTTGAGGGGAAAATGCGGTAAGACGAGTACGATGCTTCTGTTCTACACCACAGTTGAGGGGAATGCTGTAAAGACGTGTACGATGCTTCTGTTCTACACCCAAGTTGAGGGGAACTGCTGTAAAGACATGAGTGTACTAATGCTTTCTGTTCTAGACCACACCAAGTTGTGAGGGTAACTGCTGTAAGACAATGGTGTTACAATGCTTCTGTTCTACACCAAGGTGACGGGAACGTGCTGTAAGACATGGTGTACGGATGCTTCTGTTTCTACACCAAGATGGAGGGGAACTGCTGTTAGACATGGTGTACAAAGCTTCTGTGCTACACCAAGTTGGAGGGGAACATGCTGTAAGACATGGGCTGTACAATGCTTCTGTATCTACACCCAAGTGAGGGGAACTGCTGTAAGGACTTGGTGTAACGATGCTTCTGTTCTAACACCAAGTTTGAGGGGAACTGCTGTAAGACATGGTGTACAATGCTTCTGTTTCAACACCAAGTTGAGGGGAACTGCTGTAAGGAACATGGTTGTACGATGCTTCTGTTTCTACACCAAAGTATGAGGGGAACTGCTGTAAGGACATGGTGTACGTAATGCATCCTGTTCTACACCAAGTTGATGGGGAACTGCTGTAAGGACATGGTGTACGAAGGCTTCTTGTTCAACAACCAAGTTGAGGGGAACTGCTTGTAAGACATGGTGTACGATGCTTCTGTTCTACACCAGATAAGAGGGGAACTGCTTGTTAGATGACATGGTGTACAATGCTTCTGTTCTACACCAAGTTGAGGGGAAACTGCTGTAAGACATGGTGTACGATGCTTTCTGTTCTACACACAAGTTGAGGGGAACAGCTGCTGTAAGACCATGGTGTTCGATGCTGTCTGTTTTACACCAAGTTGGAGGGGAATCTGCTGTAAGACGGTGGTATACGATGCTTCATGATTCTACACCAAAGTTGAGGGGAAACTGCTGTAAGGACATGGTGTACGATGCTTCTGTTCTACACCATGTTGATGGGAAAACTGCTGTAAGACGTTGGTTTGTACTATTGCTTCCTGATCTATACCACCAAAGAGTGAGGTGGACATGCTTGTAGAGGACGTGGAAGTACGATGCTTTCTGTTCTACACCAAGATTGAGGGGAACTGCTGTAAGGACGTGGTGTACGGATGCTTCTGTTCTACCACCTAGTTTGAGGGGAAATATGCTGAAAATGACGTGGTGTACGATTGCTTCTTGTTCTACACAACCAAGTTGAGGGACAACTGCTGTTTAAGACATGGTGTACGATATGCTTCTTTTCGTTCTACACCAAGTTGGAGGGGAACTGCTGTAAAGACGTGGTGTTTACAATGCTTCTGTTCTATCACCAAAGTTGAGGGGAACTGCTGATACGGACGTGGTGTGTACGATGCTATCTGTTCTACACCGAAGTTGGAGGGGGACTGCTTGTAAGAACATGGTTGTTACGATGCTTCTGTTCTACCACCAAGTTGAGGGGACCTGCTCTAAGACGTGGTGTACGTTGCTTCTGTTTCTACACAAGTTGAGGGGAACTGCTGTAAGACGTGGTGTTACAATGCTTCTGTTTCTACACCAAGTTGAGGGGAAATGCTGTTTGTAGACATGGTGTATCGATGCTTCTGTTCTACACACAAGTTGAGGGGAATACTGCTGTTAAGAAACGTGGTTGTACGATGCTTCTGATTCTACACCACAGTTGTAGGGGGAACTGCTGATAAAGACATGGAGTAGCGATGCTTCTGTTCTCACACCAAGTTGGGGGATACATGCTGTATGACGTGGTGTACGATGCTTCTGTTTCTACCACCAAGTTTGAGGGGAACTGCTGTAAGACGTGTAACGATGCTTCTGTTTCTACAACCAAGTTTGAGGGGAAGAAAATGCTGTAAGACATGGTGTACGATGGCTTCTGTTCTACAAACCAAGTTGAGGGGAACTGCGTGAAGACCGTGGTGTACCGATGCTTCTGATTTCAACCACCAAGTTGAGGGGAACTTGCTGTAAGACATGGTGTACGGATGCTTTCTGTTTTCTACACACCATAAGTTGAGGGGAACTGCTGTAAAGACGTGTACGATGCTTCTGTTTTACACCAAGTCTGAGGGGAACTGCTGTAAGGGACATGGTGATAAATGATTGCTTCGGTTCTACACCAAGTTTGAGGGGAAACTGCTGTAAGACATGGTTGGTAACGATGCTTCTGTTCTACCAGCCAATTTTGAGGGGAACTGCTGTAAGAACATGGTGTACGATGGTTCTCCTTTCTGTTCTACACCTAGTTTGAGGGGAGGGAACTGCTGTATGAACGTGGTATACGATGCTTCTTTTCTACACCAAGTTGAGGGGAACCTGCTGTAAGATGGGTGTACATAATGCTTTCTGTTTTACACCAAGTTGAGGGGAAGGGAAATCTGCTGTAAGATGGGTTGTACAATGCTTCTGTTCTACACCAAGTTGAGGGGAACTTGCTGTAAAGACGTGGTGTACGATGCTTCTGTTCTACTCACAAGTTGACGGGAAACTGCTGTTAGATGGGGGTACAATGCTTCTGTTCTACACCCAAGTTGAGGGTGAATGCTGTAAGATGGGTGTAGAGAATGCTTCTGTTATACACCAGTTGAGGGGAAACTGCTTGTAAGTATGTGCTGTACAATGCTTCTGTACCTACACCAAAGTTGAGTGGGAAAAATGCTGTTAAGACGTGGTTGTACAATGCTTTTGTTCTAACGACCAAGTTGAGGGGAACTTGCTGTAAGACAGTGATGTACAATGCTTCTGATTCTACACCAAGTTGAGGGGAAACTGCTGTAAAGATGGGTGTACAATGCTTTCTGTTCTAGCACCAAGTTGAGGGGGAACTTGCTGTAAGATGGGTGTACAATGCTATCTGTTCTACACCAAGATATGAGAGGGAACTGCTGCTGTAAGATGGGTGGTACAATGCTTCTGTCTCTACAAACAAAGTTGAGGGGAACTGCCTGTAAGACGTGGTGTACAATGCCTTCTGTATCTACACCAAGTTGAGGGGAAACTGCGGTAGACGTGGTGTTACAATGCTTCTGTATCTACACCAAGTTGAGGGGAAATGCTGTACAGAACATGGTGTACGATGCTAACTGTATCTACACCAAGTTGAGGGGAATGCTTGCTGTAAGACATTGGTGTACAATGCTTCTGTTCTACACCAAGTTGAGGGGAAACTGCTGTAAGACGCTAATGGTGTACGATGCTTCTGTTATCTAACACAAGTTGAGGGGGAACTGCTGTAAAGACGTGGTGTACGATGCCTTCTGTTCTTCACCAAGTTTGAGAGGGAAACTGCTGTAAGACATGGAGTATGATGCTATCTGTTCTTACCAACCCAAGTTGATGGGGGAACTGCTGTAAGACATGGTGTTCAATGCTTCTGTTCCTACACCATGTTGAGGGGAACTGCTGTAAGACCTGGTGTACGATGCTTCTGTTCTACCCCAAGTTGAGGGGAACTGCTGTAAGACCTGGTGTACGCTGCTTCTGTTCTACACCAAGTTGAGGGGAACTGCTGTACGGACATGGTGTACGATGCTTTTTCTGTACTACAAACCAAGATTCGAGTGGGAACTGCAGCTGTTAAGACATTGGTGTAAACAAATGATGCTTCTGATTCTTACAACCAAGTTGAGGGGAACTGTGCTAAAAGACATGTGTAACGATTGCTTTGTTCTAACACCAAGTGAGGGGAACTCCTGCTGTAAGACGTTGGTGTTACGATGCTTCTGTTCTACACCAAGTTGAGGGGAACTGCTGTAAAAGACGTGGTATACGATGCTTCTCCTGTTGCTACACCAAGTAGAGGGGAACTGCTGTAAGAACGATGGGTTGTACGATGCTTCTGATTTCTACACCAAGTTGAGAGGGGAACCTGCTGTAAGACATGGTGTACGATGCTTCAGTTTCTACACCAAGTTCGAGGGGAACACTGCTGTAATACGTGGTATACGATGCTTCTGTTCTAACACCCAAGTTGAGGGGATAATGCTGTAAGGACGTGGTGTACGATGCTTCATCTGTTCTACAACAACCAAGTTGAGCGGGGAACTGCTGTTAAGACGTGGTAGATACGATGCATTTGTTCTACAACCAAGTTTGAGGGGGAAACTGCTGTAAGGACGTGGTGTTACGATGCTTCTGATACTACACACGTTGAGGGGAACTGCTGCAGTAAAGGAGACGTGGTTGTACGATGCTTCTGTTCTACTACCACCAAGTTGAGGGAAAACTGCGGTAAGAAGACGTGGTGTTACGATTGCTTCTGTTCTACACCAAGTTGAGGGGGAACTGCTGTAAGACGTGGTGTACGTTGCTTTCTGTTTCTAACACCAAGTTGAGGGGAACTGCCTGTAAGGACGTGTAACGATGCATTTGTTCTACAAACCAAAGCTTGAGGGGATCTGCTGTAAGACATTGGTTTGTACTCCGATGCTTCTGTTCTAACCAAACACCAAGTTGAGGGGGAACTTGCGGTAGATGGATAATTTTTAAGTAGTTGTACCGATGCTTTCTGTTATACACCAAGTTGAGGGGAACATGCTGTACAGACCATGGTGGTATTGATGCTTCTGTTCTATCACCAACCACGGTTTTGATGAGGTGGAACTACTAGCATGTAAGACCCGTGGTGTAAAAGTACGATGCTTCTGTTCTAACAAAATTACTAACAACCAAGTTGAGGGGATAACTGCTGAAAAAGACAATGGTGTATGCTGCCTACTTCTGTACTAACTAAACACCAAGTTGAGGGGAACTGCTGAAATGAGACATGGTGTACAAATGCTTTATCCTGTTCTACACCCAAGATTGGAGGGGAACTCTGCTGTAAGACGTAGTGTTACGATGCTTTCAGTAAATTACACCAAGTTGTGGGGAACTGCTGTAAGACATGGTGATAACGATAGCTTCTGTTTCCTACAACTACACCAAGTTGAGGGGAAACTGCTGTAAGACATGGTGTAACGTTGCTTCAGTTTCTACAACCAAGTTGAGGGGAACGGCTGGTAAGACAATTGTGTATGATGCTTATCTGTTCTACACCAAGTTGAGGGGAACTGCTGTTAAGACAATGGTGTAATACGATGTCTTCTGTTCTATTCTACCACCAAGTTGAGGGGGGAACTGCATGTAAGACGTGGTTGTTGTAAACGATGCTTCTGTTCTACACCAAGTTAGAGGGGAACTGCTGTAAGACGTGGTATATACGAATGCTTCTGGTTCGACAACCAAGTTAGAGGGGATACTGCTGTAAGACGTGTTGTACGATGCTTCTGTTCTACACCAAGTGAGGGGAACTGCTTGTAAAGGGACATGGCTGTTAACGATGCTTCTTTGTTTATTCGTGTTCCTACACCAAGTTGAGGGGAACCTGCTGTAATACGGTGGTAATCAAACGTTGCTTCATGTTCTAACCCCAAGTTGAGGGGAACTGCCTTGTAAGCACGTGGTGTACGAGTGCTTCTGTTCTACACAAAGTTGAGGGGAACTGCTGTAGAGACGTGGTGTACGATGCTTCTGTTCTACTCCAAGTTGAGAGGAACTCTGGGGCATAAATGCTGTAAGAACAGTGGTGTACGATGTTTTTTTCTGTTTCTAAACACCAAGTTGAGGGGAAACAGCTGTAAGGGTCGTGCTTGGTGTACGATGGCTTCTTCTCTGCTGTTTCTACACGCTAAGGTTGAGGGGAACATGCTGATATGACGAGGTGTACGAGTGCTTCCTGTTCTAACAACCCAAGTTGAGGGGGAAACTGCTGTAAGAACGTGGTGTTAACGATGCTTCTTGTTCTACACCAGGTATGAGGGGAAACTGCTGTATAGACGTGTACTCCGAGATGCTTCTGTTCTACACCTAGTTGAGGGGATAACTTGCTGTAAAGACATGGTGTACGAATGCTTCTGTTCAAACACCCAAGTTGAGGGGACTGAACTTGCTGTAAGATGGTGTTCGCTGCTTCTGTTCTAACACCAAGTTGAGGTGAAAACTTCTGTATGACATGGTGTGATGATGATTCTGTCAATACACCAAGTTGAGGGGAACTCTGCTGTAAGACATGGTGTTTGTATGCTTCTGTTCTACCTACTCAAACGTAGAGGGGAACCTACGCTGTAAAGTAAGACATGGTGTACGATGCTTCTGTTCTAACCACCAAAGTTGAAGGGAGGGAACTGCTGTAAGAAGTCATGGTAGTAACCGATGCATTCCTGTGTTCTACACCTAAGTTGAGGGGAACTGCTGTAAGACATGGTGTAGCGATGCTTACTGTATCTGTTCTACAAACCAGAGTTGAGGGGGAACTAGCGGTAAGCCATTGGTGTACGATTGGTTCTGTTTCTAGAACACCAAGTTGAGCGGGAACTCTGCTGTAAGACGTTGTTCGGATGCTTACTGTTCTACAACCACCAAGAAATGAGGGGAACTGCTTGTAAGATGTGTACAATGCTTCTGTTCTACACCCATGTTGAGGGGAACTGCTGTAAGACATGGTGTACAATGCTTCTGTTTCTACAAAACCAAGTATTGAGGGGAACAACTGCTGTAAATAAGACATTGAGGTGTACGAATGCTTCCTGTTCTTACACAACCAGAAGTTGAGGGGAACTGCTGTAAGACGTGTAACGACGAAATAGCTTCTGTTCTACAACCAAGTTGAGGGGAACTGCTTGTAAGAAACGTGTACGATCTTATGCTTCTGTATCTTACACCAAGTTGAGGGGAACTGCTTGTAAGAACATAGGGTGTACAATGACTTCTGTTCTACTCCAAGTTTGAGGGGAACTTGCTGTAAGACATGGTGTACAATGCTTCTGTTCTAAACCAAGTTTGACGGGAAACTGCTGTAAAGACATAAAATGTGTACGATGCTTCTGTTATTACACCATGTTTGAGAGGGAAATGCATGTAAAGACATGGTGTTCAATGCTTCTGTTAACTACACCAAGTTGAGGGGAACTGCTGTAAGACGTGGTGTAACGATGCTTCTTTGTTACTACACTCACCATACCAGTTGAGGGGAACTGCCTGAAAGACGTGGGGTACGATGCTTCTGTTTCTACCACCCAGTTGAGGGGAACTGCTGTTACAGACATGGTGTACGATGGCTTTCTGTTCTACAAACCAAGTTGAGAGGGGAACTGCCTGTAAGACGTGGTGTAACAATGCTTATGTTCTACACCAAAGTGAGGGGAAGAGAATCGCTGTAAAGACGTGGTGTAACGATTGCTTCTGTATCTACACAGCAAGTTGAGGGGATCTGCTGTAAGACTTGGTGTATACGAATGCTTGCTGTTCTACAACAAACAAGGTGAGGGGAACTGCTCTGCTTCTAATGAAGTGGTGTACGATTGCATCTCTGTTCTTACACCAAAGTTGAGGGGAAACTGCTGTAAGAAGTGGTGTGTACAATGGCTTCTGTTTCTACACCAAGTTCGAGCTGGAACTGCTGTAAGACATGTTGTACGATGCTTTTCTGTTTCTACACCAAGTTGAGGGGGTATCTGCTGTAAGACGTGGTGTAACGAATGCTTGCTGTTCTACCACCAAGTTTGTGGGGAACTGCTGATGAAGAAATGGTGTATGTAACGAATGCTTTCTGTTCTACACCAAGTTTGAGGGGAACTGCTGTACAGACGTTGGTGTATACATCGTTCAGTTCTTCTGTTTCTAACAACCAAGTGAGGGGAAACTGGCTGTAAGACGTAGTAACGATGCTTCTGGTTCTACAACAACCAAGTTTGAGGGGAACTGCCTGTATGGACATGTGTGTACGATGCTTCTGTTCTACACCAAAAGTTGGAGGGGAACTGCTTGTAAGACGGTGGTGTAACACGATGCTTCTGTTCTACACCAACGTTGGAGGGGAACTGCTGTAAGACATGGTGTAAGTACGATGCTTTTCTGTTTCTACACCAAGTTGAGGGGAACTGCTGCTGTAAGACGTGTAATACGATGCTTATGTTCTACACCAAGTTGAGGGGAAACTTGCTGTAAGACATGGTGTACGATGCTTTCTGTTCTACACCAAAGGTGAGGGGAACTGCTGGTAAGACATGGTGTAAACGATGCTTTCCTGTTCTACACACCAAGTTGAGGGGAACTGGACTGTAAGACGTGGTGTACGATGCTTCTGTTCTACAACCAAGTTGAGGGGAAACTTCTGTAAAGACGTAGTGTAAAACGGATGCTTCTCGTTGCTACCACCCAAGTTTTTGAAAAGGTGGGAACTGCTGTAAGACATGGTGTTACCGAAAAAATAGCTTCTCTGTTTCTAACACCAAAGTTGAGGGGAACAAGCCGTAAGACATGGTGTACTGATGCTTCTGTTCTTACACAAAGTTGAGGGGTAATCTGCTGTAAGACAATGGTGTAATCGAATGCTTCTGTTCTACACCAAGTTGCGGGGAAACTGCTGTTAAAAAGACAATGTTGTTTACGATGCTTCTGTATCTACAACCGAGTTGAGGGGGGAAACTGCTGCTGTAAGACTTGGTGTAACGATGCTTCTGTTCTACACCAAGTTTGAGGGGAAATGCTGTACAGTCGTGGTATAAAAAACACGATGCTTCTTGTTTCTTACAAAACCAAGTTGAGGGGGAAACTTGCTCTCTGCTGTAAAGTCGTGGTGTACACGATGCTCATCTGTTTCTACACCAAGATTGAGGGGGAACTGCTGTAAAGAATCATGTGTGTTACGAGGCTTTCTGTTACTACACCATGTTGAGGGGAAACTGACTGTAGGAACGTGAGTATACGATGCTTTATGTTCATCAACCAAGGTTGAGGGGAACTGCTGTAAAGACGTGGTTTGTACGATGCTTCTGTTCTACACCAAGTTGAGGGGAACTGCTGTTAAGACGTTGGTGTTACGTATGCTTTCTGTTCTACACCAAGTTGAGGGGGCAACTGCTGTAAGACGTGGTGTACGATGCTTCTGGTATATCTACCACCAAGTGTGAGGGGAAAACTGCTGTAAGACGTGGTGTACGATGCTTCTGTTCTACAACAAGTTGAGGGGAACTGCTGTTTAATGACGTGGTGTTACGATGCTTCTGGTTCTAACACACCAAGTTGAGGGGAACTGCTGTAAAATACGTGGTGTACGATGCTTCTGTATCGCACCAAAGTTGAGGGGAACGTGCTGTAAAGTCGTGTACGATCGCTTTCTGTTCTAACACCAAGTTGAGGGGAAAACTGCTGTAAGGACATGGTGTACGAGGCGTTCTGTTCTACACCCAGTTGAGGGGACTACCTGTAAGACGGTGTACGATGCTTTCTGTTCTACACCAAGTTGAGGGGAATGCTGTAGTCATGGTGTACGAGCTTCTGTTCATACACCAAGTTTGAGGGGAACTCAACCTGCTGTAAGACATGGTGTAGACGATAGGCTTCTGGTTCTAACACCAAGATGAGGGGAAACTGGCTGATAAGACATGGTGTTACGATGCTTCAGTTCTGTTCATAAACAAACCAAGTTGGAGGGGGAACTAGCTGTAAGACATGGTGTACGAGTGCGTCTGTTCTACATACCAAGTTTGAAGGGGACACTGCTGTAAGACATGAGTATACGTTGCTTTCTGTTTTACACCACGTTGAGGGGAAAACTGGCTGTTAAGACAATGGTGTACGATGGTTCTGTTTTACACCAAAGTTTGTGGGGACTACTGCTGTCGGTAAGACATTGTGTACAATGCTTCTGTTTTCTACACCATGTTGAGGGGGAAACTGCTGTAAGACGTGTTACGATGCTTCTGTTCTACACCAGTTGATGGGGAACTGGCTGTTAGACATGGTGTACCAATGCTTCTGTTCTACCACCAAGTTGAGGGGAAAACTGCCTGTTTAAGACATGGTGTACGACTGCTTCTGTTCTGACACCAAGTTGAGGGGAACTGCTGTAAGAACAAGTGTACGATGCTTTCTGTTCTACACCAAGTTGAGGGGAAGCTGCTGTATAGAAGTGTACGAATGATGCTTCTGTTCTACACCAAGTTGAGTAGGAAAATGCTGTAAGACATGGTGTACAAGGCTTCTGTTCGACAACCATGTTAGAGGGGAACTGATGTACAGACATGGTGTACAATTGCTTTCTGGTTCTACACCAACGTTGACGGGACTGCTGTCAAGACATGGTGTACGATGCTTCTGTTTCTAACAAACCAAGTTGAGGGGGGAACTGCTGTAAGACTTGGTGTACAATGCTTCTTTATACACCTATTTTGAGGGGAACTGCTGTAAGACATGTGTACAATGCTTCTGTTCTACACACATGTTTGAGGGAACTGCTGTACTGTAAGACATGGGTGTAGCGATGCTTCTGTTCTACACCCAAGTTGAGGGGAACTGCCGGTAAGACAATAGGTGTACAATGCTTCTGTTCTACACCAAGTTGAGGGGAAATGCTAGTAAGGACATGGTGTATCATTGCTTGCTGGTTCTACACCCCGAAGTTGAGGGAACTGATGTAAGACAAATGGTGTGACCGATGCTTCTGTTCTACACCAAGTTGTGGGGACACCATGCTGTTAAGGACATGGTGTACGATGCTTCTGTTCATAAACACCAATGTTGAGAGGGGAACTGCCTGTAAGGACATGGTGTAACGTATGCTTCTGTTTCTACAACAAGTTAGAGGGGAACTGCTGTAAGACATGGTTGTACAATGCTTTCTGTTTACAACATGTTGAGGGGAATGCTGTAAGCATGGTGTACGATGTCTTCTGTTCTTACACCCAAGTTGATGGGGAACTGGCTGTAAGACATGGTGTAACGATGCTTCTGTTCTACACCTAGTTGAGGGGAAAATTGCTGTAAAAGACGTGGTATACGATGGCTTCTGTTCTACAAACACCAAGTTTGAGGGGACAAGCTGACATGCGTGTAAAGGACATGGTTGTACGATGCTTTATGTTCTACACCAAAGTGAGGGGAAGTGCTGTAAGACGTGGTGTAAATACCGATAGCTTCAAGTTCTACAAACCAAGTTGAGAGGAAATGCCTGTAAGACGTTTGTGTAACGATGCTTCTGTTTCTAACACCAAAGTTGAGGGAAAACTGCTGTAAGACGTGGTGTAACGGATGGCTATCTGTTCTACAGTAGCACCACGTTGAGGGGAAACTGCTGTAAGACGTGGTGTTCGAACTATGCTCTCTGTAACTACAAACACCAAGTTAGGAGGGGAACTGCTGTTATGACATGGTGTACGATGCTTCTGTTCTACACCAAGTTGAGGGGAACTGCTGTAAGACGTGGTGTACAATGCTTCTGGTATACTAACCAAGTTCGAGGGAACTAACTGTAAGACGTGGTGTTACGATGCTTCTGTTTTACACCAAGTTGAGGGGACTTGCTGTAAGACATGGTGTACGATGGTCTGTTCTACAAACATCCAAGATTGAGGGGAACTGCTCTAAGGACGTGGTGTTACGATGGGCTTCTGTTTCTACTACACCAAGGGAGGGGGGAAAATGCTGTAAAGACGTGGTGTGTACAATGGCTTCCTGTTCTAACACCGAAGTTGAGGGGGAACTGCTTGTAAGGACGTTGGTGTACGTTGCTTCTGTTCTACACCAAGTTGAGGGGAACTGCTGTTCAGACGTGGTGAACGATGCTTCTGTTCTACACCCATGTTGAGGTGGAACTTGCTGTTAAGGACATGGTGTAACGATTGCCTTCTGTTCTACCACCAAGTTGAGGGGAAAACTGCTGTTAAGCACGTGGTGTAGCGATGCTTCTGTTCTCTACACCAAGTTGAGGGGAACTGCTGTAAGACGTGGTGTAACGAATGCATTCTGTTTTCTACACCAAGTTGAGGGGAAATGCTTGTTAGGAATGGTGTACGATGCTTCTGTTCTACAAACCAAAGTTGAAGGGGTACTGCTGTAAGACGTGGTGTAACGATGCTTCTGTTCTACACCAAGTTGAGGGGAACTGCTGAAAGACATGCGTGTTTCGATGGCAATATGTTTCTAACACCAAGTTTGAGGGGAATCTGCTGTAAGGACGTGGGTACCGATGCTTATTGTGTTCTAACACCAAGGGTGAGGGGAACCTGCTGTAGATAAGAATGGTGTACGGATGCTATCTGTTCTACACAAGTTGAGGGGAAAACTGCTGTTTGGACATTGGTGGTACGAGTTGCTTTGGTTCTACACCAAAGTTGAGGGGAACTGCTGTATGACATGGTGTACGATGCTTCTGTTCTACATCCAAGTTGAGTGGGAAACTGCTGTAAGACGAGGGTATTCGATGCTTCTTTTTCTACACCAAGTTGAGGGGAACTGGCTAGATAAGACATGGGTGTAACCAATGCTTCTGTTCTAACACCAAGTTGAGGGGAAACTGCTGTAAACGTGTACGAAGCCTCTGTTTCTACAACCAAGTTTGAGAGGGAACTCAGTAAGACATGGTGAAACGATGCTATCAGTTTCTA